>CM060836.1:23762500-24247500 GCA_030762175.1 Metallyticus violacea
CTGGGTCCAGGAGCACTCTCTGAATTGTCTTGTTAGATGTATAGAGGGCAATTGAATGCGTAAGGTTACATTACATACTTTCAAATCACTTGAACCCATATTAATTCAATTGAGACTGCAGACTTCTGTTTTCTAAAGCAATCTGCTGCACTATATTTCATGCAAAGCTACTGATCAAAGCTTAATATTATTTTTACAGCGCTTCATAAAAACTTGTAGTATGCCAGATTTAAAAAAAAAAATTACTGCCACTAAACCATAGAACAATTATCTCTGTCTGCTCAAACTAGACTCGAAAGAACATCTGTCAGTTGTTTCTTTGGTTACAGAACATGTTGCAACAACAGAGAAATGTAGGAGTGAATTTACCATAACATTCCTACCCTCCTATGTTAATTATTCTTAATTTTTGCATTATTTGTCAAGACCCAACCGTAACTATTCAAAACTTTCACTGAACGGATCGCACAACAATGTAAAGATGGGCTTTGAAGTTAATACAGTGGAACTCAAATAATTTGAATGTTTATAATTCATAATCATTATTACTCGAAGATTTTTCTTGATTCCTTGAATTTTTTATTAAAGTAATGTAAAAAATCACATGAACTTCTAATTGAACATTTATAATTCACAATCGTCATTGTTTGAAAATTTTTCTCGGTTCCTCAATTTTTTTATTTTTTGATTCAGGAACGTGCAGGCTGTTGGAGGGGGAAAGTACAGCCATTTTCAAACAGTTTTTATGGTGACTAGGTTGACTCTGCTTGTATTTTGCATACCAGAAAATGGAAGTGACATAGGGGAGCAATAAAATTCTGTTTTTGCTTAAAACATACAGAACTTGAAAGAAGAGCAATTTCCTGTCATTAAACAAGGTAGGCCTCTGTTGTGACAGAAGTCAACATCAACCAGCTGCTTTGAGGATCGGCAGATAATATTACATAAATTCAATGAAGTGTTGGGAATTTCATATGACAATGTCTTTACAATTATGCATGGTCATCTTCACATCTCCATAAACTCTATGTTTTTTCTCATATTCCAAGTTCTATATGAGTTTTTATAAAAAAATGTAATCCTATGAATTTCCACATTCTAACAGAAGACATTAATCCAAAAGTTCATAAAATGTCCACAGGAGCTACACCAAGTCCGCACCGCCACGGGTGGCCGAGGTCGTTAAGGCACGGACTCGTGAGCGGGAGGTCTGCGGTTCGAATCCCGCCAGGACCGTCCTCCCTGACTGGGGTTTTTTCCAGGTTTTCCTCAGTCTTCATAACTGGCAAATGCCGGGGAGGTACCTAAACTTAGGCCTGGAACGCTTCCTTCCTTAAAAAAAAAAAAATATCCTTTCCCAATTTATCATTTCATCTCATGTATCATCAGTGTCCACCGCCTGTGGTGCCTCAGTAGTAAAAACGGGCATTAAACACTACTCAAAAAAAAAAAAAACCAAGTCTGTCCAGCCACCAACAATCACAGCTGATGATGCAGAAATGGCCTGTATAACTTCTGAATAATTTAAGGGTAAACGAAGCATAAGAGTATTAAATCAACTTGCCAGCTAATTAAAAAAAATAAGTAGCTTCACTGTATTGGTTTCAATGCAAAGTTGGTCCTAAATTTTA
The DNA here is from genome assembly GCA_030762175.1 of Metallyticus violacea. Taxonomy (NCBI): domain Eukaryota; kingdom Metazoa; phylum Arthropoda; class Insecta; order Mantodea; family Metallyticidae; genus Metallyticus; species Metallyticus violacea. The sequence goes on from CM060836.1 coordinate 23,764,132, forward strand.
GCTCCACAACTTCATCATGACAATGCATGATCTCATATCACAATCAGGTCATGTAATTTTTGGCTAAATTCAATATTTCCTGTGTACCAAATCCACTTTATAGCCCTGATCTCGCTCTGTAACTTTTTTTTTTATTCCCTTCACTAAAGGCAAGGCTCCAGGGCATTCAATTTGAGAACTCTGAAGCAATGCTAAACAAATGTGAGGGGATTCTCAAGGACCTGACAAAAAATGGTCTGCATCATGTGTTTGAGGATTGACAGAAACTTAAGAAGTGAGTGTAAGAAGGAGACTACTTTGAGAAAGATCATGAAAACAATCAAATAGAATAATAAACATATATTAAAAAAATTATTCTCAGTTGTCCTTAATCAGCCATGTTAGAAAAGCTGCACAAATTGCTGTCTGGAGAATCTTAAAATTTTTTGAATCAGAAAATGAGGTATGAAAGACCAGGGCAGTGCAAATATTATCTTGCTACTCCATAGCATTTACATTTGTTAATCTCAATAGTAGTATTTCTGACAGTTCTTTTTTGGCAGTTTCTTCACTCTATTCCAAATCTTCTGTTTTTCTGTCATGTATAAATATATATATATAGTAAGTTCTCAGTTACACTTCTTCCAAGATTTGACTAATTTAATTGAGAATACTGTTCATTTAAACATTTCATAAAACAATTTTACAACATTTTAGCAAGTGTTATCATTACATTTTTATTTACAGCTTGTATTTTTTTTATGATGGTATGGTTGTTTTAGTGGTAGTGCAACAGGCCTCAGAGATGCTGGAGACTCGGTTGTTTCTATTTCCACACCATTTGCACAGCATATGGGACCCCTAGGAACACAGGCTGGTGCAAGAGATACTGGTGAGTAATAAAATAAATGAAAACCCTAATCAGTATAGAGATATAGTAAATATGATGCTTAAAGCAATGGGAATGTATTGAATGATCGTATAGGATGTGTGAGTGCAAAATCAGAACATGGGACCTTTCAAAAGTTACTGAAAACTATAATACTAATGGGAATGTATTATAGGATAGTATAGGATCTGTGAGTGCAAAATCAGAGCATGGGATCTTTCAAAAGTTACTTAAAACTTTAAAGTATTCTAATTACAAGGACTGTTCAATAAATAATCATAATTTTTTTTTTTTTGACTACACACCTTTACTCATCCTCATAATTTTGATGATCTTTCTCAAAGTAGTCACTGTTTGATGCAGTGCATCTCTGCTAGTCTCCAAAGACATAACAGGAAACTTTTTAAAATGTAAATGTAAATTGGAACTTGCACAGCAAAGCTAATCATATAATTGATGTCATTGTATAATTTAGTTGAACTACACACTCTTAATGCTTCACTTACTTTGTCATAATGTATGGAACCGGTTTCGAGAACATTTAGTTCTCATTGTCAGCCAGGCTCAAGTCCAACTGTCGGATAATTCATTGAACTGTGGGAATGTGTATTCTGCTCTAGTGGTGGTGTGATAAACTTGTAGTTTATGTTTTCATCTCCGACATTCTCAAAGTTCATTAGACTGTCTTTGTATTTGTAGATGTGGATATTTCTCCAAGGTTGCTAGTTCTGTAGGTCCTTGTACTGATTTTAATAATTTTGCTTTATTCATTATGTTGTGATTTTGTGTCCAAAAATGATATGCTACTGCTGACTTCTCTATTTGCTTATATTTCTGAAATTTCCTTTAATCGTGTGCCTATGTTTCTCTTTGTTTTCCCAATGTAGATTTTTTCACATTCTGCACAATTTATTTTGTAAATACCTGATTTTTCCTCTTATGGAATACTCTCATTAACATTGTCTATCAGTAAGTTTTTAACATTCAATCTATTAACCGTGCCAACCTGATATTAAAATGTTTAAGAATATTCTGAAATTTTTTTGTAGCCCATGGATGATTTGTGAACTTTTTAAAAATTAGCTTATTTTTTTCTTGCTGAAAGTGTTGTGGTTTCTTTAATACTTTTTTGTCTCTTGAATTTCTGTACCTTTTTGTGTACTAGTTCTTTTTTAAATCCATTTTTAACTGCTATTTCTTCTATTTGTTTGTATCCATTAAAATATTCTTCTTTGCTAATTTGTAGGTTAACTAGCCAATGTGTTAAACTGTTGATAACTGCATGTTTGTGTGCTGTAGGGTTAAAACTGTCAGCTTTGATGTGAGTATCTGCATGTGCATTCTTTCTATATATTCCAAATTCCAGATTACCTCGACATTCATTATTTTAATATCTAAGAATGGCAACATGTTATCTGTTTCTGTTTTGTATGTAAATGATATGTTTCTATCTTGTATATTCAAAAGTTTTAAGGCATCTTCAATGAGTATTTTTGGCATCAGCGCAGCCCACAATCTTATCATTAATGGTCATGCATTCTTCTCTCACTAACAAGCTATTTCCATACCTTTCCAACATCCTTTTGTGAAAATTAATGATGAATGTAGGAATCAACACAGTGAAACGATCTTAAAATCTTAGGTAGATTAAAAGTAAAACTACTTAAAATCATGTCAACACATTAAAACACTCTTTGACATTCCACTGTTAAAACTTTTTTAAAATAGAGATTGATCTGTTAGTCATTCATGTTTGACAATGTGAGCAAGATCTCACGAAACATGTTTTTTTAAAAAAGGTTTTAAGAGTGGAACATCAAGAGTGTTTTAATGTGTTGACACGATTTTAAGTAGTTTTACTTTTAATCTACCTAAGATTCTTTTATGAATTTCTCGAGGTTTTATATCTTCTGACTATAAAAATCTTAAACTGTTTGTTACTCTTCTATGGTATACACAGCTAAATGTGCCACCTTTTTGTTTCAACTGTCCTTCAGTTCAGCAAGCCATACCATCTGTTAATAAATATCAACACCTTCTCAATGCATGTATCTTCTCACGTGAGAGTTTAAAATGCCTGGAGTGTTCACTGTCTGAAACATCTCATAAATGTCTGATAGCACCAAGTTCGAACTGTATGGTGAATGGCTGAACTTAAACTTCAGATCATGTTTTCTGTACATTGGATGCACAGCTGAATGGAGACAGACATTGTCATGAATCAGAAGTACTCTTTTTGAGAGAACTCTCTTGCATTTCAGTCATATGCTTTAACTTGTATACAGCAACATCAGCATTAGTTCCATGCAGTAGTCTATATCTTGGCCGAAGGTGACAGGTGTTGGAGAAAAGCATCTCCTCCATGACAATCCCAATATTTCATATAGGATATCTGCTGCATATATTAGTGATCACTGGATAGCAGCTGCCTTGGGTCTGATATGAACTCTTTTTATAACCAAGAGAATTATGGATAATACTTGTATTCATGCTAAATTCTATAGTAATTTCATCTACAGTGACTTCCTTTAGTCATAGATTGGATGCTTCATCTGTTATTTTAGCATCTCAATTGCAAAGCAAACTGGTCTTCCACTCCAGTGTTCATCACTGATGTTTTATCTTCTAATTCTACTCCATAAAAACTCTCCTAATTTAGATAACTGTTTGATCTTCAAAAATCTTTCTTACTACAGCTTCCCCCCTTCTTAACCCTTAATTTAAAATTCATAATTGAAACCTTTCATGGGAGGATAAGATTAGCCTGTCCATATCTTCCAGTTTAATTTCACTTCCCTCCAAAAACTTCTTCTGAAATCACCAATTTTAAAATAGAAATCAGTAGACAATTCTTAGAGAACTCTTCTCTAACTTTCCTTAACCAGGTATTAGCAGTAAAACCCAACTTTTCTTCTTGATATCTTAGACATTGTCTAATATTCTACTAAGATACAATCTAGTTAATTCCATTTCCTATTTCTTTCTACTGACCCTCTCTGTTTCATCTTTATCATCCACAAAAACTCCCTAATTTAGATAGCTGTATTTCAGTGAATATTATACTTACAAAGATGTAGACAGTGGAGAGGTAATATATCCTACATTAATGTACTCAACTTGTAAGCTTGCAAGCTGTATTTGATCTTCAAAAATATTTCTTACTACAACTTCTTTATTCTTCAATAACTATTTCTTGCTTATCGAACTTACCCTCCATTCATTCATTCTTTTATACTGAAAAAAAATATGTACATCATACTTCTCCCTGCATTTAGGACAGACCCCTCTTACCCCTCAATTTCCAAATACCTAATACAAAATCAAGTTATTCCTTCCATTTCATTCTTCTTACAAATTTTAGTATATTTTCATATGCCATTTGTATATCCTTGTACAATGTCAATGAATTTTCACCGTAATCTGTGAGAATAAAATTTACCTGTCCACATCTTTGAGTTTTATTCTCATTTTGCTCTAAAATCCCCTTCTGAAATTGCCAATGTTAACTGGGAAATCTCCTACACAACTGCTTTATAACTTTCCCTAATCAAGTATTAGCTGTAAAACTTTACCCCTTCACACCTTCTCTTCTAACTCTGCCATAGTTCCAGCATTAGCTTTATTATTGGGACATATCAGCTTTTAATTAAATTCATAGTATGCCATCCATAGTCAATTCCCTAGATTTCTGCTCCATAAAACTGAAGCAGAATAAATTCTTTCAAACCACTTAATGCTCATACCTGTGCTAATTATAAATGTCTTATGTATTGTTGTATTGCTGTATTTGCCATTCCCCCATTGTTGTTGTTGTTGTTAATAATAATAATAATAATAATAATAATAATAATAATAATAATAATAATAATAATCCTTAGCCATCTATATCCTTGATGTTAAGGTTTAATAGCACCTATTAGGAAAATTAACACATGAAATAGTCTCCAGCAGATAAAATATTTTAAATTGCTTAAAAACAGCTTCATGGCTGCACTGTAAATGAACAAGGAAACAGACTGAGTTGAAAACATTTAAAATATTAATATAATGATAAAACTCTTACGTTTCACTCTCAAAATATCTACTGGAGATTTTATACTTGTTTTCACTGTGTTGATTCCTGAAAATATTAGAATCGGAATCATAAAATAGTGTTAGAGTTAAAGAAAATTTATGCATGATGCTCTTGCAAGCTCATTACTTTATTATTAGATGGCCAGCATAAGTGTTGCAAAATCAATGATTCTATCAAACAGTGGTCTGTCAAATTTAATATTAGTATTTTCATGTGCACAGGTAGCCATTCTGGTAGCAGACTACATACTCTTTCTTCATCTCAGCCACATGTTGGGCGTGTTAACACAGCCCCCTTTACAGTCGGTCATTCTGTTGCCATCTCACATAGCAATGGACAGTCAGTGCCTGTGGTGACTTCACGACGCCAGAATACAAGTGTAACCATCATTAACTCTCAACTTAATGCTGCAATCACTGCTGCTTCGCAGGTATGAATTTTAAAAGCACTTTATAATGATGATGATGATGATAATTTCAATATTAATTCAATTTGGAATCAAACAAAGTAAAGCATGCATTATTAATCTCATATGAGTCAAAATATTTAGAACACTTTATGGTTTCACTTTCATGAGATTTACTCAGAACATGTTAGTGAAATCATGAGTGTTCTAAATATTTCAACTTAGAAGTGATTAATAATAATAGTTTCTCATTTCCGCTGCATAGCAAACACAGAATGTTGCATAGCATTTTGATCAAATGCTTCAGACTGCCATGTGTTGTCATTGGAAATTTCTGGTTGCAGATCATTATAGACTGAATGGATTGACTCAGGAGTAAGTATCCAGGAGGTATCCTGTGGCTGACTAATCTGACAAGGTTTTCTGTGGAAGTCCATTTTCAGAAAGGGCAAATGCCACTTATTCAGCTTCTATCTTCATTTCATCTCTCTGCATTTGTCTTCTTGTTTTCTGTGTTTGTATTTTTCTGTCATATTTGCATTTATTAATGTGCTAAGAAACATTACAAGCATCTAATTCTGGCCCTGGCCAATTTCTAGGTATTGCCCATTACAAATTCTTATATAAACAATATATTGTATAGACGGTTGCTCCAGTTAAGCTCAGGCATTTTTACTTACATTTTTTTTAGAATGGGGTTCCCTTTCTCTGCTACCAATTATTTTGTTTGATGTCCATGGGCTGGAACTATGACTCTGCAATGATATTTCCTTTGTAGAAGACTGCACCATGGAACAGGAAGGGGATGCTAGCCCATTCCTACAGGCAGACTTTCCAGAGATCCAAAAATAATATTAGACATCAAGAAACAAGGCACTGTTTCAGCAGTCAAAATGTACAACATTTCATTGGTGAGGTATCTGGCGACTTCACAGAGATCCTTTTAAACAATATCATGTTTACACCCATTTCCACAACTTTCCAGTGGTAGTAGTCCCGGGATGATTGAGAAGTATAGCTGAATGCTTTATCAATGTGGATTCAAACTTTTGAGGGAATACATACAATACTTTATAACAAAAAAATTTGGTCCCTGACATTGCTTTATTAGTAGGCTGCACTAATTTTTAAATTTTTGGCAACTCTGTGAATGTTAACTTCCCCCCCCCCCCCCAACTGCAGTAACCTGCAACCATCATGAACCCCTTGGAGTTGAAGCACCACTTTTGGTCCATATGGCCCACTTGATGTTAATAAATGGTAGGGGTTTGTTTGTGCCATCTTGATAAATCCATGCTTCATCCAAAGAAATCCACTTTTCGCCTGCCAGGTGGCATTCATATAATTTTATAGCATTGGTGAAGCATTCACTAATGTATGTTTTTTTCAAGATGTGCCCACATGCTTTATGCCGCCTTTCTGTTGATGGATTATCCTATAAAGGTCCCTTTAGAGTTTCCAATGTGGATCCTATTATGGTAGGACATTTCTCTTTACATGTTTCTACTACCATCAAAAGGCTGTAACTGGCATCGGAAAGCCCAAAATATATCCCTGCGAGTTTTGAAACCATTACAGAGTAGTATTTGCATCAGACCGTACCAGCAGACTGCAAGCACAAACTGATGAACCAACTCTATAGCACATGCAAGCATGTCCCACTGGAAGGAGTGGGAGAGCAATTCAAAATTGTCTGAGCTTAACTGGGACTACCCTCCGGAATTACATCAATCCTTCATTTTAAACAAATTTACTAAATTTAAAATTAATTTCTTGTCAGGATTAATAAAGTGAAGCAATTAATTTATTCTTAATTACGTATAGTGAGTTGATTTAATACTCTTACCATTGGAATTAGGCTAAAGGAATACTGGAAAAACATGAGGTACAATCAGATAAATCAGTGGTTGCACATCACTTTTGGAGAGATAAACATGATATAGAAATGGAACGCAAATTATTGAAATTCATAGATAGACCCTTGGAGCTGGGAATATGGGAAAACATTTTTATAAAAAAATATGAAGATAAGGTGATGAACTTTGAGATCCCAACAGAAGATAAATTAATCCAAAAGTTCATAAAATGTCCATGAGAGCTACTTCCATTCAACCAACAAAGAATCCAGCAGTCGGTTTACAGCTGATGATGCGGGCAAAAGCCTGTGAAACATGTTCTGTATAATTCAGTGGTAAGTGGAGCATTAATCGACTCACTATCTAATTAAGGACAAAATAATTTACTCCTCACTCCTGTCTCCAGTTCATCTGTAGTCTAGTGCTGGAATATCTAGGAGACATGTATTTCATCCTTATCTTATTATTACACACAAAAAAATTATATCTAATAATAATCTTCACCATCTTCAATTATAACTCCCTTTCAACTAACAATAAACAAATTACATCTATTTACACAACCTATTCATAACACATATAAAGATCAAATTCAATAACTATAAAAATATCTCTTGATTAAAATCAATTTATTTCATCTTCTTCATATTTCCATTTCAATCTTACTTTCCATAAAAACTTAACCCAATTATCAAAATTTTACTTGATCACCAACTCCTTATTAATCTTCAACCAATTGTAATTAAAACCTTCCATCCATTCCTCATTATCCTACACTTGAACAGAATATGTACAAGCCAACACTTTCACAACAGGCATTAATCCAGTAGAAAGTTATTGGGTTTGTGGACTATGGTCTAATAGATTAAACCATATCACCTGACATTTCGCCCGCTGCTCCTTTGGACATCATCAGAGGAGAAATGTCTTTAGTCAAATAAGAGTGTCTTGAGCTGCTTTACATCTCTTATATCAATCTGGTACTGCAATAAACGGGAGTCAGAAAGTGTGCAGCTATGATTATTATGTAAGTTATTACTAACACTTAAACACTTAAAAGGTACATTTATTTACCATTATCAAGCAAGAAGGTGCTTGAACTTCCTACTTTCATTTCCCATACATTTCTGGCATTCTCTGCAATTCCCTCTGAGAAATGGAAGAAATTTCTTCACTAACATTATTTTTCATTTCATCTAATGTGTATGGATTTATCTCGTACACTTTTTCCTTTAATGTCCTCCAGAAATAAAAATCACATGGCATTAAATCAGGAGACCAAGAAGACTATCCATATGTTGTGAGGATTCTTATTGTCAAATATTTCATGAATTGCATACAAGGAGAAATGGGCTATGTGTATCATTGAAAGTTGCAAACCTACATTCTCTCACAATTAATCCATGGAAAAGGGTTTGCAAAATATTCTGCATATACCTATCACTATTAATAGTTTTTAAAAAAAAAATAGGGCCTATTCTCTCGCCTCAAGTGGCAAACCACACCTTTATTAGCGAATTCTGAAGGAAGTTGAGCTATGCGGTTGTTCTCGTGATAAATCTGCTTGTTTTTTAGCTTATTTTTTAGCCAATTTATTTTTTTTGGCAAATTTCCAAAGGAATGTAAACTATTGCAGTTGTACCCATGTAAAGATTTTTTTATAATCTATGCAAATCTGCATTAATCATCCTACTAGGCACCAATAATAAATCAAATAAAAATAAATAAATAACAAATATAAAAAAATCTTAAAATTTTACATTTATATATGTGTCTATTCTCACCTCTAGCGGTCACGATTTTTGTTTTTTCTCAACAAAAATTGGATATAACCGTCAATCAACAAATGATTTGTTGAATTCGTTAGCCAGCAAAATGAAACCAGGTGGAGGTTAACCTAAAGCAAAAATTTGAAAAAATATATAAAAATTACTCTTGCAGCTGCAATTTTGGCCTTTTCTCAATGAAGCTCAGCAAATTTCTGTAAAATAAATTGCTAAAAGTAGTTTTGGAAAATCAGGGCAATTGGGCCATTAGGATTGGAAGTATAGCTGAAAAGCAATTGAGGGTTAAAGTGAAATTTAAAAATCGTTCTAGCAGCCATAAGTTAAAATTTTTTTAAAGGTAACATGGAATATGCAATTGAAATAAAATAAGAAAAATAGTTTTGGAAAATAAATGCAATCTGAAAATTAGGAGGGGGGTTTTATGAAACCTAAAATTTAAAAAATATTCTTCTTTGTTAAGTGATATATTTATTGGTCTGTATATCAAGTTGTTGAACGCTGCTTCCTCATGTGATTTTGGATTAAATGGTTTCTTTTGTTGTCAAGGCTCTGTTTCTCAGCATACCCCAGAATAAATTATTAGTTTTTTTTTTAAGAAAATGATTACAATCAATCAATCTAACAGAAGATCACATCAAAGAATACATTGAATTCATAAAGTTGTGCATAAATTAAGCATTTTTTATATTTGAGGGCAAATTCTTTAAACAGAAAGCAAGACTAGTAATGGGCAGTCCATTATTACCTTTCCTAGTCAACTTATCCATGAGTTATTTTGGGATGCACATCACTAAAGCTTTCCTCAGCATTTTTAAGGTTTGGCACAGATATGTAGATGATGTATTCGCTAATATAAACAAAAGCATGTGGAAGATGTGCTAAAACTTTAAACCTGCAAGAGCCTACAATTAAGTTCGCTGTTGAAAGACAAACAGATATGTTGCCATTTTTGGATCTGAAGATAATAAAATGCAATGATAAACATGAATTTGGCATCTACTCAAAGGACATGCCTACAGACAACTATATCACAGCCCATGGTTTCAATTCAAAATCACATAAGGAAGAAGCGTTGAACAGCATGACATACAGACTAATAAATATATCACTGAACAAAGAAGAATACAAGAATGAATATCTACACATAATATAACCAACTAAATCCAATGAGTTCAGCAAACAAATAACTAACCAAAAAATTAAAAGATTTCAGAAACAAAAAAGAATTAAACAAATCACAACTTTGAGTAATTTATCAAGGTAAAAAACATATAAAAAGTTCACTTACCACCCATCAGCCAATAAGAAATTTAAAAAAATTTTAAATCAGTACAATATCATCTTAGCACCTCAAAACCAATACAGTATAAAAAAATTATTGAAATTAAACAAAACCAATTCCATGCCCAAAGATAAAAAAATGTGATATTTACCAGATTAATTGTAAGCATTGCGAAAAAATCTACATAGGAAAGTCAAAGAGAAATATAGGCATTAGGATGAAGAAACATTGGAGAAACATCCATTACAAACAAATAAGTAAATCATCTGTGGCAGTACATTTTTGGAATGAAAGCCATGAAACAGAAAAAGGCATCAAGTTATTAAAAACTTTTTCAACCAAAGGAACTAAACATGTGGGAAAGGATTTATATAGGAAAACAGGAGCAAACCTTATGATTTTCAACATCCAGGAAGCAGACAGCACTTTATTAAAGTTTATTACAAGAACACCAGAGTCAACCCAGATACTTACCTATCAAACTTCTAGGAATGATCTAATAGTCATTTAACAGCTGATGATATGGACAAATGTTCCACAAAACATGTCGAGAGTAAATCTCATGTAAGTGAAACCATAAAGAGCGTTCTAAATATTTTGACTCGGAAGAGATTATTAATGCATGTTTCCCTGTGTTCGGTTCCAAATTGAATTAATTAGAAAGAATATAAAAATCTTACAGTCTAAATCAGCTAAGAGCAAGTCTTTGTCATTTTTATAGATCCTGTTATCTCTAATAAACAATTTTGTTTCAGAGGATTAGTGTATTTGAGCCATATCCCATGAGAGACACTGTGCAGCATTTTTGTGAGAAACATCTTGATAAGATTAAGGCATATATGGAAAAAGTGTCTACTCGTATTCCACCACCTGCCAAATGTACCATTGAAGGTAAGTGTTGCAGTAACAGTTAATAGCTTTCTCCTTCCACATATGCTTGCATGCTTATTATAGCTTATAACAGGGTTAATGCAAAGGCATCTCAAAATTAAACAGGGTGGATATGAAATACATGACATTAGAAACAAGACTAATTTGTTTTAGTGAAGTGTATAATGTTATCTAGGAAGCCAAATCTTGAACTGTAAAATTGTTTCCTACTCAACAGTTAATTCCAGGCCTCATTTGTAGAAGCTGGCATTTGGAAAGCAGAGAATCAAGGGAGACACCAGTTTTAAATATTTTATTCAACTGAATAATAATTTTTCACTGCACAACAAGATGGTGCTTTCGATGATATTTATCTCGTAAAACATTGCAGAGTAAAGCTTTCATGTTGGTTGAATGAATGAATTTTTATTTTGCCCAATAACATTATAATTAAATTTACATAAACAACTTATCTAAATAATATAACAAATTATTATTGAGGAAATCAATCAAATTTCACTAATTTTGTTCACTTACTTGAACATGTTTCAAAGGCTGTTGGCTTCATCTACAAAAAATGATGAAGGCAACAGCCTTTGAAACATGTCTAAGTAAGTGGAACAAAATTAGTAAAATTTGAGTGATTTCCTCAATAATAATTTGTTATATTATACTATATTTCATTGTGAAAATTCCAGCTATTCAAAACTAAATTATCTAAAATTTTAGCAGTACCAAAATTAAGGTTTTCCAATACTTAACCACAAGGCTATATGTTTGGTAAAGAACCCCTAAAATAAATTACTGTTTTCACAACTGTGTGTGCATTCAAGCTCCTTTGTACTTCTCATCCACTTATGCTTTACTTTTCCTAAGAATTTCCAAATCTTTCCTAAACTTAGGTATTCATTTTTTACACTAAACTCCACTCACTTACATAAAAGTAAGACATGTTTCGGGAGAATCTCTCCCATCTTCAGTTGCCTCCTGAACCGCCTTTACTCGAAACAATGGCTAGACAACTGGATGTTCCTATGATGGCCTCTGTTGTTTGAGGTAGGAAGTTGCTGAGTTCATCCATAGGAGGAAAATTGAAATTCGTTAGGTTTTCTCTATTTTTTAATATGAAAAAACCGGAAATTAAAACATATAAAATTACAAATCAGAAAAAGACACATTGCAGCCAACATTAACTTCCTGAAATCATGTCTTAAAAGAAAAGTCACACCTATATTCATGAGAAAAACCGTTAAAATCAACAATAGCATACACCAGAAGGCAGCAGAAACAAAGGTAATTGAAATTGAAAAGAACTTGCAACATAAAAAACTACATGAAATAGACCTGGATATTTACGATCTGTATTTAAAACTAATGAAAAAAACTAGGATTTCACTTATGGGAAAATTTACACTCCAGAACTTACAAAAACATCAAATAAAAACAGTTCCACCCTCATGCACACACACACATAAAGTAGTTAATCTTTCTAGTCCCACATTTTCAGAAAATGAAATCAATCTCCTAAACAAAGGCCTAAAAATTTGTATAGATTCCTCAGATAATATAGAAGATTACATGGCAGACATAGCCATAGCCACCCCAACTAAATGAAAGGGAAAAATCATTCGTCAAAAGTAAATGCAAAAAGGTTTTAGAGACCATAAAAAAACGAAAGAAATCAATAAACTACAGAATGGCATTAAAACAACTAAAAGAAAAACCAGTTATATACATAAAAGCTATGGCTATTTTATTACAATGGTAATAGCCATTTTAGATGAAAAAGAATACATAAATAGAGTTGAAACTATGTTTAAAGGGAAAGATTACAAACTAATTGAAAAGAATCTGTTCAATAAATGCAATAAAATGTTAAACAAAACATTAAATGAAGTCAAAACACTATCCACTACTGAAAAACAGAACATCACACAGAGTAATTCAGTACTACCCAGGCTTTATGCACTACCTAAAATACCTAAAAATGATAACAGCATAAGACCAATAATAAACAATGTCAATTCACCCACATACCAAGCAGCAAAAAAATTGATCAAAGTCTTTTAATTCTTTTAAGAGATTCCAAAGTTTGAGCATTAAAAATTCAGTTGATCTGGTCAAAAAAACTTAAAAATAGCAAAATTACGGCTAGAGATATAATGGTTTCATTTGATTTTTCAACAAAAAATATTACCAACAAGTTTCAGACCTAACTATGGGAAACCCTTTGTCACCTTTTCTGGCATAGTTATTCATAAGCTCATTTGAAATACATATCACAAAAGCCTTCCCTTTAATTTTCAAGTTATAGTATAGGTATGTGGATGGCATTTTTGCAATAATACCAAAGAAACACTGAATAGATGCCCTGAAACTTCTTAATTTGCAACATGAATATACAATTTACCATAGAAGAAGAAAGAAATGGGTGGCTACCATTTCTGGATTTAAAAATTATAAGAAATGGAGATTGTTTGAATTTTGGAATTTACAGAAAAGAAACACATACATAAAACTACATAAATAATGAGAGTTGTAACCCCATTCCACATAAATATGGAGTGTTTCTCAGTTTGGCACACAGATTGATGAGTATTTAACTAACAGAAGCAGAGTACAAAATAGAATACAAACAAATAATAAAGACAGCTATAATCAATGGTTTCAACAAAGACACAGTGATAAAAATTATCAATAAATCTAAAAGACAAAAAGGGATAAGGGAAGTTTCTACACTGAAAAACACAAAAGAAGAATACAAATTCAAAAATTTCACCTACCATCCAATTTACCATAACAAATTCAAGAAAATGTTCAAAGAACATGGGATAAAGTTAACCCCAAAGAACAGATACAACATCAAGAATTTATTAGGTTGCATGGTAAAAGAATCCATACCAACAGAACAGAAAGTAGGAATTTACGAAATAAAATGTGCAGATTGTGAACAGAGCTTCATAGGCAAAACAAAGAGAAATGTGGAAATTCGGAGGAAAGAACATTTTGGGAATATTCAGTTTAGGCAGGTGGACTCACTTTTGAACCAAAAATCATTAAATAAAACTGGGAATTAAACTGCTGAAATATCTTCACAACCCATTGGAGTTATCCCCTTGGGAAAAAATTTTCATATTAAAACATAGAGAAAACCTAATGAATTTCGAGTTTTCTTCTATGGATGAACTCAGCAACTTCCTACTTCGACCAACAGAGGCCACCACCGGAACTTCCGGGTTGTCTAACCATCGTTTCCAGTAACGGCGGTTTAGTGAGCAACTGAAGATGGGAGAGATTCTCCCGAAACGTATCTTACTTTTATGTAAGTGAGTGGAGTTTAGTGGAAAAAAATGAATACCTAAGTTTAGGATATATTACCACTCCATTGTCAACAGCTTCGTAAATACAATATTCCCCAATCTTATTAATTTTCCATGCTCTGATAACCGACAACATTTTAACTATTACAATATCTTGTTTTAGTTTGTCCCATTTTTCATCTCAGATATCCACTTCCACTCCTTTCATCTTATATATTTTTAACCACATTACTTGCCCTTGAAGGGCAAGTAAATAACACCTCACTCACATTTATTCCACTATCTTTATTTATAAATACCCCTATACCACCAGAAACCCTCCCTCTATTGCTCTTCCTTATATCATGTTCACCTATATAATCATAACTTTCCACTTCTTTACTTTCATCTTTGTCCAACCAAGCCTGAACAATAACTATCATGCCTCCTATCTTTAACACTTCAAACACTTCTCCACTTATTGTTTTTGACCTTAAACCCTCCACAGTCCATAACATCACCTTCCAGTTTAATTCCTATCTTGAACCATACCGTCCTCTAAATTTCTCCAACTTTGCTATGTACCTTGCTCTTCTTTTGTGGGCAACCTCATTCTCATTATCAGCTATCTCCATTATGCTATCCTTGGGAGTTGATACCACTTTAAACCCAATGCCATCTATTACCGTCTCAACTGATGACATAGCCTTTGCTACCACCCTATCCTATCATTTGGTACAATGTGACTCCTTGGTGACATCATACAGGTTTCCTCATCTTCATCTCCTCTCTCAATCACTATATGCCTCTTACTGGTGAATCTCCTCTTTTTTCCTCATGTTCGCATCCTCAGCTAACTGTTGACTGTTAGCCGAGATTGTGAAAAATGCTTCATGAAATTAGTACTGCATCTATAAACAAGTAAGTGGAGCAATTAGAGCATTAGTTGGACTGAATCATACAATGATCTTGATTATAAATTTTCATTGCTTTTGTTTATTATTGTTATTTTTATTTATTTACAGTTACTCTTTAACATCTCAGGTCATTATTGTCCCAGTGTTCAATTCAGAACATGAAATGGTTGATAAATTTTGCTCAGAGGCAAATTCTTTCAGATTTGAAGTTCTTTTACATGGCGTAAATCTATGACTTAAGACCCATGGCTTTACTTCCCTTCAGAAGGAAGCCATACTTAAGATTTTTATCCATCAATCCTGGCCATGATTTAACCAGCTATCTTCAGTTAACGAGGCAAGTAGACCACCAGGACCGACTGCTTTCGTTTATGAATATATTTTCCCATACCATTAACTCTATGGGTTTTTGAAGAGCTTTTAAGAGTTTTGGTTCATTTTGACCCCCCCCCCCCCTCCCCCAGAAATTGTATGCTATCTCTGATTTCTACATGTGTTTATATGTTACATTTCAAAGTGTTCCTGAAACCATAGGGTAATGTTTTTTTTCATTTTCATTTGCTTATATATTTCATGTTGCAGTAGAACTGATTACATGAATGCCTGATTGTTTTGCTGGCAGAATTTTGTCTTTTGTGTTTGTTTTAGGTTTTTTTTTTAAACTGAAATTGTTTACTGGAGCCAAAATAGTATTTGTATCTTTAAAAATCTTCTGAAATTTTTGGTGTTTCCATGGATGAAATGTGAATTTCTCGTGTATATGTACTGCCACAGGTGGCCGAGGTCATTAACGTGCGGACTCATGAGCGGAAGTTCTGGGGTTCGAATCCCGCCAGGACCGTCCTCCCTGACTGAGGTTTATTCCAGGTTTTCCTCAGTTCTGATGACTGGCAAATGCCGGAGAGGTACCCTAAACTTAGCCCTGGAACGTTTCCTTCCTTAAAAATCCTTACCCAATATATCATTTCATTTCACTTATCATCAGTGTTCACTGCCCGTGGTCCCTGAGTAGTAAAAACAGGCGTTAAGCACCATTCAAAATAAAAAATTGTGTATGTGACCTCCTTTGTAGCCTTTTAGTGTTGATGTCTTTTATTTGTTTTTTGAATTTTTCTATTTTCTTGTTGATCAGATCTATTGTGTACTATTTTTCTATGCTATATCTATGCTTTTTTGGTACTTGGATTTGTATACACTCTTGCTTATTGATTGGTTTATTAATCTGAATGTGAAGCTGTTAATTATTGCAAATCTATGTTTTGGATTGTGGCTGTTGTTTTTTATGTAATTATCTATATGGGTATCTTTTCTGAATATGCAAATTCCAGTTTATTGCCTTTTTTTAATTGTTATATCCAGGAAGGGAATAGTCTTGTTTTATATTTTCATAGCTGTCTTGTAGGTTGAGTAGTTAAATTGCAACCTATTTCCATTTTTCATGTACTATTGCAAATGCATCATCTAAATAGTGTTACCAACATTTGTATATGTGGAAAAGCATAATAATTTTGTTTCTGTGAAAGTCTTGTACATATCTGCCAAGAGTGGTGAGAGTGAATTTCCCATTTCACGAAGACATGAGAAATATAAAATATAAACACATGGAGAAATCAGTGATAGCATACCATTACTGGCAAAACCATCACAAATTCCAAAATGAACCAAAACACTTAAAAGCTCCTCAAAAACCCTCAGAATTAGCAATATAGGAAAATATATTCATAAATAAAAACAAGGAAAATTTGATACATCAAATTATTATTCAGGAAATCACTCAACTTTCACTAGTTTTGTTCCACTTACTTGGACATGCTTCAAAGGCTGTTGCCTTCATCTTCAGCATGGTTTCACTGTCTGCCTCCCAGCATAGTATTAAGATGTCGCTCTGTGAACATAATGATGGGGTTGATATTAAAAACCTCATCACTAAGTTCGTACAATCCACAGAGCAACATCTTAATACCACTGTCTGCTTCTGAATGTGGTATTAAGATGAGAGAAAATGTGATTTATAGTGTAACATCATCTCAGTGTTGTTACTGCTATATTCATGCCTGTAAACTTTGAGACAGCCATGGTTGAAAACAAATATGACAGACAATCATCAAGTTAGGCATTGCTTACTGTTGGAGACACACCAAATAAACTCATTCTAGTAGCATATTTCGAAATTTAAAGTGTTTCACCTGCCTTTATTTTGTGCTTTTCTTTTCATTTCAGGCTCCCTGTTATTTATTATGTTTATCTAAGGATGCTGTTAAGCATCTCTGATCATTAGCATCCTTTCAATTCATGGCACGAAATGGCTAATAAATTTTGCTCAGAAGCCTGTTCATTTAAGCTTGAGGTTCTTTTGCTTGCTGTAAAGCTATGACACGAGACTGACAGCTTTACTTCCCTTAATAAAAGCTGTACTTATGATTTTCACATCCTAAAAAATCCACCAACCCTGAGTGGGTTAAACCCACAATTTTTGGCTACAGTACAAGTATGGTTACCATTAGACCACCAGGATGAACAGTGTCCCTATGTTCAACCCACAGAATGTGATAAAGCATAAATTATCAAATGCAACTGGCAGGCTTTATTCTTCTAGCTCTGTGTAGAGTTAGTGAATTTGCATTCAAGACTTAGTTCTGTTCTGCAGTAAATCTTTTAGATGATGCTGCCAAGACAACCAAAAGAGTACTTTGAAAGCATCAACTATGCCACTAAAGATCAGCTATAGTCACTGTTAAAATGTCTGGGAAGAAAAGATGTTCTGTTCAACCGTGATAGCCTACAATCTCTGTTAAATATGAGGTTGGTTTGATAAGTAACTTGGTTTGCATACTAACAGGGGGCAATAGCAACATTTTTATATTTGGTCGTAACATTTGCTTTCTATATATCGATATTCTATGGTCACAAGTCATTAAAAGAAAATTATGGGAGATGCATGCCCTTCCTGTGAAACACTTTGACTTTGAGTAAATGGGTTCAAGCATAGCAGAACAAACATTAAAGATGCTCCACATCCTGGAGCTCCAAAATCTGCTGTGAGGCCA
This sequence comes from Metallyticus violacea, assembly GCA_030762175.1. NCBI lineage: Eukaryota > Metazoa > Arthropoda > Insecta > Mantodea > Metallyticidae > Metallyticus > Metallyticus violacea. The sequence continues at coordinate 23,782,539 of CM060836.1, forward strand.
GAAATAATCGATAAAGTCCATGATATTGTTTAGATTGACAGATGAGAGAAAGTGCACAAGTTAGCAGAGGCCATGGGCATTTCAACTGAGAGATCCTTTTATTTTGCATAATGAATTATACATGAAAAATTTTATGTTAGATGGGTGCTGCATTTTTTCCCTCTGGAACAAAAGCGAAATTGCATGAGAACATCAGCTGAAGTTCGGAAATGTTTAAGAAGAGCATAAATGATTTTTATGGTGTTTTATGACTAGACAAAAAGTGAATTCAGTACTAGATATTGGAGATGAAACAGAGTCTAAACAGTGGACTTCACAAGGCAAAAGGGCTTGTAAAAGGTGAAATACATTTTATTCACTGGAAAGATGATGGTTTCAATATTTTATAATGCAAAAGGAATGCTCTTGATTGAGTAATTGGAGAAGGGAAAAACCAATCTATGCATAATTTTAGAGAGACAGAAAACAGTGATAATGGAAAAACCTCCAGAAATGGCCAAAAAGAAGGTAATGTTTCACCATGACAGTGTGCTGATGCATTCAGGACAAATGGACTGAACTGCAATTTGAAATGCTTTCTATCAAACTTATTCACCTGATCTTGCCCCTTCAGATTACTATCTATTGCTGAAACTCAAAACTTTCCTGACTGAACCCAAATTTAAGTCAAATAAAGAAATCATACAGGAAGTAAATGATCTCAAAGAAAGAAACTTCCATGAGGTGATTATGAACTGGAAAAAATGGAGCAAGTGTACGGAACTTTAGGGAACTATGTAGAAAAATAAAGCATTATGGAAGACTGAACTTGTTTTCTTTGATATCAAACTAACTTCCTTATCAAATTACCTCATATTTTAATTTTCATAAAAAAGTTTAAAGCTTAGCCTCTTTCCATGTATGTTGTATTTGATTTTCTGAATAAAGTCCTATATAAAAGTGACTTGCAATATTTTTTTTTTTTTTTTTTTTTTTTTTTTATTTTGACAATCCTTCTGTTAGCTGGCTAGTTTAATATAAGCCAACAAATTCCGGTATGATTGAATAAACAGTAGCCAATTTCTCAAACTTTAATATTGTTATAGAGTTGGTTTTAGACACTTATTCTTCACTTACTTCATTTTTTAATTGGACACATTTCGGGAACATTCCCCAAATTTTAGGGAGTCAGAAAAATTTGTCAAATATATATCCAGCGATGGTGTCTGGAAGCTCACGACATTTTTTTTGATGAATAAATTTTTTCCCATGAATAAATTTTTTCCCATGAATAAATTTTTTCCCATGTTGTAAGTTTCATAAATTTTCAAATTTTTTTTTTGGTCAATTTCATGGTTTTCTGACCAAATGGGCTGCCACTGCTGATTTCTCTTTTTGTTTGTAATGGATATTTCTAAAATTTCTTTGGTATGGGTTTTCAGATTTCTTTTAATTTTTCCAATGTATAGTTTTTGCAATTAATTTGGTAGATACCCAACTTCCTGTTAGAAGGTATAGGTTCTTTACAGGAAGATTTTAATAAATTTTTTAATAATATGAACATTTTGAAGAGCCAAAATTATTTTTGGTTTTTTAAAAATTTTTAAAATTATGTAACATGTTAGGATGGTATGTGCATTTTTTTTTTTATATCTTCTTCTATTTACAATAGCAAACTTGTGTCTTATACATATTTATTGCTTTAACTTTTTAATAATTTTAAAAATATAAAAATTACTGATATTTTTTTATGGTAACCATTATGTAGTGCTGTTTGGATGATGTATTGGTATTCTTTGTATTTTTTCTACTGAGTAGAACATTCACTAATCTGTATGCAAGGCTGTTTAGGATATGTTGGTGTATTTTGGGATTAAAGCTATTATTAATGTAATTGTCACTGTGGGTAGGTTTTCTGTATATTCCAAAGGCCAATCTGTTATTGTCTTTTACAATCCTGAAATCTAAAAAGGGAATCCACCCATTCTTTTCAATTTCTAATGTAAAATGTATTGATTTTACAGTAAATTTAATAATTTTAAGACATCATTAACTAGATGTTTATGTATAATGGCAAATATGCCATCCATGTATCTGTGCCAAGTCTTAAAAATTAATTTCCAGCAGAAAGAATACTAAATTGTTAAAGAAGTGACTTCTAGCTATCTAGCTTACACCTGAAGTAATATAGGATTTTATCAGTTTGACAGAATGACACATCAGCCAACATTATTTTAGTTTTAATGGTAAATTTTCCCAACAAACTTCTGGATTGGTTATGGATAACCCTTTTAACCTTTCTTGGCACATCTGTTTATGAGTGATTTTGAAAATTGCATAACTGATGCTTTTTCTTTAATTTATAAGACTTGGCACAGATACTGGATGACATATTTGCCATTAGACCTAAACATTTGGTTAACTGTGCCTTAAGATTATTAAATTTACTGTAAAGAGCAATATAGTTTAGACTAGAAATTGAAAAAAATGGGTTGCTTCACTTTTAAATTTGAAGGTTAAAAAGACGATAACAGTTTGACCTTTGGAATATATAGGAAATCCACCCACAGTGATAATTACATTAAAAATTATAGCTTTAATCCCAAAACACAGTAGCATGCCATCCTAAATAGCCTTGCATACAGATTGGTGACTGTTCCAGTCAGTAGAAAAGAATACAGAGAAGAATATCAATACATCTTGCATAAAGTACTGTATAATTGTTTCATAAAAAATTAGTAGATAAAATTATTAAAAAGTTAAGATGTCAAAGACACAGATTTGCCATTGCAAATAAAAGAAGATATGCAATTCAAAAAATTCACATACCACCCTAATATGTTCAATCAATTTTAAAATGTTTTAAAAAACCGAAAATAGTTTTGGCTCTTCAAAATGTCCACCTTAATAAAAAATGTATTAAAATCTTTCAGTAAAGATCTTCTGACAGGAAGATGGGTATCTACTAAATTAATTTCAAAGACTACAATTAGGTATACATTTGAAAAATTAAAAGAAATTAAGAAACCTGTATCAAATAACATTTCAGAAATATCTGTTTAAAACAGATAGAGAAATTGGCATGGCAGCCCATTATTGGTCAGAAAACCATGAAATTGATAAAAGAACAAAATTATTGAAACACACTTGCAAACCACCTTTCGAAGTAAGGACATGGGAAAAAATTTGCATCATCAAAAATAAAAATTGCATCATGGACTTTGAGACACCATCATTGGATATATTTGATAAATTTCTCAGACCAGCTACAGAGTATACTTCTACCATGGTCTTCTGCTTATGATGAGAGCGAATGTTCCCGAAACCTGTCCAATTAAAAATAAAACAAGTGAAGTATAAGTGTCACCAAACCAACTCTATTAACATTTTAGTATTTCACTGTTTATAGCTTCAAGAGTATTAGTTCATATTCTCAAAATGAATTGATTTCAGAGCGGCGAGCTAAAAAACTAGCAAAGTTACATTTTGCATGCCAGGGTCGAGGAGAACATTGTTTGTATAACCGCACATTCTTCACAATGAAGACTAGAAATCCTCGAATTTGGATCCACCTTATGTTCCTGGCCCTACAGGCACGATCAGAATCTGCACTTAGTTCTAGAGACTCCTCTGTCAGTAGCCTTAAGAATTGCTGGGACATCCTGAAATGTGAGAACAAGACTTTCTTGACCCTTGTCACATCAGCATTTCCTTGTACAAAGGTATGTTCTATTTTTAATCATTACATTTATAACAATAAAGCAATATTGCAAGATATGAAATTTTCAGCTTGTTTCATAAAGGTAACAACAGATAATATATATAAAAGCTGGCGAATAAAGACTAAGAATGATTTTTTTCCTCATCACACACTGGAGATATGGTGGTGGAACAATTTTTCATGAAAAGGATAGGTCTCATCTGATTGATGGAAAAAATAGAAAGCATATACGCACATGTAGCTTAGTACCAGCAAAGAGCAAGTGTTTGCCAGTCAGCTACATAAAATGGAGTTGCTTCATAATGAATATATGCTGCTCTGAAATTATGCTTCCATTTTCAGAAATCCTGTCTGGAAGTGTACACAAAGTATGTAGTGATGTTCTGCCATATTCAACCACTCTTCAAAGAGTTTAATGCCATGTTTCAACAACAAAGCAAGGCATTGCAGGCTCTCCAACCATTGCAATGAATGAAACAAATTCTGTCATTGTTCAGGAAGATCAGTAAACAACAGTGGATAGACTGGCAGATATGTTACACATTTGCTATTTTGCATTTTCACTTACACATGAGATACATTTGTGTCAGGCCAAAATTGCTGATGTTTGAACAGTGAATGTGTGTTGACAGCTTCAGTGTCTGATAGTGGAGCATGGCCATATATACCTGAATTCCATCATCATTATGATTTAGAAAGCAAACAGACAAGCTCAGTATGGAAATGCTTGGTTCTCCGACACTGAAGAAAGCCAAGGTTGTTCAGTTGGCAGGTAAGGTTTTGGTGATTTCATACTTTGACTGTCATAGAATGGTTTATCAGCAAACAATGGTTAATAAGGAGTGTTGCAAGACTGTTTTATCTGACAAAAATACCTTATGCTGCATTCATATGATTGACACCTTCACTATGACAATGCACTATTTTGTATTTGTAATATTGTTGCTCTATATTTGGCTAGAAGAACATTGAATGTATACCTCATGCTCCATTCAGCCTGGACCCTGTGTGACTTTTTTCTGTTTCCACATCTCAAAAAATAGCTGCAGGGCCAGTGTTTTGGTTTGTCAATGGTGCTAGTGAAGTAGGCAGTTCTGAAAACGATGCCAAAAAATGTTTCCAGCTCATCTTCCAGAACTCAAATGCATACAACTCAATGGGGACTATTTTGAAAAATTTCATATCTAGCTAATGTACTTTATAAAAAAAAATATCATTCTCAGTCTTTATTCAGCAGCCCTCATATACCCAAGTTTGGTCTACTAAACTCTGGTTGCTTTATCATTACATGGTTATAAAACTTAGATCCAGAATTCAATCCTGCAGATGTAAAACATTTGGATTTGTTTAATAAATGTCACTGTTTTTTTTTTTTTTTTTATTTATTTATTTATGGACGCTCTTTAACATCTCAGGTCATCAGCGTCCCATTCAACTCAGGGCGTGAAACGGCCGACAAATTTTGCTCTGAGGCCTCTTCTTTCAGGCTTGAGGTTCTTTTTCGTGCCGTAAATGTACGACACGGGACCCACGACTTTACTTCCCTTCCGAAGGAAGCCATACTTATTATTTTTACGCCCAAAAAAATCCATCGATCCTGGCCGGGTTCAAACCCGCATTTTGGGTGTAGGAGGCAAGTATGGTAACCGCTACACCACCAGGACCGACAATGTCACTGTGTCTGGTACCATGACTGTGGGGATAAGTTTTAAATATTCACAATTCTTGTAAAAGTATATCAGTAGTTTCTGTGTTTAAAACAGTGAATTTGTTATAAATAAATTTGTTGGTTAGCTTTGTATAAAAATTTTGTTATTTTTAGGATAAGAAGAAACTGAGAGAGATTTAAGTTTCCTGTTGGCAGTATCGGAAAGAGCCAGAGCATGTCTTGATTAGTAACTGTAGTGGAAGTTATGCGTGGCATTTTTTATACTGTATGTCAATTGTGATTCTGCACTGATTGTCAGGCGTTATGACTTGATAGCTTTTACATGTAATTATTTTTTATAATTATTAGTGTAAGCTAAACCAACAAGAATTACAGCAAGCTTTGCCAAACATATAATGGGCATCCAGTAGCGGTAGTCACATTGTTCGTATAGAAGCCTAAGAGACATACAGGGAGACAGAGGAGTTTCTAAACCTCACCAAAATTTGCATCAATCAAACCTATTTCACATTCAGAGGCAATATCTGTACACAAAAGAATGATCTAGCAATGGGAAATCCACTCTCACTAGACTTGGCATATATGTAATGAGTTTCCTAGAAACAAAATAGTTCATTCTTTTCCACATATATGCAAATGTTGGTACCATTATGTGGATGATGTCTTTGCAATAGTAAATAAAAAAAAAAAATGGAAAAAGGATGCGATAAAACTACTAACCTACAAGAAAGCACTGTTAAATTCACAATGGAAATTCAAAACAAAAAGGTTCTTTTCTTTCTGGATATAAAAATTATAAAAAATGGCCATACTCCATACATTAGAATTTGACTGTCAGGAATGTGAAACCATTTTTCCTGTATTGATTACTTTTTAATATCTAATTTTGTTTTAATTGGCAGGTTGTTAGTTATGATCTACATTGCAGCAATAGGCATTTTTTACATCTCCTGTTATTATTGTTAATGATCTAGATTGTATTGTGTCCAATTTAATTATAAATTGGTTGTTTGTGGATATTATCTCTCCCATACATGTCATTAAGCAGAACTATGGATCGTCCCCATTTGATGCCTGCTAGTCTTCTTAATATGTTGTTCCTAATCACTTTCTTAGTTATATGGTTGATCTACTCAAAGAAGGAAAGTTTTTGTCAGGTATAATTCCAAAATATTTAGTGTGTTCTTTCTCTTATAGTAGCTAACTATTGATTTCAAGTTGCAAGTCATCTATAGTGCATTGAAGATTGGAAAACAGTCTTTTTATGTTTGTTTCCATATTGTTGATGTATGCCCATGTTTCTATGCCATTGATAATTTTCTATGTTTCATTTTCTAATTCTTTTTTTTTTTTTAATGTTGTTCATTCTTATTATTTTTTTGGTTAAACCATTTGGTGATATCATTTGCAAACAATCCCATATTTGCAGTTGGGAAGTCAGTAAATATTTCTTTGATGTCATCTATGAAAATATTAAAAAGGATGGACTGGAGACAGCACCTTGAGGAAGGCCTACTTTAGTCATATAGCATTTAGAAAGGAACTTATTCCATATAATAGCTCTGTACAATTGTGATAATAGATTCATGAACCATCTCAACCTGTTTCCTCTTATTCCAATAGTACTCATCTTATAAATAAACTCTCTCCATACTTTGTTGAAGGCATTTTTGAAGACGACAAAGAAAGTAAACATTTCTTTTTTGTTGAAAGGATTTTTAATGTTCTGTGTTAAATGTAAAACCTGATTAATTGTTAAACATTGCTTTCTGAAATCTCCTTGTTGGTTTGGTGAGCTCAAATGTGGACAAACAAGCACAAGCGATGCAAACTGTTCCAGACATCCTGTTGAGATAACAACTATTGAAATCATTGAAAAACATTCATGGTATGGAGACTGAAGGTGTATGAAATTGTTGAAGCTGTGGGCATATCTGGTGATCAAGTGCATAATATTTAGCATATCATTTGCAAATGAAAAAACTATCATTAAGATGGAAGCTTCGTTTGCTAATGACTAACTAGAAAAAAGAAGGAATTGTTACTTCCTCATAGAATTTGGAGCTGTTTAAATGGAATCCAAGAGAATTTCTGAGCGGTATGGGACAGTTTATGAAATCTCAGAAATAAAGGAGTAACGCACTCCAAAGAAGAAAAAAACAATGTTCTCAACGAAAAGGTAATGGCAACTGTGTTTTGGGATTTCCATAGAGTGATTTTAATGAATTTTTGGAAAAGAGCAAAACCAGAACTGTTGAATATTACACTATGCTACTGGAGTAATTAAATGATACAATCAAGACTAGTGGTCCTTATTTGATAAAGAAAAAGGACCTGTTCCATCACTATAACATGCCAGAGCACAATTCTCTGGCTATGATCTCAACATTATTAGATTTAAGGTATGAAATTCTTCATTGCCCCCTACTGTCCAGATTTGGCTCCCTCATACTACTTCCTGTTCCCCAACATGAAGAAATGGCTAGCAGAAAAAAATCTACATAATGAAGAGGTTATTGCTGAAACATGGCATATTTTTAAGAGCAAAAGAAATTGCCTTTTAAGAATGGGATAAACAAATTTAAAAATTGCTGGAATATGTATATAAAATTGAAAGGAAATAATGTTGAGAAATAAATACATTTTTTTTTACAATAAGTTAGGTCGTCTATATTTTTGCATGGACTTATAAAATAGCTCTTGTAACCAAAAATCAATCAATCAAAATGATCTTTGTATTACATCTGCTGATTTCCATTCATCATCGGGTCCCCAAATTTCAATTACATATAAAACAGTAGTGCATATAATCTATGTTTAATAACTTTAATTAGATTTAAAAGCATATGTAACTATGTAAACGTTATGTACATTTTCCAGGATCAAGATGCTCTATTGAATGAGTTAAGGCATAGTGGCTTCTTTGATGTGTTTGAGTCCACGGGAACTCCAGGACCTGGAGGAGGTGCACAGTGGGGTTGTTTTTTATGTAACCATCCAGAGAGAGCAGTAGGATTTCTTCAGGATAGCCAGCCTGTAATTGAGGGACAATTAAAGGAGAAAAAAGGTCGCTGGAAGATATTCAAGCGCTGGAGAACAAGATATTTCACTCTTTCTGGAGCACATTTGTCTTATAAAGGATCTGTAAGTTTCTTTTATTTTTGTGTTTTCTAAGACAATTGGAGTGAATATATAAGTTTAACTGTTGCTATAACTTTTAGGATGCTGTTTATTTTAGGATTATTATAATTCTAAGAAGAGGTGCTTGAGAATTAGCTTTTACTGTAATACAGGACTCCCAGAATTTGTCCTTACAGCACAGGGTATTGCAATCTGTTGCACTTTGGTGGAACCTCTCCTCATCTGTAAAGAACATAAGTAGTGGGTCAATGAATCCTCAGCCACTGATGAAAGAAACCATTTATAATAATGCATCCTTGCTTCAGGATCACCTTGTCATACATACTGGACATATATACATTTGTAAGATTTGAGTTTTAACAATTTTTTTGCTGTATGTGTGAAAGACTCTGAAACCCCAATTTATGATTTTGATGGCAAACGTTCAAGATGTGTACCAATTTTGTCTAATTTGTCTTCTGTTAAAACTGTACTTCTTTGCTTGTGTTTCTTGTTTTGTGACAAGCAGATTTGTATTTATAATAACATTTATACATAAAAATACATTGTTCTAAAGTATTCATGAACAAATGTAGATTGGTGACTGCTTGGAATTCAAGGCAGGCCATTAGGGGAAGGTAATCTGCCTTGGCCAAGATGCAAAATCACATGTTGAGCTGAGGACATATTCTAAAAGCCTGGTATATGGATTTCATTCTTAATGCCCATTAGAATAAAAAACCTTTGGTTCCATTTGGAAAAAATAACTAAAATTAATTAAATATACAAGCTGGCATCTATTGTATCTGTTAATTTCAGTTTGGTAAATAACATTCTTGGTAACAAAATGAAAAACTGCATATTTTCATTTACAGAAGATATGCTTTTGTCAGTACTTCTTAAAAGTAACATCCCATCTGGGCCATTCCACATCAAATTATATTATCAGGTTCTGGGTCCTGTCACATAAAAGTATGGGCTAATACATTACAAGTATATGGATTTGTAATTGTAGTTATTAGTGGAATTCTGTTTCACAATGGTTCGTGCTATGTATTTTACAACTACTTATTTAAAACTGTACAAGTGATTTTTCCCTTTGTTTTGTTTAACAGAGATATTATTAATTAAATCTGTTGTCTAACACTCTTCATGTTTCACTAACCTTAAAAATATCCGGAACCAGTTTCAAAGATATGTTATCTCCATCGTCGGCCGTAGAGACTGGTGTGAAAGGTTGTTGTTACGTAGTATCAGAAGCAATGTTCTGCTCAGGTGAAACTTTTAGGAACTTAATATTTATATTTTCTTCTTTCGGAATATCAAAATTCATCAAATAATCCTTATGTTTATAGATGTAAATCTTTTCCCAAATATACAGTTCTACTGGTCCCTGTACAGCTCTAAATATTTCAATCTCTTTTTTTATATCATAATTTTCGGTCCAAAAATGATATGCTACCGCTGATCTTTCTATTTGTATGTATTTTAAATTTCTGATATGTTCTTTTAGACATGTCCCCACATTCCTCTCAGTTTTTCCTATTTAGATCTTATCACATTCAGCACATGAAATCTTGTAAATTCCTGCTTTTTTCCACCTTAGGGATATTACCTGTAGTATTGTCTTTCAAAACGTTGTTTAGACTAAATCTATTAGTGGGGGCCAATTTTATATTAACATCTTTAAATATTTTTTGAAATTTATACATCACTGTTGGATTATATGTAAATTTTTTAAAGGACATTTTTTTCTTTAATTATTGATAATGTAGTGGAATTTTCAATTCTTTTCTTTCTCTGGAATTTTTTTATCTTATTATGTATTAAATCTTCATTAAAACCATTTAAAGTTGCTATTTCTTTTATTTTTGTAAATTCCATGTTATATTCTTCTTTACTAATTGGTAAATTGATCAATCTGCATATCAAACTATTAAAAATTGCATGTATGTGAGCTATAGGATTAAAACCATTTTCTTTGATATAATTATCTGCATGTGTGTCCTTTCTATATATGCCAAATGTCAAGTTTTCCCCCTACACAAATGCGAAAAATCAATAGAAGACATATTAAAAGGAAATAGCTTACTCACAAATTCAGAAGTTTACAAAATCAAAATACCTAATCCATCAATAGCTAAAATAATAGAATTACCAAAAATACACAAACCAGGAAAAGACATGAGACCAATAATTAACAATAATATCAATACCCCATGTTACCTCCTAGTCAAATGGTTAACTACACGATTTAATACATTTCCCAAATTCCCAAGTCTAAGCATAAAACAACTCGTTCGATCTTATAAACAAAATCAAAGATCATAAACTAAACTCAAATGATATCATGGTTTCCTTTGATGTAAAAGCATTGTTTCCAAGCATTCCAAAAGAGAAAACCCTGAATTTGTTAAAAAAATGGCTACTATCTAACAACATTCCAGAAACACACACAAAAGAATATGTAAAACTCACAGAATTATGTTTAGACCAAGCTTACTTCACGTTTGAAAGAAATTTTTATAAACAAAAATCTGGTTTAATGATGGGTAGTCCACTATCTCCATTTTTGGCTGATCTGTTCATGGGCTATTTTGAAATACATATAACGAGAGCCTTCACATACATATTCAAAACATGGTACAGATATGTAGATGATGTGTTTGCCATTAGAGAAGATAGATTCATAGGAGATGCATTGAAACTGTTGAACTTGCAAGAAAAAAATCATAAAATTCACTATGGAAACCGAGGTTAATAATTCTTTACCTTTTCTGGACCTAAGGATAATAAAAAGGAATAAAAATATAGAATTTGGTATATACAGAAAGGATACACATACCGACAATTACATAAAAGCAAAAGGTTTCAACCCCAGACCCCACAAGGAAGCAGCATTCAATAGTATGACATATAGGCTAGTTAATACACCACTCAGTAAAGAAGAATACAGGAAAGAATACACACACATAATACACACAGCAGAAATTAATGGATTTAACAAACAAATGGTAGATAAAAAAATAAAAAGGAAATTAAACTAATCACTACACTCAGTTCTTCACTTAAAGAAAATACTTATTAAAAATTCACATATCACCCTTATGTTAACCATAAATTCCAAAAAATTTTCAAAAAGTATAACATTACTCTAGCACCAATAAACAGATATAGTGTTGGTAAATTATTAAATCTAAATAAAATTAAACAAAAAAAGAAGAAAGATGAAAATTCAGGTATATATAGAATTAATTGCAAAGATTGTGACAAAATATACATAGGAAAAACAAAGAGAAATCTGGGGATAAGATTAAAGGAACACTGGAGAAATATTAGACGCAAACAAGTAGAAAAATCAGCAGTGGCTGCACATTTTTGGAATGAAAATCATGAAATAGAGAAGGACATAACATTACTAAAAACAATTCAACGTCCGAAAGAACTTAATATATGGGAAAAAATTTACATAAAAAATATGAATACAAACTTATGAATTTTGATATACCAGAAGCAGACAACATATTCACAAATATTCGCTTAAAACAAATTGATAAATCAGCAATAGCAGCGCACTTTTGGAATAAAAATCATGAAATTAAACCAGAGATAAAACTACTTAAACAACTTCATAATGCAATAGAACTTTCCACTTGGGAAAACATTTTCATTACAAAAAATAAGGATAATTTGATGAATTTCGATATCCCTCCATTGGATGAACTCAGCAAATTCCTAATAGAACCAACAGATGCCGCCACAAGAACATCAAGAGACCCAACCGCCACGTTTAACAACAGTTTGTCAACAGGCTGAAGATGGGAGGGATCGCTCCCGAAACATATGTTCCAAATTTATGTAAGTGAATGGAGTTCGTGTGAAAAAAACTGTATACATTGTTTATAGACAACATATTGTTTAAGTTCATTAACAGACCACCAGAGCAAACATAGCAACATACATGCCTTGCTGAAATTGACTCCTCAGTCATCATTTTGGTTGACAATGTGAGGAATGTACCTCACGAAACATGTACCAAAATTACTTTTATAAGTGTGTTTGTGAAACTTAAAGAGAGTTTTAATGTGACAACATGATTTTTAGTGTTTTACTTTAAATCAAAATAAGATGTGAATACTATCCTAAACAAAGAACATCTCAAATAAGTGTACTTACGAAGCTGTTGACAATGGAGTGGTACATATATATATGTCAACAGCTTCGTAAGTACACTTATTTGAGTTACATAGTCATACAAGTCTTTAGAAGCAATTCAACCCCGTGGTAAACACAAAATGGCGGAAACACAAACAAACAAACTCAACACATACAATTTATACTTCAGTTACAGCAAACGCGATATAAAAACCTTTTTGAAACTTCAAACTAAAAAAAGACACATCGTAGCTAACATAAAATTCCTGAATTTGTGCCTAAAAAATAAAATCACACCAAAATTCGTGAGGAAAACAGTTAAAATAGACAATAGCCCACACCAAAAAGCAGCTGAAAAAAGAGTAATTGAAGTAGAGAGATGCGTACAATATAAAAAACTAAGTGAAACCGACTTAAAATGTTATGAGTTACATTTAAAACTTTCGAGGACTTTGGGATTCCACATTTGGGATAGTGTACAACAACATCTGCATAAAAATTTAACCAACGAAATGAAAACAAAGAATCAGAAATTGAAAAAGAAGTTCTACAATTTACAAAAACTTCAAACCAAAAATGTACCCAAAAAAGTTACACAAACCACAGAGAACGTAATTAATATTTCAAGCACCACATTTTCAAACAACGAACTAAAATTCCTAAACCAAGGCCTAAAAACATGTGTAGGTTTCTCCAAAAAAATAGAAGATTACATCGCGGATATTAATATAGCCACCAATGAACTGAAAGAAAATGAAAAATCGTTTATCAAATTGAAATGTACAAAAACCTTAGAGAAAATAAAAAACCAAAATAAATTCAACAATTACATAAACATAATAAAACAACTAAAAGAAAAGCCGGTAGTATTCACAAAAACAGATAAAGGCAATAAAATCGCCATTTTGAACCAAGAAGACTATATAAACAGGATAGAAACCATGTTAAAAGGTCAAGATTATAAACCAATTACAGAGAATCCACTAAAAACCTGCACTAAAAACTTGAATAAAACATTAGATGAAATAAAAATACTATCCAGTACCGAAAAACGAAAACTCACACATAGCAACCCAGTTTTACCTAGAATGTATGCACTTCCTAAATTACACAAAAAAGACAACAGCATGAGACCTATAATCAATAATATCAATTCACCACATACTTATTAGCAAAAAAATTGACCGACATTTTCAAATCCTTGAAAAAATACCAAAGTTTGAGTGTCAAAAATTCACAAGATTTGGTAGAAAAATTACAAAATTACAGCAGAAAATATAATGGTATCGTTTGATGTAGAAGCCTTATTCCCAAGCATACCAAAAGATACACTTATGCTAATGTTAAAGAAATGGTTAAAATCCTTAGATCTACAGACACAAGAAATTGAAGACTTGATAAAACTTACGAACATTTGCATTGAACAAAATTACTTCATTTTCAATAAAAAATATTACCAACAAGTCTCGGGACTAGCTATGGGAAACCCGTTATCTCCATTTCTAGCAGATTTTTTTATGAGTTCGTTTGAAATGCATATCACCAAAGCCTTCCCTCTAATCTTCAAAACATGGTATAGGTATGTGAATGACATATTTGCAATAATTCCGAAAAAGCATACAATGGATGCATTAAAACTTCTGAATTTGCAGCACAAATCTATAAATTTCACCGTAGAGGAAGAAAGAAGTGGATATCTCCCCTTCCTAGATGTAAAAATCATAAGAAATGAAAACTATCTTACATTTGGAATTCATAGAAAGGATACTCACACAGAAAATTACATAAAAAATGACAGTTTTAACCCCATTCCACATAAATATGCAGTGTTTTATAGTTTAGCACACAGATTAGTTAACATTCCACTCACAGAAACAGAGTACAAATTGGAATACCAACAAATCATAAAGATAGGAGAAACTAATGGATACAACAAAGACACAGTAATAAAAATCATCAATAAAACCAAAAAACAAAAGGCAATAAGAGATGTTTCTACTCTTAAAAGTACAAAAGAAAGGTACAAATTCAAAAGTTTCACATACCACCCAATTTATCACAATAAGTTCAAAAAGATATTCAAAGAACAAGGAATTATGTTAGCCCCAAAGAACAATTTTAATATAAAGAACTTATTAGGTTGCAGAGTAAAGGACTACATGCCAACAGAACAAAAGTCAGGTATTTACGAAATAGAATGTGCAGAGTGCGACAAAAAATACATTGGAAAAACGAAGAGGAATTTGGGAATCCGAAAAAAAGAACACTTCAGAAATATTCGCTTAAAACAAATTGTTAAATCAGCAATAGCAGCGCACTTTTGGAATAAAAATCATGAAATTAAACCAGAGATAAAACTACTTAAACAACTTCATAATGCAATAGAACTTTCCACTTGGGAATACATTTTCATTACAAAAAATAAGGATAATTTGATGAATTTCGATATCCCTCCATTGGATGAACTCAGCAAATTCCTAATAGAACCAACAGATGCCGCCACAAGAACATCAAGAGACCCAACCACCACGTTTAACAACAGTTTGTCAACAGGCTGAAGATGGGAGGGATCGCTCCCGAAACATATGTTCCAAATTTTATGTAAGTGAATGGAGTTAGTGTGAAAAAAACTGTATACATTGTTTATAAAGAACATCTGTTGAAATGCAATCTACTTGATAACAACAAACAAATGAAAAATAATTTGGAAGCTCTTTATTGGAACTTTAGGGAAAAAATGATCAATATTAGCATTCCAAATGGCCACTAGCAATCAACCAACCCTAAAACTTCTTAAAAGAATTTCATTAAGTGTTATCACTTATGTCTCTGTAATTGGTAGCTTCAAATCTGTTTTGAAAGAATATCACAATACTTTATTAATGGATTAATCTTTCTGTGAATTTTATAAATTTTTACATCTTACTTTTAGAACACCCTCTAACCTTAAAAGTATATTTCATCGCAACCTATTTCCTTCCAAATTACCTTATCTGGTTGCAGGCTCATATCCTTGTCATGTCATTTGTTGCATAACCATAATTTATCCAGAGAATTTAAGATTACTTCATTTATTGTGAGAATTTAAGATTACTTTATTTGCTACCTGTTTTTTCTGTTCTATATATGTTATCTTGTAAGCTTGGCAAAGCATTTTATATTGGTTTAACTTCTAATGTTGTTTCGCTCCATATGAACAATCATAAGCATTCTGTTAAAACCAAGGGAGACTTGGTTGCTCAGTATGCCTTGTCTGACTGTAAGGATTTTGATGATGCTTTTAATTTAACCATTATTGATGCATTATCGATGTTCCTGAAAGTTACCTAAGAGGTAGAGAAATAGCAATTCTATTTTTACATAAAGTTATGTTAATATACCACTTTCTATTTTGCAAATATTGTTTTTAATTTTTTTCTTCAAATTATGTAGTTATCTTATTTTTCCTCCTCTGCCTTTTTCCCCTCTTTTTTTTCTGTTACCATGTATTGCTACCTTTGAGATTCAACATTTACCTTTACGACCTCACTTGTCTTCTCTCTTTGAAGAAGCACATATGTGGTTCAAAATATTGCGATATTTATGTTATTATTTAAGTGTTTTATCTATTTCTGCTTCTCTTGTTCTTGTTATTTTAACTACATTGTTTCACATTTAATTTACTTTTAATTTTTATTATGTATATATATTATTTCAGAAGGATGACAAAGATGTAACTCCCATTGAAGTAAATCAGATTCGCAGTGTGAAGGTAAGCAGAGGGGCAAGGAATATACCCAAGGCATTTGAAATTTTTACTGGTGATCAGTCTCTCATTCTGAAGCCCAAGGATGGAAAGAATGCAGAGGAATGGGTTCAGTGTCTCTCCATTGTTGTAGCACACTCCCATTCTCGTGAGATACCAGCCAAAAGCAATTCACTGCCAGCTAGAGGAGCCAGCCTTAGGACTGCTGTATGACCAACATTACATGGTTATAATGTAATTATAATCACTTTCTAAAATTATTTAAAAGCAAAGCTTGTGATTTGGGTTATTGGGATTTCTGATTCAGTACTTATCTAATTCTTTAGGAATATCAGTTTTTGAAATTCCAAATTAACTGATCATTGAATTTAACAAGATGAAATTGGTGACAAACTGCAGTCATTGTGATTATTGTATGTTAATGATTTATAATTATTAATATTTTTTACAACATTGTATATTAGTTTTAAATGCTCCTTGCTAAACGAGTATGAGATTCAAAAAATGAAGTTCCTTTCTTCTTGGGGTTGGGGGAAGAGTGGATTAGCCATGTCATATGAACACATTGAATAAAGTACAAATGTCTGCTTGCTCTTAATTTAACTGTTTTGAACATTTTCTCATTAAAGAGTAGAAGAATACTATATACGGAATGGAAGGAAATAGGCTGCCTTAATTATATTGGGTTAATCCATGCTGTAACTGGAACAAAAGTTTTCTGATATTTTGATGAAAAATATTAATTTCTGCAAAATTTATCATACTGTATCATTATTAATGAGAACTTTGAAGCAAAACTTAATTTGAAATACGTTCTTAAAAGAAATTTAACTAAATACTAACTAAATCTACAAAATAAAGACCATTAGATTCTATAGTTTAAGCCATCTTTCGGCAAAGTTTGTTATTCTGCAATGGTGATACCTCTGGCATGACTTCATTGTTTTTCAAATTTCTATGCAGGAAATGGGCCATGAATCAACAGATAATAATCTGAAGGCACAACATTATGACTGTATGCTGGATGTGATAGCAGTTCGATCCCTTCCAATTACTAGATTTTTTCCATGATTGTTTGAGTGGTATATCCTGCTGCAAGAGAACTTTATTTAAATTAACTAATGCTGGGTATCTTTTTCTCAGAGCTTCATGAATTTATTCTAGTTGTTGAGAATAAAATTCTCATAGACTGCTTGCCCATTTGGAACAAATACCCAGTGAATTACACCTTCAGACACATAATATTACTTTAGTGCTAAACTGATTTTATTAAGTGATGACTTTGGCAGGTTGGAGAATCAAGCCATCGTTTTGAGGTGTCAATGGTCTGGTAATATACCCATCTTTCATCACATGTAATTATCCTGTGTGGGATTTGCGATAAGCTGATGATAGATATCCACTCTGCATTGTGCCTGTTCAGGTGTGTTTTCATGCAGTACAGATCTATGGTTTCTGTATGATTTTTTTTTAAATGTGGTGATATATAGTATATATCGTTGGAAGCACCAAGTTCTTATGACAGCCTATGAGTACTTTTTTGCAGATTTTCTTCAGAAACTCTGCATGTATTCTCAATATTCCATACCTTAGATCTTCCAGGATGTGGTAAAACTTAGTGTTTTCTTCTCCATTTGAAATGCTGGATCCATCATTATGCTACATGCTCACTAACAACTCCTCCCTCCACTTTGCATATTATTCATGCAGCAGCCTTATAATTTTGTTCCAGTAGTGCTTTAGAAGAATTGTAATTTCAAACTTTGTTAACTTAATTTTATGATTATGTATTAACAACTGAAGACTGACACAGCTGACAATATATGCAATAATAACCATGGTATCATGTAAATAACATTGCCAAACAAAAGGAAGCCATTAAAATCTTATAAACACCAAACTTAAAAATCAACGTTTCTTATAAGACAACTTGACAATATCAGAGTGTATAGAAGAGGAAGTGTGCTGACTTTTACAGATTTCCATTGTAATTGGTGAACTTTCAAAACTAAGTTGCAATAATGATATTCGTGCTATAAATATGACTGACTTCTAATGTTGCTCATGAAGGTATATAATTTTGTGAATGATGTTCTTTGGTATGGAGATTAAATTACTGTACTATGAAAACTGAATTTTTTGAAGAACATTATACATTTATAGGAAATTCAAATAGACATTATTTTGGAATACTTAATGAATTTTTAAAGTAGACTAAGGTGATTCCATGGAAAGGTTGCCAACTTTTAGATAAAGGTAGAGCTTATGATTTACCTTCAGCAAAGAGTTAATAATAAAATCAGATTTTTTCATAGTGGAAGGTAAACAGTGTGTTGCAAATTAAAACCAGAAAGCAGTACGTCATATTACCTTGCTGAAATATTTTACAACAATGATTAACTGCTGCAAAAGACAGTGGTATATTACAAACTTTCAATAAAAAGAAGAAGATAACAGCATCAGGTAACCCAGAAGGCGAGGTTAACTGCTTAAATACTGAATCATGTTCTTTTCACACAGCTAATTCAATTCAATCATCAGATCTTATAAAACAAAATAACAATCTAAAAAGGCAAATTAAAAATCTCAACCATAAGTTAGACCAAATTAAATTATCTCAGCACAGCCAATACTAGGGTTAAAATGCTGGAAAGGGGGATTTTTTCTTTGCCAAAATGTCAATAATTAATTTCTAAGTAAACAGCAGAAAATGGCTATTGATATATTACTTAAGAAATGTGATGTTAAAGACGTCCATTGCATGAGGTTCATCAGTGATTTCATTTTGGAAAGTTTGCTTCTAAAAATAAAATCTAAGGAATACAAACACTGCCTGAAGCAAGAATTGTTTTCTCTCCCTTCAGAGTCATTTCAGAAACCTATCTAAAGAGCTTAGATAAATGTTCTTATGAATTAAATTCACTCTCATAAAGGCTGTTTCAGAATATTAATGATGACACTGAAATGTTAGTGGTGTTGGTACAGAATGTGTTCAAAATGTGTACCATCACATACCATACATTGTTTATAACGTTTTTAAGAATTATTGAACATATTGGTGAACAAAGGTTGCTGTAAGGACACAAAAAACAATGTTATCTTCTCACATAGTGTGGGAATATTTGTAGGTGGATCATTTGTCTTGAAAACTGATACTTTCAACATGCCCCATATGTAAGCATCAGGGTCCCTGAGACCCGGGTAACAGGCAGGATATGGGAATAGAGTTCCATGAGAAATTAGGCAATCTCCAAAGTGTTGTTGCAGAAGCACAATTGACTCCCTTGCAGTGTGGACTGTAGCTTCATCTTGCTGCATCCATTGTCAGAGGGCCTGCATGAATAGAGTAATAAATGAGGTCTCTGTAGCGCTCCTAGATTTTTGGATTCATTGCTGCATCCTCAATGAAATAAGGACCAAATATTCCAAAACTGGACATGGTGTACCAAATCGTACCATACAGTGGTTTCTGTACAATGACATCAGGCTGTTGAAACCCTAAAAAACCCATTTGTTTTTCTGTTAATGTAGCCATCAAAGTGAATAAGACTTTCATCTGAAAATCATATGTTGCAGAAGAAATCTGGATCCTTATACATCATAGAAAACACTTGGGTTTGCTCATCCCTTCCTGTTAGATGCTGGGCAACTTGAATCCAGTAGGCAAATTCAAGCAGCTCTGTAAACATCTGCCAAACAGACCTATCACTCAAACCAAGTTTCATAGATGTTCGTTACAGAGTGTGCTTGGCAACTCTTAACACCTGTTGGAGAAGTAGTTCAAATTCTTGTTTGTGATGATGGTCATTGGGCACCATAGGACTGATGTCAACGACAGCTAACATTGTTTTGCTATTTGGTACGTTATTAAATCTCTGCTCGTACCGTTCTTTACTATGAAGCAAAGTCCGTCCATTCAGATGTGTTACTCCATATGACGTGAAATAATGTTTCATAAAAAATAAATCTTCTACACCATAATTGCAGAAATCAACACAAAACTGAACTCAGAATGTGTCAAACTATTTAAATACTTCATTGGTGTGGAAACTTGGACAGCATATGATCCATAATTTTAGTATTGTTTGTTTTGCCACATACTGTACAAAGTTGAAAATGAAAATAAAAGAAAATAGGTATTTGGACTTTTTAGCCACTACAGGCTTGGCCTACCGCAGCAACCACTGGATCCTCTATCAGTATCTCACAACATCACTGGTACAGTACAGTATTGCTGGGCATATGATCAGCACACTGCATCATATGGCAGTTTGATTGAAGGTCACTACCTCTCTTTCAGGCAGCTTCACAAGGCTGGGTGGATCTAAAACCAGGCCTCTGTAACTTGGAAAGTAGGTACCAGGGGTAAAACCTGAAACCTCCCAGCCAGAAGTCGGCAACATTAACCATTAGACCACGGAAGTGTTTAAATTGTAAATTTGGTTGAAATTAAATTAACATAAGAGCCTCACTCCAATAATTCTATACTAAAGTTGAATAAGTTTGCTATTTAGACGATATCTATATCAATATATTCAATTTGTAGTTTAATATTATATATCAGCATTAATATGATGTTGAATGTTATCAATTGCATATTTAAAATCATCTATCTTCATTGTTTTCTATATATTTAGTTTATTTATGGACTTTTTTTAACATCTCAGGTTATCAGCTTTCTGTTCATCAAAGTGTAAAACAGCTGACAAATTTTTCTCAGAGTCCTCTTTTTTCACGCTTGAAGTTCTTTTATGTGCCATAAATTTATCACATGGGACCCATGTCTTTACTTCCCTTCCAAAGAAAGCCAGACTGAAGATTTTTACGCCAGAAAAAATTCAGAGACCCTGGCCATAATTGAACCTGTGATCTTGGGTCTATGAGTTTCTTTATGTAAAAAGGGTGTGCATGCAAATGTGTGTGTTGTTTAACAATTATAATGCAAATAATTTTTATTACACTTAGATTTAAAATACTGTATGATTATATTACATGCAGTAGGCAGTAGTTAGAGTAGAGAGTAGACACCGAATTTCTGTGCCTATGGATTCAAAGCAATTTAAAATGGGATACCTACATATATCACATAAATAAAAAACTCAATACAGCCTGCTATATGACTGGTACCAGCAGAATGTACAAGGATGGAGACTGGTTAGAATGGCTTACTTCGCATGTGTTCTCTTCTTGTTGAGATATTATTCTGAGTGGAATCCACTGCAAGTAAGTTATGTTTCATAGTGCAAAAAAAATAATTAGAGCCATGATAGGAGCAATTTCAAGAACAACAAATAAACCACTTTTTAAAAAAATTAAACATTCTTCCTCTTTCTTGTATCTACATATTTGAAGTAATAATGTTTATCCGTGAAAACCATCAATAATACAGATTCACCCTCAATTAGGAATGAAGCAATCCATCAATACTACACAAGACAAAATATAAACCTCCATGTATGTAAGCATAATACCTCCTTATACAAAAGAAACTTATCGCACTCTGGCAGAAAGATATACAATGACCTTCCGGACTACTTAAAGGAAAACAATATAAAACTTTCAAACTATCCCTAAAGCCATATGTAATTAACCACTGCTTTTACCCCATTCAAGATATCCTTGTAAATAATGATAAATAATTATTTCTTAAGATGTGTCCAACATTGATTGTACTTCATTTAAGAACTTTCGAAAAATTATAAGAATTTTTTAAAAAAATTCTGCTGGAACTAACACAGTGAAGCTTGTTAAATGTAAATTCTATCTAATCTGTGCTGCTGCATACTAAAGCAGAGTGAGAGTGAGAGAGAGTGTGTGTGTGTGTGAGAGAGAGAGAGAGAACTACACTTTAGCACTGCTCTGCAGTGATTATATATATAACATGGGAGATCAGCACACTCTCTCTTCTGTATCCTATGGTAATATTCATACATTCTAATTATAAACAGAAATAGAATAAATAATGTTCTTTGCTCTATTTTCATAACTTAGAAGCATTTTGACAGAAATTCAGAAAAGTTTTATGTGACTCATTTGGATTTACAAAATAGTAAGCATTTGGCATCAGAGAGCTTAATATTGCCGTCAGTGTTGAAGTTAATAAAGATTTGCATTACTAGTTATGAACTTGTTTTCTTAGTATCCACAATTAGTGCATTCTAAATTTATAAGTTAACATGTAGAACATAAGCAGCATATTTTGAGATAACTCCAAGAGAAACAGAAAACGGTGTTTAGATTTTTTTTGCTTTCCTTATTAAGCTGATTAGGTACCAGATTCCTTTCAGCCTGTATTTTGTATGGTTTTACTTAAAACATGGAAAACTTCTGAGTAATTAATAGATAGACTAAAATAAGCAAAAACATTCATACAAACATATGCTCAATTTTATCTTCCTATCTCTGTCTCTGTCTACTTCTCCTCATAATTCAAAACCAACCAGCATAAATGCAATACAGTTCTACAGGTGGGGCTTCATAGACTCTTACCCTCATATCTTAGGTGTCAATTATATCTTCCTCTCAGTATTTATACACACACACACACTTCTCATAATTCAAAACCGACCAGCATAACTATAATACAGCTCTACAAGTGGAGCTTCATAGACTCTTACTCTATGTCAGTTATATCTTCCTGTCTCTCCATACTTCTCATAGTTTAAAATTGACTAGCATAACTGTAATACAACTCCAGTGGGGTTCCATAGACTCTTACTCTCATATCACAGTGTCAGTCATATCTGTTCAGCATGCTGGTAAAGAATTTCCAATGTCGATAGTTCTGGAATACATGGCTTTTAAATGGCCCACATGAAAAAATACAATAGGTTCATGTCAGGGAGACAAGAAGGCCGGAATGCTGCCCCTTGACCTATCCATATATTTGGGAATTACTTTAGCAGTATGAGAAAAATGAGACATGACTACATATGGTATACTACGTTTAATGGAACTTGTTCCAAAAATGATAAATGATTAATTGAACAATTGTAGTATTTTGTTCTAGTTTATTGTCTGAAGTAATATAAAAGTACCAATTATTTTTCACCAATTACGCTGTGTAACAGATTTGCATTGAAAGTATTTAAATACCATTATTTTGGATTGTTTTAGATTCTCTCGAGCATAAAATGATAAATTGTCATCCATAAAAATATTTAGCTCTAGTTTTTTAATTAAGTTAATTATATCTTATGTTATTTGTTGTCACTTTGCTTGCATGGTCTTCTTATGACACTTGTAGTGTGTGGACTGAATACTGTAGGTGTAAGTCTGTACTGATAAATCAAATGACATAGATTAATGATGGCACAAATGAGCTCGGAGTCCTTGGCACCTCAAAGCTATCAGATATTCACTTTCTCAGGGTAAAGTAAAATGGAAAAAAAAATTTACTCATACAGCTTGACTAGACTGGGACTCAAACGTAGGACCTTCAGATTAATAGTGCAAGTGCTACCACTAGACAATGAAGGCAGACAATATCAAAGTTCTCATTAAGTAAATATACTCCAAAAGCTAATCAAGGCAATAATTTTTAAGTGCAAGGTTACTTGCATGGTATGATATCGTAGGCTCCTTCTATTCACATATACAGACATTAAAATAAAATATCATACATGGATATGAACATTATTGTCCTTGTATACTAAAAGTAAGCCACACTTCACAATAAACATTAGTCGATAAATCAAAAATACAAAAGATCTTATTTTTTCAATGTTTCTTATGGCAGTAATTAGTCTCATGTTGAGAGTTTTTTTTTTTTTTGCTTGACACTTGCACATTGTGGAGAATCCCTGGTAACAATCCATCAGTAATCTACTAAGATAGAGGGCTCCACTTTCTGGCATACCTTTTCTCCATGGTGACAATGTTGAAGGTTTTTTTTAATATGTTTAATTGAGGCAATGTTGAGGGTCCTATTCCACAAAGTGTGGTTTAATACAATACAAGTTATTTTTACCATTTCTTGTAAAGTGGACTTGTAACTTTCTGTTCCATGAAAAAATGTGCAACATATGCAAAGTATTAATGAAATGTTACAAGTGACATAAGAACAAGATGGAGAAACAGCTGTTTGCTACATTCAGCATACCTTGAATTAGGTTATTTCATTTCCTCAGTAATAAATTTGTATTTTTTAATGTACACAGCAGATTATTGTCATTCCTGTTAAATGGGTATTGTATTTTTCTGATATATAATGATAATATAAATATTTTATTATGCCTTTATCAAAATTCAAGCTAAATAATTCAGTTTGAGGCAGACTGTCACATACAGATACATAGTAGCATCAGTTTTAGTTGCAAAGAATGACAGAAAATTCAAACTTCCTGATTTTTATTAATCCATTTTGATCATATATATGTGCATATTTGTTTATATTGTTTGACAATCATATTTTTATGTAAAAATAATATTGGGAAAATGATATCGAAAGATTATTTTAAGAGAGAATGAGGAATGGAAAGAAAATTTTGTAGTTGCATGTAGCAAGAGCCTTAAAAGAAAACATGAATGCATTTGAAACAGGAAAGGTCATAAATCATACTTTAATGCACTTAACTTAACCTTTTCATTATACTTAAAAAACTGAAATTCTTTCATTATACATATTCCTACTCTCATCAGTATTATTACTTTTACTAAAACTTAGCTTATTTAGGTTAACTGATTCCCAAAATTATTAAAAGTATATTCAAACTTGCACTAGTATTTGAAATTACCAATATTCCTACACATGTAGAGAAATCTGAGAAATCTATGCAAATTACAAGTGCCTAACTAATACTAATACTTTTAGGAACAAAACAACAAATAAATTGCTTGCACACGTGTAAGAATGGAGTTGTAAAGTACAAGAGTAGCAGAAATCTTTGTGGAACAGAATTCTATTAACAACTACAAGTAACAAATCTATACACTTGTAATATATTAGACCATACTTTTGTGGAATCGTTCACCATATTTGTCACTATCTGCTCCACAGTTATCAGGAAAGAAATCGAGATAAGAACAAAGAAAATGCATTTTTAACATGTTGCAACAAAATTTTTATTCATCAGGCGTGTAATTATTAATTCTGAGAGCCTGCATTAGACCATTTATATCTACACATGCAACAAGACTGTTTTGCATGGTGAAAAAAGAAGTGAACTTTTGCTCCCTTTTCCAGTGCTTTGGCAAGTTCGCATCCTCTTCTAGCAAATTCAACTGTTTTAATCATGATGTTAAAATCTCAGCCTTACTTTTAGAAACTCAAATCTCTTATGAAATCACTTAACTCACTCTGATTAAGTCTGTGTAGTTCACTAGATAGTACACTTGCACCAAAATCAGGATCCTTTAATATACATGGCCAAGTAGACCCACCATTAATAATCTCTTCCGAGTTGAAATATTTAGAACACTCTTTATTGTTTCACTTACATGAGGTTTACTCAGAACATGTTTCATGGAATAATTGTCCACATCCTCAGCTGTTAAATGACTGAATAGGGGGTATCTGGATTGACTCTGGTGGTCTTATAATATACTTGAATGAAGAGCTGTCTGTTTCCTGGATGTCAAAATTCATAAGGTTTTTCTCTTGTTTTTTATATTAATTAATGCTTAAAAGACCACCAGAGTCAACCCAAATACATGCTTACCCAACTTCTACAAATGATTCAACAGTTGTTTACAGCTGAGGATGTGGTTAATTGTTCCACGAAACATGTCCTGAATAAATCTTATGTAAGTGAAACCTTAAAGAGTGTTCTAAATATTTTGACTCAGAAGAGATTATTAATGCATGTTTAACTGGTTCGATTCCAAATTGAATTAATAGTGGGACCCATCATTACTTATTTCTTCCTCTTCTTCAGAAGTAAGGTGATATTCTTTTGGTGATTCATATATTGAAAATCCTTCCCCATTAGGTGCTGAACATATGGTAAATGGAATATAAGGATATACCACTGTCCACTTCTTCTTATTCTCAAGCTTCCATGCTTGATAGGAGGAACCGCAGTTACTTGAATGGTTATGTAGCTCCCTGCAGATAATAAGCACTGCAAAAGGCTTTGAACATCCTTTCTTATTAATCCAATATTTTGTGTGGAAGTGTTGCAGACTCTATGCAGAGCTCAGGCTTTATCTTGGTCAGCAATATACATTCAAAATAACAGTGGTAGCCTTTTTTTTTAGTGAAGCACACATACAGCACTGTTCACACAAGCACATGGTATTGGTCCACTTTCGCATTCTTAGAAGTTTGTCAACAATTACTGTAACAACTGATAGTAATCTGAAAGACAAAGTGTTAAAAATCACTTCACTCCAATTGTTAAGGAAAGAAACAAAAAAAAAATTACTGAAAAAACGGGCAATGTATATTTACTTCCAGAACACTGAACTACGTAGAAGAGTAAAGAATAAAGAAATGCATTGTTTAAAGATGTTAAAGATTTGCTAATCTGCATAAATTTACCTCACTTTAACAAAGCTGTGTAAAATGAAAACTAGAACTAAAATTTTATTTTCTTTTTCACATAACAAAATCGGCTAGAATTGGTTGTTCTTATGCAATTGACATTTTCACATGTTCACTGTTGAACAGTGTTATTCTAGCCCAATACCAATCTATTGTTGCTTTTTTGTTTTTAAAAATACATGGGAATTTTCACTAGCCCACACATGAATATTCTGAAAGTTTTGTAATCCATTCTGTGGCAAATGTGGTAGATTACATATGACTTCCCAACATTGGTGACTGAAGTTGCCAAGGTTGGACTTGTGTACGCGCCCCACAATCCTCAATCCTGCCAAGAGCATCCTCCAATATGTCTTCATGGCAAATGCTGATAAACTGCCCAAAAAATTATGCCTGGAACCCTTCCTTTCAAAAAAAAATTATAATTTTCCAATTTTGTAATTTCATCTCATGTGCATCACTTTTAATGCCATAGTAACTAAAACGGCCATCAAATGTTATATTTTAAGTATGGCTTTGACAGCACCAATTTATAAAGCACAAAAAAAACCTGTGGCTTGTTTACTATCCACAAAACAAGTAAATCAATAAAAAATAAGTGAAGTTGACCATATGTTTATATCAAATTTTTTTGCTTGTTTATAGATTCTCTATCAATTCCACAGATTTTTCACACATTAAGTAATGCACTGTATAATTTAACAACTTGTTTTGCAGGGAGCAATTTGAAGATGAACAAAACACTGTTCAGGCTGCAGTTTATAGTGGTGTCATTCTTCTAAGGCTTTAAAAAAATAGAATGTTTGCTTTGACTGATGAAGGCATGATCAAAATATTATTATGAAGAAAGACTTAATTTTAGTTTTGCTTTGCCTCCTTTTCTTCCTCCTTTCCTATTTTTTACACCAATATTTTGTTATTCTTTTTTTGGGCTACAAAATATCCACAGTTCTATAGCATTGAGTTTTAATCAAGCATGTGTAAAGGCAATATATTAAACTACACAAGATGGTATAACTGCATAATGAAATATTATACTAAGAATCCTGCATTAAATTTTAAATGAATGTTTGCTTATCAAGTAATATTCTGGCATGCAAAACATTTTTTAATTGTATAAAACTGAAAAAATGTGAACACTTCCAATTTTAGGTTATTGAATTAAGTTTATTTAATGGAATCATTCAGGCATCCTATTTTACTGAACACCATGTGATGCAAAGAGCACTCGGAAAGTTTCTGGATATTAAAGGTACTCCTTCAGGGAAGAATTTATATCACCTTATTGTCCTCAAGGTGTTCAGCTCCTCTTGTATGCTTCTACAGCAATGAGAAGTCAATGGTCAGGACTGTAGGGAGGTTGGGTTGCAAGGTGTATTCCAGGAAATTAAGTCCACCTTTTGAATTTCAAGGAAACAGCACTCTGCAGTCTTCAAGATAAATGTTGCTAATGGAGAAGAATATCTGCACACTGCTTCCCTTTTCCTTTCATTGGAGATGAGGTTTCTCACATGTATAGTTTTAACAATTTTTTTTTATCTAATTCTAAATAATTAAACAAACTACAAAATTTCCACCTTGATTGCCACAGTCCCCAGTTCATCAAGTGACCCAAC
The DNA here is from genome assembly GCA_030762175.1 of Metallyticus violacea. NCBI lineage: Eukaryota > Metazoa > Arthropoda > Insecta > Mantodea > Metallyticidae > Metallyticus > Metallyticus violacea. Next base: position 23,811,027 of record CM060836.1, read on the forward strand.
TCAAGGCACTAAAATAAAATATTTTAATTACTCTACTTGCTAGCTACAGTCTCTACAAACTACTAATTCCTTTATTTCTCAAATACCTACTAGGGTATGTTTCTTCACCTTCTAGAACAATTTCCAATATCATAAGCTCAATAATTTAAATCAATTTAATATGATTCCACTCCCAGCCATTCCAGGCCAATGACATTTTTCCAACAGAAATCATTCTCTTCTTAAAACTTATTTATTTATTAAATTATTTGTGTTAATCTATATAAGGGAATATAGCTAAACATTCAATAGCTTGCCATGATCATACATCAAAATGTCCTTATTATCTAAACAAACGGCTATTAACTACCCTTTAAGTTATTGGATTTACTTCACTTCTTAGTACCCAGTTCCATTTATTTTTAACTTTACTTTAGAAATCCCGTACACTCCTGCTATCTTTATTGAAGATTTTCATTAAGGCTGTCTTTCTATCTAATTTAAACCATTTCTCATTTATAAAATCTTTGCTCCAGAGTCCTGTCCCATTGTACTCAAACACAATATGTTCATATTGGACACTGATTCTGAAGAAAACCTTTCCTTATTCCTTTTAATCTCCACACACCTGCTCTAACCCATGCAATGCTCTCTGTTTGTTCTTTGTCTAATTTATCAATATACTTCTCTTTTTTCCATTTATTTTTCACTGTATATAAAATAGACTTTTTTTCCTGCTATCTTGCTCAACAGTTTTTGTATTTCTATATTTTTCATTCTCCTCCTAGCACCTTTCCAAAAACCATTTACATTGTTCTCCTGTTCCTCCAAATATCCCCCAACCCATTGTTCTTCAAGATAATCCTAATACTATTACTCCACCCCATTGCTCCTTAAACTCTTTTCTTGAAATTTTAAGCATTTTCTTAAACAATTTCTTTCATTTGAATTTAGAACTTTAAACTAAAGTTTAAGAGCTCTCTGTATAATCACACTGTTTCTTGTCACTCTTTCCATTTCAATTTGTGCAAATTTCTTTGCAGTTGCACTTGGTAGGCCTAAAATTTCCCTGCAAAACATCCTATGCACAACATCCATAGTTTTCCATCCTCCTTCCAGTCCCCATATTTCAGTACCATACAATATTTTGGCCTTGAATGCCATATTGTATATTTTTTTCTAGTCATTTAATATTTATAACTGGTATTCATATTTATAACCTCTTAACTGCTCCCCCATTGCTCCTTACCCTTTTGCCAAAACTATTTTTTTCTGTTTCTCCCATGTACTGCCCCCATTAAGTTTAACTCGTAAATAAATGCAATCTCTAACTACCTTATATCCTTTATCTCCTTTTCTTCATTTCTCATATTTACTCAATTTCGCCCTCTGCAGTTTATAGTGGGGCCATATCTTCTAAGACTTTAAAAAGAAAGTTTTGCCTTGACCTATGAAGACACGATCAGAAGATTACAATGAAGAAAGATTTAATATTAGTTTTGTTTTGCCTGCTCCCTTTCTTCCCTCTTTCCTATTTTTTCCATCAGTTTTTGATGGCTAACATTTTGTTTTACATGTTTTGATTTGAGAAACATGGCCTCAGGTAGATGTATAAATTTGTAGCATTTTTATTTGAGAGGAATAGCATTCAGAAATTTATCAGTAATATACTCTCCTCCATTATCTATGACTCTCTCCCAATGCTAGAGTAGTTTCTTGATTCCATAATGAAGAAATCTGCTGGTTTGGAGCTGAAGTCATCAAGCCAAGTTTTTAAAGCATCTTCGTTATCAAAGGAGTTATCTTGAAGAATGTTGGATAGAGAATGGAAAGGGTGGAAGTCTGAGGGTGCAAGATCCAAGAATGTGGAATCATCACTCTGGATAGCTGTTAGCAGAGTGGGAAGTGTATTATCCTGTTGCAGCAGCACTTGATTCAGTCTTCTCTGTCTTTTTTCTTCACTAGTGACATCTGAATTATTTACAATATTTAACTTTAGCAGTTATGGTTACATTCTTGGGAAGCAATTCATAGTACACAATGCTGCTTTATCCCACCAGACACATAATGTGATCTTCTTGGATGGACAGAAACTTTTGTACAGGATTAGGATTCACTTTTTTTGATGATGACATAGAAATACAACTTTCGTCACAGTAACAATCTTGGATAGGAATGATCAATGTTGTTCATGAGCTAACTGATGGCAAGAAGCAGAAATGCACAAATGACCACCCACTAATTTTTGTTGTTTTCTCTTAATGTGAATTACTGGCTCAAGTGTTTCATGTTGAGGCTGTGCGGGTATAGCTAGTGGAAATTAGGTTGATATACAGATAAATGTAAGAGCCATCACTTGTAGATCCAGAAACTTTTTGATATCCCTCATATGCTGTGATACATGCATTCCTCACATGCAGTAATTAGAACACTTTAGAACATTTGGTGAAATTTTCAAATTTTCACCTTTTCATAAGTTTAATTTATTTCCTAGTTTACTTCAAGTTAATACTGGATAAATGTGGCTAGGTGCTGTGAGGATGGTTTGGTAAGTAACTTGGTTTAATATTAAAGAAAACAAGTTCAGTCTTGCAGCATACTTTATTTTTTGACTTAGTCCCCTTAAGTTCAATGCACTTGCTTCAAAGTTTCCTCGGTTTCAAATCATAATTCAGCCAATTTGTCCTGAGCACTGCAGCTTGAAGATTGTCATAGTTAAACACCACCACCTTTATTGCCATTCACAGACATTTTTATGTGATCTATCTTCATTATCTCCAAAAGTGAAGTAACTAGTATTCTCCAGTAATAGTTTTCCCCCTTCTCCAAGTAGTCTATCAAGAGATTACCTTTTGCATCTCAAAAAACTGAGGTCATTACCTTTCCAGCAGATGGAATGCATTTGATCTTTTGTTCATAGCCACAAATGCTGTAAAAATTGATTAGGTTCTCTTAAACATTTCCAAATAGTTGTCCAATTTTCACATCGATTTTGCTTTTGTTGTAGACTGAGCAGACATGGCACTCATCTTGTGCAAAGTTTTTTCATTTGTTATAGATTATGGAAAATAAAGTTAACCCATTCATTAAAATACCCATGGTCTCTTATTAACTCACACACTTTCATTTGTCTATTAGCCAAAACAATATCATGAACTTTATTGATGATTTCTGACCTCAAGGCTGATTTTGGAGCTCCAGGACATCATGCATTTTCTGATATGCTTGAACTAATGGTTTCTTAGGAAGTATATGTGTAATCCAGTGTAGAAAAATCCTCTCATGAATTTCCTTTGCTGTTTTCTCTTCGAAAAAAAAAGAATTGAATCTCATCACAAATTCCAGTCTTATTCATTTTTAATTGTCACTCAAAGCACTTGTGTGTAAATAGCTGCTGAACAATGAATTAACATCAGAATGACCTGTGGCCATAGAATATTGATATATGAAAAGAAAACTTACAATGATCATGCACACTGATGTTTCTGTTGCCCACTGTTAGTATGTAAACTGAATTACTTATCAAGCAACCCTTATATCTTGCCTCTAAAAACACCTTTATTTTTTTAAAAAATTTAAACTTTTGGTTGAAAACGGCCTTTCATTAACTGGAAAATGATTTCAGTTATGATCAATTCTTTAACATAACCTGAATACCTAGGTCTTGGCATTTAGAATTTTCATACATCTCATTTGACTAGGAAACAAAACCCTTTAATTTGTGCAATTAATATGATTTGGAATAGTGTTTGTTTCGACTTTGAGTCTGTGGATGCATTGCTGACTGAGATTATATGTAACCTGTCAATTCCAGAACAGCATTTCTACCCCCTCCTATTATCATTGTTTCATGTTCTACAGCACAAATGTGTTATGATGGAGTACTTTAGTGCCTTATTTATGTTTTTAGGTTGAAGAAGTATATATATTAATGTAAAGCCCAACTTTTCATATGCTGTAGAAAAAATGTTCTTGGGACCATTAAATGTAGCATGTTACCTATGACACAACTATGTTTTTACCATTATACATATCAATTTTTAAACCTACTTTGATTATGGCAGTTACTTAAACATTTTTCTGATAGCTTTTTAAATCAGCCATGTCCATGGTTTATAATGTATCTATAACTGAACTAGAATCATTTGCTATAAGGCTTGTTTCAAGCAGCTTTGTTCTGAAATTATGTGCTAAGAATTGTATTTAGGCAGTAAGATGCCTCTTATGTCATTTGGTTAATAACACTGGTCAACATTGATTCTGTTAAATGTACAGTTTCTGCTGTATTGTATATACTTTCATCTGCTTATTCCAAAAATGAAATCACTTTTTGTGACCCACAGTTGTGCCTCTGGTTTATAAAATTTAAAGATAAAAACAAACAAATAAATGTAAATTTTTAGAATTAACCTTGTACTGTAGTTTATCCCTATACTGCACTATTGGAACATATGTTTATGTGGAACATGTATGAATTATCTATATTGTGACTCATAAGTATGTAGGATTGCTCCAGTTAAGTTTGACCGATTTTGAATCGCTCTCCCACTCTTTCCAATGGGACATGCTTATGTGTGCTATCATGTTGGTTCATCAGCATGTGCCTGCTGATACAGTCTAATGCAAATATTACTCCATAATGGCTTCAAAACTAGCTGATTTGTGGCAGGGGCACATGTCAGACTTTCATCAGTTACAACCTTTCGATGGTAGTAGAAAGATGTAAAGAGAAAGGTCTTGCCATGAGTAAGTCACTTGTGGGCCTTATAACACACTGCACAAAAATCTGAGGTCCAATCTGCTGACAAGAAAGGAGTGCAACCAGCACGACCTAAAGTGCTAGTAACCAAGACAAGGCAGCCATGACACAACCTCCAACACAAAGAAGCATTGATAACTACATTAGAAAATCTAAAGGGACTATTTATAGGATAATCCTTCAACATTTGGGTGTAGAATGGTGGCATAAAGCAATAGGGCATATCTTGAAAAATGGCACATTAGAGAACACTTCACCAATGCAAGAAAACTATGAACACCACCTGGCAGGTGAAAAGTGGCTTCTTTGGATGAAGGATGGATTTATGTAGATGACACAAGAAAATTCCATGCTATTTACTGCCATCAAGTGGGCCAAAAGGGGTGCTCCATCTTCATCCGGGAAAACAAAGAAAAGTTTTCCAAGGCATTTATGGTGGTTGAGGTTACTGGACTCGGGGGAAACTTAACATTCACAGAGTTACCAAAAATGTAAAAATTAATACAGCTACTACCAAAGCAATGTCATGGTCCACATGAATAAAGCACCAATCACACTTCTCAATTATTCCAAGACTACTGCTGCCGTAAAGCTGTGGAAATGGGAGTGAACGTGATACTGCCTTAAAAGGATCCCTGCGGAGTCACCAGATGCCTCTAATGGATTTTTGTGAATTCAGTCTGCTGAAACAGCCCCTTGCTTCTGGACATCCCTAGGCAATTGAGGGTCTCTGGTAAGTCTGCCAGGAGGAGAGGACTAACATCCCCCTTCCTGTTCTACAGCACAATATTCTACAATGGAAATTGCATTACAGACCATATTTCAAGCCTGTGGACATAAATTGAATGCAATTGGTGCTGGAGAAAGAGAATCCTTGAAAAAAATGTAAGTAAAAACGTTAAAGCTTAAGTGGGGCAACCCTCCATATCAAAAAGATTATACAAAACAAAGGTGAACCAAAAAATTATATGATTACAATTAAAGAAATAATTAAGATTGCTTTAGATAATTTCCACAAGTGAAAAACAGTTACCCTCATGTTGCATACAATATTTTTTCTCCTACTAACATGAAAATAGTATTTAATTCCAGTGGAATAGTGTGTATATTTGCCATTACTTAAATCAGAGCCAATTTTAAAGGAATAGTGAAAATACAGACATACCGTAATATGAAAATTAAGTACCTGAGGCCATTTGAAAGTGATAATTTAAAAAAAAATTCTTCTGGAGAAATGCATGAAGAAGTTTATGACATATGGAATGAAAAATGTCATTTTTGGTTGACTTTCAACAAAATTCAGTCTGGGCTGCCTTTAACAGAAGTTAGAGTATTCACAAAAAGCAAACTAGGAATTGGCAATGTCTAATTTTCTTGAACTAGTTATTCTGATAATTTTGTGCAAATGGAAAAGCAAATGACTTCAAAAAGTCAGTGTTAGAATACTGATACAGCAGAAATAATTTTAAGCTCCTGAAGTACAATAAGTGGAAGGGTATAGATGGCATTTTTAAACCAGAAAGAGATCCAGTGGGGAAAATAAAATGTTATAAATGTTATAATTTTTTTTTTATCTTTTATTGGTTTAAAAAGTTTTGAAAAAAAAGAGATGTTTGGCAATCATGACCTTCTTGTAGTTGCTGGAATGATGCTAATGTGCAAGTGAATGTAAGGGATGGGAAGATAGTTTTGTTGGAGGGAAATGTGCCTGTTTTGCACTGATTGTCAGGAAGAGGTTGTGATTATGTTGTACCAATTGCTAATATTTATGGTGTTAATGTTTGATACTGATATTCACTTCCTAAGACAATTATTTTATGTATTTGATAATTAAAGTAGGTACAATACTTTATAGTTGGACTATCAATGAAAGAAAATGAAACAATGTTTTTTTTTTATTGAATAATTTATAGGAATACAATAAAAATAAAATAAGTATATTTGTTAAAAATATTGTGAATGTTGTCATAATTGCAATGCCATGTGTAAGTTGTAACTGAACAATCAATCACTCTGTGTCAAACTCCAGTTTAAAACGTGCAAGTGCTCAACAATGGTGGCTAATGGGATTAAAAGAATGGTAGGGTACATCTGGAATATAACTTAAAGTTGACAAAATTAATACTTAACTAAACATATCTTTTTATCTCTTGTAGGTGATTGTATCTTTCTAGGTTAAGGCAAAATAAATTTCTCAGTAATCTACTTGTTGAAGTCTGAAACAGATTACCTCATATTCTCAATGCCAGCAAATTCAGTGTGTCATTACCTATGTTATTTTGTATAAACAATGCTAACATACTTATATTAATTAACTCACCTTTAGCAAATGCATATGTTAAATACTGTTAACACAAACAATAACAAACACCGATTATTAAAAAAGCAAAACCAAGCGTTTGCAAACTACCTTCCAATGAAATTAAAAAAAAAAAAACCATAGACTATTCAGCGATTACATGGGTAACTAAACTGCTGGCCATTAAAATTGAAAAACATTATGCTGTTCATAATAGTCATGTGGAAATGTCTTTTTTCTCATTTCATTATTTGATGAGGCCTGTGGAATCCTCCACATCTTTGTGTTCACCCTACCTCGATCCACTGATTTTATATTTGTTTTACTGTGGATGCATTTCATCCAACATGAGCACCAATTTCTCAGAATGACATCCTGCACTCTTGGTAGGTCACAATTCAGACACTTGCTGATATTGCTGTCGTATTCTCAACAAGTCATACCCGAAAAAATGTGGAGTCAGTTTAGTGCGTTTCTTATGGGCATGGCAATTTTAATGGCCCAGCAGTGTATTTGGGGGGGGTTACCAAAGAAAGTGATGGAATGTGAATCCACAACATTATTGTGATTAAAAGCAATAGAATTGATCTTAGCCCCCCTTACACCTCCTCTGTTGAAGGTATAAGGATGATAAAAGATTGAGGCAGGAAGTCCTCACTGGCCAGGTGACCAAGTTTGTTTCAGAAAATGAATAAAAGAATTAATAAATTTATTTTTTCCAATTTATCTGCAGATATAATATTTTTAACATATAAAGAGAATCAATTTCATGCAGTTTTGACAAACAATAAACATGTTAAAATCAAAATAAACAATTTATATTTTCATATTCTGAAAACATGTAAACTTAATATTAAAACATTTAAATTTTCCACTTAATTACCCTCAATTTATGGAGTTGCATTCCTTCCATACCCCATTAAAGTTAACACCGGGTTTAGTATGCAATGGGGATATATATTCACTCTTAAATAGTGCTATTATCAACATTGTTATTCCGATTTGTCTTGCCCACCTTCTGTAATAATTTTTGTCTTATCTTTCAGATGTATTTTTCAAGTATTTTTATAATTTCATCTGGTTTTAAATTTAAAATTCTTCTACCTCTTATTTTATTTGGTAAGTTTTCGCAATTTTGTAAAAGAACTGGTCCCTCCAAAACTTGGTTTGATTACATTCTAAAATACATTATCAACTACTATCTGGTTCTTCACACATTTGATATATCACCTTAATATATCCATTTCTTAATATACTTAAATATATTACTCCTGTTCTAAACCATGCCAGTCCTTTCCTCCCTGTCTTATTACAGATTTCAAGGTATCTTTCTCTTCCGCAAACATTTTTAGTGTGATATGTAATTTCAGAGATTTTTTTGACATTGAGACTAGCCCATATTTCTTGTTTTTATCTGTTTCCAAAATCATTTACTCATTCTTTCCTTGTACCATATAGATCCCATGCCAACTTCTTGTGGAATATTTTGGATTTTATATATTCAAGTTTCTCAAAGAAGCAAACAATACCTACACCAACTTTTGATAAAAAAAACAGTCATATTTGTAATCTCTTCTGAGTTGAACTATTTAGCACACTCTTTTTGACTTCACTAACTGGAGATTTACTCAGGACATGTTTCATGAAATATCGTCCACATCCTCATTGAGTCATTTAACATTGAGAATGTGTACGAGTGTGCAAAACATGTCCTTATTGAGTTATTTAACTGCTGAGGATGTGGATGAGGGTCCATGAAACATGTCCTAAGTAAATCTCCAGTAAGCGGAGCCATAAATAATGTTGTTGGTCCTGGTGGTATAGTGGTAACCATACTTGCCTCCTAAACCCAAGATCGCAGGTTTAATCCTGGCAGCACTGATGGATTTTTTCGGGCATAAAAATCCTAAGTATGGCTTTCTTCTGAAAGAAAGTAAAGCCGTGAGTCCTGTGTCATACATTTACAGCACAATAAAGAACCTCAAGCCTGAAAGAAGAGGGGCTCTGAGCAAAATTTGTCAGCTGTTTCACGCCCTGAATTGAATGGGATGCTGATGACCTGAGATGTAAAGAGCATCCTTAAATAAACCAAATCAAACCATAAATAATGTTCTAAATAGTTGAACTCAGTAGAGATTATTAATGCATGTTTCATTATGTTAGATTCCAAATTTAATTAATAATGAAAGTTACATTTCAAGACATTTATTTAAAAAAAAAACATGGAAAGTGGCATGTGAACCTGTGTCCTTTAAGTAGAGACACCCCTAGGGCTCAATCTCTCTGCAACTCCTTATACCAAATAGGTTTGGAGTGTATGCAAGGTCAGGCAGCTCACATCTTTAAACTTCCCCAACCCTGCACTGTCAGACATTGTTGTGACATCAAACTCCAGTTAAAAATTACGATTTACACAAAACAAAAGTGCTAACATTAGCGAAGTGAGACACTTGAGGAAGAAGATGAAGAGATGAAAAAATGTATACCAGTTGTGTTCTATTATGTCTTTAATATGCCTTGTTGTAACCATTCCATATTTGTATTTTAAGGCTATGAAAAGTGCTCAAAACTTTTTAAATACATTTTTGAGATCTAAATCATCTTATTTGATGACATCTATAACCCTTCCACCTGGTATTGTAAACTGTATTTAATATTCATAGAAGATTTAAGTGAATAATACAGTTGTGTTTTACAACAAAAGAATTGATTTTTAATAATTTTACTCTTGGAAATGATACATGTTTAATGTAACTTATTATCAAAAGTATAATAAGAGCAGTAACAGATATTATAAAGGGTAAGATAAAATTTGCTATCCCCAAAAAATTTAACTGCAGCAAAAGGTTCAGATCACATGTTTAAGTGATATTGCATAACCTGGGTAGTGATTTAAGATGTTTCTCATCTCTAATCCATAATGGGGTGGTGCTGAATCTGGTTGCCATGTCAACTGTGCCCTAACAAAACAAGTACTGTTTCTGAATCGCTTGTTTACGTGATATTGCACGACCTGGTAGCCATTCTGTTGCGACATTCACAGAATTCTTATTTAAGATGTTTCTAATCTCTAACCCACAATGAGGTGGTACTAATATAGTTATCATGTCAACTGCATCTTAACAAATTACATTCTGGGATAATCACCTCTTGTAACATCTAAAGATGTTATTTGCTAACCAAAAATTCTCTCATAACTCCTGCACTTCAAACGCCACCCCAAACAGTTACACTGTCCTTCATTTATGCCATCACACAGATGGACCTTGATTTGACTGTAGATATTTATTTACATATTAGCTGCCACTGTTTGGTTGTGCTTTAGTGGCCTGGTAACAAGTAATTGTTGTGTGCCAAGACATGCGTGAATATGAAAGAAGATAAATTCAAAAGCTACAAAATATTTTGTGACAAAATGTATTTTACTGTTTAAGTTTGAAAAAAAGAGAATAGCATTAGGTATGCCTTCCATACAAAATGATTCTAATTTTGATCACAACAATTACAAAAAATAAAATAATTCTTATCAATTTGCAATAGAAAGGAACGAAAATTATACCACTAGGAAAGAAATACTTTCATCATATTTGTCACTTATATCGTAATAATGAAACAAATTCCATGAAACATTATTAGAATCCAAGATTCTTATCAGCTAAATCAATCACAGGAACACCTCTGTGGTCTACAGCAGTCTCCTACAAATCTGGGGATGCCGAGTTCAAATCTCATTGGGGTAGTTGCATATGTAAGGCTCTTTCCAGAGTTTTTTTTTCCCCCCTTTCTCTAAAAAGGTGAATGTTCGGTTAAGCATTTTGGACTCTGGGCTCATTTACACAATCATTTCATCAAATATTCATTTGTCTCTGTAGATCTTCATTGTTATGAGGGATGTTAAACTGTAACAAAAAGAAAATAAATCGCATTAAGCATTAAATAGAACTATAAAATGTCTTGGTCTTGTGGCAATGATATGTACATAAAATTATTTGCCAATGTTTTGGACGTGTTGCAGCTGTCCATTATCTAGGCAAGCAAATGATCAAGTGAAGAGTTATGTGTTGTTCTGATTATGCCTGTTGTTTATTTGACTTATGTTTACATGTCCTTGTGCAGTCAGCCTTGAAGGGTCTGGCCTCTTCATGATCATAATCACAGCTTAGCGTTGCTATTACAGTGTTCATGTAAGGCTTAGCTCAAACCTGTGGTCTCTGTTGAAATTATTTTTGTGTTTTCTAATTTCTATTGCTTTCAGAAACCTCCTTTCATACAAATTATTAAGATGTTGCTAATATTTGTGTTTAAACAAAATCAATGGGGTGTTAAGTTTTGGTTACATGTCTGCTATAGCTAATGTTTTGTTTTTCTAATATATTCTTTTAATCATCTTGTTTCTTCTACTTATCACCTGCCACAATTGCATTATATATAATAGATTCCTGCTGTATGTAGTGGGAAACTGTTTCATTTTTTATAAGGGTGGAAAACTATTTTAAGTTTATATTTGTTAAGAAGTCTTCCTATTTCATCTGTGGTGCCCTGTACAAATAGAAGAAAAACACATTTTGTTCCTTTTGTCGTACTTTGTTTGTTAAAATTTATTTATTTATTTTTTTGTCTTTGAAATGCTTTATGAATGTTATTTTTGGAAGCTGTTTTGTTTTAAGGTTTTGATTAGATGCAGTAGATACAGATATATGTAATAGTGCTGGCAAATGCCCTTTATCAATATACTTGAAACAATTCTAGGATTGGTGATGGGGGCATGAATGAAACAGATTACTGTTGATATGCAAGTGAGATAGATTAGAGGAGTATACTGTGCAATAAACTGTGTACTCACCTGTGATGAACTAACACTTGCAAGAAAGCTATGCCAACCTGTGGTTCCCTGTTATCACTTTCTGCACTTGTTTCACTGTTTTCATCAGTCTTCACCTAAATGAATCATTAATTCCAGAACTACTAAGAGACCTATTCACAATATTATTTTTCTGTCTTGTTCACCTTTTCACAGCAGCATTTCCAATCTTTTTTATAATTGATACAATTTTTTCATCTAGTAATTTTATAATATCCTCCTTATGAAATGGGATATTGTGTTCTGCAATCCAGTTTTTTGCTATGCCCCATATTAGCTCTTTGGGTTTAGCTCCAGATGATGGGTGAAAGACATATGATTGTATGATTTTTCTCTGCTAAAATTATATCAATTTTACATGTGATGTCTTGGAATTGAACCTTTTTTTATCAATTTGTATAGCATTGGTTTTATTAAACTATTTGAGTTTTCAATTTATTGAAACTGTAGTTTGGACATATGGTTAGTAAGCCAGGATATTATTTAGAATTTGGAGAAGGATTAAGCATTATATTATGGCATGGTGCATTATAGATTATAAGGATGCTATGAGGAGGAAGATTAGGAATAAGCTTTTTCTCTTATCCACTTCTGAGAATTTACATAATTCATATCATGGTAACCAACAATTTTTTGATGAGCTTTTAGTGTGGATATGCATTTTCAATGAAACCATCTTCACTTCCTGCATGTAGCACAATCAGCCTATGCCTTTTGACACCAAAGCTAAGAGATCTTGATAGAATCATCACTCCAAGTCGATAAGGATGTATGTGAACTATGAAATAAGTTTCAACCATGAAGATGATATTCGTATTATTTTCTGTATTTCTTCATGGCTCTCCAATAAGCAATTCTTTTCTCACAGATATTTCTCTGCTGCACTAATATCTGCCTCTCTCTCTCTCTCTCTCTCTCTCTCTCTCTCTCTCTCTCTCTCTCTCTTTTCCCAATGGAAACCCAGAGCCAAAATTATTATGTACAGTGTTGAAATACTGCCATCAAAACCTATAGATTGTTTGAGCCTTGAGTAGACTTTGTTAAGTGTTGGTTTACATTTTTCAATAATGTAAAAATCATTTATTGTGCTGCAAACCAAGGATTCATTAAATTTGTCCAATGTAGCTTTGGGAGACATTCTAGGCCTTATGGAAGAGAAAGCTTCAGACATTTCAGCATCTATTTCCTTCAACTCTTTAACTATCTGGTTTTTATCTTTGTGAGGAGATACCACTTGCCACTGGCACCTTATTTTGAACTACCTTTATATTTATGGAGTTTCCTAATTCAGCTTCTATTTTCATGCAGTGGTAAACATTGTTAACCACTTTGCAAGTCTGGGAAAGCAAAACTTTTACCACTCAGTTTACTCAACAGGGGAGGCATTGCAAAAATTATCCTTGCACTGTACTTAATGACACATGAGTTAAACCATCCCTCTGATATGATCAGTATGCAAGTGAGATACTAACCTGATTCCCCTATAAATGTATAAACAGAAAGTGAACTTGACCAGAAACCACTGTGCATATTTTGCACATTTACCGGCACTAATAAAAACATCTATACCTGTCTGTATGTGTGATTTTTCTGTATATACCATATGGCCCAGTGTTCCATTGTCCTTGCATATGACCAGGACATGTAGGAAGGGTACAAGTTCATTTTCTTCTATCTCCATTGTTTTTTTTTTGATTGATTTATTTATGGACGCTCTTTAACATCTCAGGTCATCAGTGTCCCATTCAACTCGGCATGAAACGGCCAGCAAATTTTGCTCAGAGGCCTCTCTTTCAGGCTTGAGGTTCTTTTTCGTGCCGTAAATGTACAACACGGGACCCACGGCTTTACTTCCCTTCTGAAGGAAGCCATACTTAGGATTTTTACGCCCGAAAAAATCCATCGGTCCTGGCCGGGTTTGAACCCACGATCTTGGATATAGGAGGCAAGTATGGTAACCACTACACCAATAGGACCGACTATATCTATCTCCATTGTGAATTGTATTTTTAGATGCAGAGAATTTAAGTGTTGGAGAAATTGTTCCACTATATCCTTTCCATAAAGGAGGAATATTTTTGATTTTAACCTTGTGGATGTCAGGGCCTTCTGTTTTAAATGCTCCATATATAGGTTCTCGTATAGAATTAACTATTTTTCATATATTTATTAACAAATAGTGTACCTGCAATAATAATACAAAACTCTCATTTTACTAATTGGTTGCAGAGTATTACATATTATTAGAAAAATTTAATCAATAGTCTGCAGAAGGAACAATAGACTGAATCAGATGTTGGAAATACTCCTTGGGCTTGTCTTACAGGTATTCCCAATATTCCTACATTACTGAAGTAAAGCAGCTCTAATGCACCTCTTGTGCAGTACCATTTGAATCTACCTTGCCCAAAGATTTAGATGGGATGATTTCAGTGGCCAGTTGAACACCAGTATATCAGAATGCTCAATAAAGAATTCCAGTGTCCTGCATGAGATGAAATTACAGTCATTTCATATACCAAATGTAACAAGAAGGAACTTGAGGTATCTTGACTAGTTCCCTTATCCAGCTGATCCATCTCAAAAGTGATGTGCCCAGACCACTGCATCATCTGCTGGTATCTTGGATTCAATAGATTTCCAGGAGATTAACTGGTGATAAGGGTCAGTACAGAAAACTATATGCTCCAAACTTCAAGTGCAGTTGGAAAGTTCTTCTATGACAAATTCTATCGCAGATAGTTAAAAAATTGGAGACAGTAAGGGGGAAAAGAGCAAAGAGAAATTTTCTTAATACTTAGGTGGGAATATAGGTGCCTCATTGAGGACAAAAAGAAGGAATGGGATAAAAGAATAAGTCAAATGTTAATTGATGGAGCAAAAATCATGATTACAAGGAAGATATGGTCAGTATTAAAAGTTTGTGTAGAAATGGGATAAGGGAAAGAACTATAACACCAGAAAGTTGATGTACTCATTTTAACATGTTATTAGGACAGAAGAATTTAATTAGAGCAGAAATAGACTTCCTAGAAAATCAGAAAGTTATTGATGATTTAGGCGGGGGGATTACAGAGGAAGAATTCTATGATCAAATTAAGAGGTTAAAGGTAAAGAAAGCAAATAGTATTGATTGTATTCCAGGGGAATTCTCAAAGATTTGGGCTAAGGATGATAATAGGAGAAAAACAGTGGTTAAATTGTTTAATAAAATAATGGAAATGAAGGAAATGCCCAAGACGTGGAGAATGAGTATGATAGTATCCATATATAAGAGAAAGGGTGATGTAAATAATCCAGGTAATTGAAGGGATATGTTTTCTTTCCATTTTAGGTAAAGTTTTACAGGAATTCTAGCCAGTAGATTACAGAAATGAATTAAAAGAGAGAGAAGAAATTATCAGAGTTTCAAACAGGTTTCAGAGCAGGGAGAAGAGCTGTGTGGATAATGTTTTTATAATAAAGACAATTGTTGATAAATGTTTAAGCAATAAAAGGAGAAGGGTTGTATTTATAGACTTTGAGAAGATATTTGATACCATCAATAGAGAAGCAATGGGGTTAAAATTTAAAAGGAAAGGAGTAAGTAATACGTTTATAAAACTATTACAAATTATATATAGTGAGAATCTGTTTTGTATCAAATTTTCAGGTGATAAAGTAACGGACTATATATAGAGTAAAACAGAGTAAGACAAGGTTGTAAATTAAGTTCAATACTATTCGATCTCTATATTGATGACATTTTCGAAGAGACTAAAAGAGATAAGTTACATCTACCAGTAATAAATAGTAAGGAAACACCATGGTTGCTTTTTGAGATCATTTAGTAGTCACATCAATATCTAGTGGCAGAGTGAGAAGAGTAAATGAAGTAGTGAATACTTTTTGTAGACAATGAGGATTGAAAATAAATGAAAAAAAATCGAAGATCGTGGTTTTTAAAAGAGGTTATAAGTTGAGAAATGATGAAATGGAATGGGAGAAAAATAGAGGTGGTAAGGAAATTTAATTATCTGGGGACAAGATTTAAGTTCTATTGGAAGTTGGAATGAACAGAAAAAAATGTCAATAGCAAAAGGAAAAGCAGCTATGAGTGTTATAAGAGCATGTTTAAGAAAAATTCTGGATATAAGAGTGAATTGGCTGGAAAGAATTTACATAACCACAGTATAAGCAAAAATGCTGTAGGGAACAGAAATATGGGGTGTAGAGGATACATGGAAAGATGTTGATAAAATAAATGTAAGTTTTTGTAAACTGAAATTAGGTTTACTGACAGCATTCCCAAATGCTATAGCACTGTTATAATTAGGTAGGTATTCCACCAAAAAAAAAAATATATATGTATATAATTACAAGTATTATGAAATACTTACTCAGATGGATAAATAGGAAATACCAAAACAGGATTCTAGGAAGAAATAAACATAAGATTGGAAGATATTGGACATGAAATATTTGGTAGTTTTGGTGAAAAGAGTTCATTGAGACTTCATAGGGAAATAAAAATAGTATGGGGTAGGGAAAATTATTAGAACAATGTGATAAGCCAGGTCAGGAAGGGTTTGCTTGGGCTAGAACTGGAGTTATGAATTTAAAAGATTATGATTAAGAGGCAGGAAAATGTTTAATTGTTTTTATATTATAGGCAAACAAAGTTGTAGAGAGAAAAGATATGGCATAAATGGGAAAATTTAGATGGGGAAATATTAATTAGAGAGATTTTTTTAATTGTGAAAGAGGAGAAGAATATAAAAAATGATGTGAACTATTTGGCAAAGTTAGAGAGAAATGGATGAGAATGACAAAGAGGAAGCTAGAAGGAAATGTAATCTTAGAAATACAATAGGTCAGAAAAACAAAATTGGTAGGATAATTCAGTAATGTGATGGTCACCAATACACTGAACACCTGCAGTGTTTGTTGAGACCAGAATGTTAACAAGCAACTTTAGCAAAAAAGTATTTTAGTAAATATTAGTTTTGGCAAAAATGGGTGATTTAAAATCAGCTGATTGTATTCAGTTGTTATTTTATTAGGAATATATATATAATGTTGGTTAGCATGGTAGCGTGATTATTAGATATTTCAATAAGGCAATTAATGAAGAACCGGAATAATTGTATTTGATTATTGTGAAATAATGGAAATATGTCAATTTTATTGTAATGTCGTTTGTGTTGAAAATAAATTCAAATACAAATGTACAACATCCCTAAGTGATTGTAAAGGATGGCATCCATTTCTGCTAACAGAGTAGCATCCTCCTCTGGAGTTTATTTTTGCTTTCTTTCTTTCTTTTGGTTGCTGATTTCTTTTACTGTGGTCACAAAGTCTTTCTTCCTCCTCTTCTTGCTATGCTAAGATTTATCTTCATGCAATAAGGAGTATGGTACCTAATGCCCTCCATATCTCCACAATCATCCATTAACATTACACTCATAAAACATCAAACTTGATAGCATGCCACTGCACAAGCAGCTAGATACCACACACAATGTCGAGTTCAGCACTTGTACGTACAAAGAGTTGTATGGCAAATGCTGCTGTGACAGCAAAAATTAAAGTCTTTGGTGATAATTTTATAAATTTTAATAATGCTATTTTATGTGGTTGTATTGGTCCATAAAAAGGTTTTGGTGATTATAGTGTCATTCAGATTATGTAATAGATTTCTTAAAATGTAATGATTAATCCCCAAATTGAGACCTTTTTTATGGAGAACTTGCATAGACCAATGATCAATTTTGAGCTACAAGAAGGTAATTTTCTTCCATTCTAATATGCTGAGCTAGTTCATTCACAGCTGTCAACAATTCTGCATTCTTATAGTCAACATTGTAACAAAAAATGCATTGCTTTGTGGTTAAATTGTTATTTATTTTACAAAATAATTGCAAGGAAAGTTATTGGTAACAATCACCAATGTCTCCAAACAACACAACACAAACAGAGGCAGTTTTAAGCCCTAAATTTTTAGAAGTAATTTTAAAAGTTGTAACTATTAATTGCTAAATAATTGTAGAACACAATTTAACTGCTGGTGGCAATAATGCAGACTGAGTCTTCTGGGTTGTAAGGCTGTGGTACTTTGGAATTCTTCTCCTTCATCTTCCCAGATATTTTATCAATGATTGTGGGGACATCATCAGTGGTGTGCTCAATGTAATCTTCTTGGAGACGAGATAGGGACTGATTCATGGAAACTGTGGCCGTATATATAGTGGGGGTGCCTGTGGAACTGAGCTCTGATTGATTCACATGCCTAAGGTGATTGAATCTAAGCTGCAGCTCAGTGCTTCTAGCAGGGTATTGGTTATTGATTGGTTTGCGTAATTTCTTTATCTTAGTATTTTGTAAAGCCAGATATGCTGAGTGCAATTTCTTAGCCGGTTCTTTCCTGTTTAACTTGTTTCTATGCTAATAAATTTCTGGGACAAGAAAAAAAGTCACCTGAAACAAGTATTATAAGCTAATGGATATGGAGCCAGGAAGTGAGAAGAACCTTATATCCTAGAAAGAATGTGAAACAGATTGACACATTGTCTAAGGAGAAAGCACAGCTTTTCTTCTGTTTCTGGAAAAAGTCATTGATTGCATTTCCAAGTTACTTAGATGACATAATGTACAGACAGTTTTTTTTTTTAAACTTACAAGACAAGTCTTTGTTTATATTGGGAGGTAATTGGCATTTACAAGCACAGAAATAACTTTAACAGAAAAGAAGCAGCTCAGAAATTGCATTCAGCATGGTATCTGGCTTTACAAAATACTAAAATAACAAACTTACATGAACCAATCAATAACTAACACCCTATTAGAAACACCCACGAGCTCCAACTTAGATCCAACACCCTTAGCCAACTGAACCAATCAGAGCTCACTTCCACAAGCACTCCCACTATGTATACCACCACAATTTCCAATAAGTCATTTACTGCCTCGTCTCAAAGAAGATTACTTCCAGCACATCACTGATAATGTCCACTGCAGTCATGGACAAAATTGTCTGGGAAGATGAAAAGGAATCCCAATGGACCACAGCCTTAGAGCCCAATCAGTTTGCTTATTGTTAAATAAATTGCTAATCTACTTTATATAAAAGTTAAATAAAGGTAATTGAATGAAGTTAATTTTACATGGATTTTAAAATGTTATTTATACTATGTATGTTATTTTTAATGTAGAGCATATAGGAATTAAAAACTATAATCAATAAAATGAAAAAGTTTAAAAGTAACATAATGGTGAGCTGAGCATAAATTTTCATTTTGTGTCATGTAAGTACTAATGAAAAAAGAACATGCATATTTCAGCACTAAAGGTCACATTTTTGTTGAATCTTGACACGCTATATTCTTTTTTCTTCTGTTTTAGTACTTTGATGAGTAAGAGATCAAAGGTTAGTTACTATGTAGACAATATTATTACTTGACATTACTTCTGATGCATTAAATATTCTTAATAAAACAGTACTGTATAATATTATGTGTACATAACTGAACACATTTCCATATAAATTGATTGTACTAATGCTGCCCATTATATTTTTACAACCATGTTTGCTTTTCTGATTAATTTTGTTATTTAAACATTCTCTTTCAATCCAGGCCTACCAGTTTTAAGCATCTAGAACTGCCACTGAACAGAAATAGGATACAATTAAATAAAATGCCATGATTGCCAATCCCAGTACTTATAGTGTCTCTGCTGTTATTTAGTCTTTGGTTCAAGTAATGATAGCTGTATATGTAAACAAGTATGAAAACAAATTTTTGGGGAAAGTTACTTTTATTTCACCCTGTATGATTGTTATGATTAAATACTGCCATAGATTTTTTGGATACTAACTGCTAATAAGAATTTAGAAATCTTTTTGGTAATAAATCCAAAAAAATGTGCTCAATTTTCTACCATTGTATATGGTAAAGTTTGTAATATAGATATAAGGCTTTCAAACATATCAGGTGTGTGTGTGTGTGTGTGTGTGTGTGTGTGTGTATGTGTATATATTTTCCATTTCTTGTATTGACAGTGTTAAGCATGTTTCCTTCTATCTTTGGGCCTAATTTTATATATAGCAGTATAATAAAAAATAAATAAAATTAATATATATATATATATATATATATATATATTAATACTAAAATTTGTACTTAGAAGCTGTTGACAGTAAAGCAGTAACACATTATTAAACATAAAATGTGTAAGAAATGTATACACAATTTCAAACTTGGAACAATAGCTAATGTTGAGAAAAAATTGTTCCCAAAATATGTCTGAGTTATTATTGTGTAAGTAGGATTTGTTAAAGTATCACATATGAATTTTATGTTTAATTAACATACATTGTATTGGAAACATACTGTTAATTTGATTTCAAAATTATCGTTATCACATTTTAATATCATTTTCATTTAATTTCACTCTCAAGAAAATGAAAAGTATGTTTCCACAATAAGCGGTATAAGTGCATGTGAAGCATGATATAAGAAAGTATAACTGCCACATGTCACCAATTTGGAAAGTTCTCAATTCTTATCTCAGTATATTTTATTTGATTTTATTGTCATGCATATACAGAGCTTTTATTTTTGAATAACTACCTATTCAATTTAATTTAAACAAAACATCCATTTAGATAATGAAAATAACAGCTTAAATTTTAGCCTTCTTTCAAATGACATCCTACTTTTGATGCTTAAATTTTAAAGAGGATGTATATGTTATAATTTTTTTTTTATTTATTGTTGCCAAGCAACTTGCATTGTTGTTATTTATGATTGATTTTGGACAGAATAAAACTATAAAACCTATTGAGCATTCAATGCATTATTTGTGCTTTGGTAACATTATAAAATTGTGTATAACATAAATAATCTACTTAGTATACACCAAAATACAACTGTTACATTATGTGCTCCAGTTTTTGCAGTTTTAATATAAATAAATTGAATAACAATAGCAATTCAGTTTTAAAAAACAAAAGATGTGATAACAATTGTACTTTCTTTAAAATTTAAGCATCAGAAGATAAGAAAAATTTCAAGTAGGGGCAAAAGGATGAAACTTTCTCCTCACTACAACATTTAAATTTACATGTTTTTTTGTTCAAGTTAGATTAATGTTAAATAAGTAGTTATCCAGATTAGGAAGTGTTGAAATAAAAGCCCTCTATATACTTTCTCATTTTACCAAAAGTATTTTACTGCTGTTAAAATTATTAAATGTATGAAAAACCTCTCCAGTTTGAACTGGAAGAAATTACAGTTCAAATTAATGAAATTCTGAATTAAAGACTATTTTATTCTGTAAGCAATATCTGACAAAATTAAAATGTTATTGTAATGAATATGTTAAATATGGTTTGTGAAATCCTTATAAATATGCTGTTATGGCAGTCATTCATACTGGGCTTTTCATGAATTTGTGCCAATTAACAACACAGAAATATTGATATAGTAAAAATATTTATTGGAAGAAAAAATAAATCAGATTATGAAATATTGATATTTTTTTCTCTTTCAGAATACTTTTAAGTTTGCAATACAGGGGGCAGAGTGATGAAGATATGAAAACCTAAGCAGATCTGTAATTATTACTGATTTACTCCTACTATTACAGCATTATGGTCAAAGAATAAATTATTACAGAAAACCAAAATTATTAAGAAAAAAGATTTTTTTTTTTTTTAAAGAAAAGAGAAAATTGTCAACCTGCTTCCTTCTGTGTGCACTGTCAACTATGCACTTTTTAGTTTAAGCCCTGCTGTTACAAACAACATGGTAGAGCCTTGACGGCAGCGTTACTGTTCGTATGATATTAGGTTTGTGTGTTGTGTTTATCTGTGAGGTGTATAAGTGACTGTAATTAGAGTATATTAATAGTAAATTAATAATTTTCTAAAAAAATTAAGCATACTTGTCCCAGATGGCATTCACTCAAGAATGCACAGTGTTACAAAAATATGAAGATGGTTACACAAAGGAATGGCCATGCTTAGTTCTTTCATTTGTGAATGTTTTGTAATTTGTGCTTTTGTGTGGCACATGGTGCTGAGATGACTGTAAGAGACACATTGATTCTAAGGAGCATAAACTGTGCAGCCAAGTGAAATCAGAAAACAAAATTTTTTGTTAATATTTATGTAGATACAAAGTTGATTTGGCAACACTTATATTTCACTTTCTTGGTTATTTAATTGGATATGTTTCAGGAATATTTGCTCCCATCAACAGAAGACCAACAGACATTAAACATGTTTTACCAAACTTATGGTGATGATGCAATGTTTCAAGTGGTTGGGTGTTTTAAAAATGTAAGAACACCCCTGGAAGACAATGTGCATCACCCAAAAAAATGTTAAATCCTGGATATTGTTTTTTTAGGATTGTAGAAGTAATCAGTGACATTGCTGGCATAATGTGTGGTTGCCATTTCAAGGTAGTGTGAATCACAGAAGGTTTTACACTCACAAACAATGACTTTGAGGCTGCATTCCAAAAGTGGCAGAAATGCTGGTATTGATGTATTGCTGCCCAAAAAAGCATTTTGAATGAGATGGTGTTCAGTATTAGGTAAATGAAGTATTTACTATGTAATGGAACGAGCCCAGATAGCACAAGTATATATCATAAATTAATACATTAAAAAAAGAATGGATCAGGCGTGTATCAAATTAATTGCAAAGAATGTAACCACATTTATATAGGATGGACAAAATGAAATTTGAATATAAGGTCCAAAAAGCACTTAAAAACAAAAAAATCTGCAGTGGGTAGACATTTTTGGTCAATAAGCCAGAGACAGAGAAATCAAACTGGTAAAAACAGCAACTAATAATGTAGAATTAACTGTCTGGGAAAAAATCTTCATATATAAAAACAAACAACATGCAATGAATTTTGAAATACCATCAAAAGACTGCAGTGTTTAATGCCCATTTTTACTACTGAGGCACCACAGGTGGTGTACACTGATGAAACATGAAATGATATTGGGAAAGGATTTTTTAAGTAAGGCCTAAGTTTAGGGTACCTCCCTGGCTTTTGCCATTTATGAGGACGGAGGAAAACTTGGAAAAAACTTGTTAGGGAGGCAGGATCGAACCCCAGACCTTTCGCTCACAAGTCTGCGCCTTAACCTTGGCTACCCATGGCAGTGATACGTCATATGAAATGATAAACTAGTAGAGGATTTTTTTTTTTTAAGGAAGGAAGTGTTCTAGGCCTAAATTTAGGGCATCTCCCTGGCATTTGTTATTTATGAGGACTGAGAAAAGCCTGGGAAAAACCTGGCAGGTATCAAGCCCCAGACCTCCTGTTCACGAGTAAACCATGATAGTTATGTTCACCTGTGGAATTATGGCCACTTGTGACAGGAAAAAGATCTAGTATCTCTTCAGCCAATGAGCAAAACTTTCATCAATTTTGAAATGCAATTGAAATTTATTGATATGCTAAGAACAAATACAAAAAATATAAATACAAACTACCAGGGGGGCTCCACCTATCTGGCCCAAGCCATTTTAGGATATGCCCCCTCACAATTACAAAAAATATAAATATAATAGTTTTATTCTATCACCTTTATCCAAATTCTAATATAATGAACAATACAAAATTTCCACCCCATGATTGCATCAGTCCCCAGTCCCCGGTTCATCAGCAGCAGCCTACTGGAATTCCAGGGGACCAGGCTCCGCCCCAATCCAAGGTCCTAAATAAAAATTTTTCATTGCTCTACCTATACCATTATAGCTAGCTACAGCCTATACAAACTGATAATGACTTTATTTCTCAAATGCATACTAAATGCTACATTTCGAATTTAATTAAATTATAACCCACTCCCAACCATAATCACGTTTATCTACATTCTAACATGATTAATGAAATGCAACCCTTTAAATTATTGGATTTACTTCCCTTCTTAGTACCCAATTCCATTTATTTTTAACTTTGCTCAGGAACCCGTACATTCCTGCTATTTTTACTAAAGATTCATTAAGGCTATTTTTCTATCTAATTTAAACCATTTCTTGTTTATAAACTTCTTCCTCCAGAGTACCGTCCCTTTGCACTCAAACACTATATGGTCCATATCTTCCTTTCCCCCCACATATTCAGCACTGATTCTGAGGAAACCCTTTCCTTATTCCTTTTAATCTCCACATGCTTGCTCTTAACCATGCAATGCCCTCTCTTTGTTCTTTATTTGATTCATGAATATACTTCTCTCTTTCCCATTTGTTTTTCATCGGTATATAAAATACTAAAGTTCTTGCCCTCTATCTTGCTAAACAGTTTTTGTATTTCTATGTCTTCCATTCTCTTTCTTACTACTTTCCAAAAACCTTTTTCATGGTTCTCCTTCCTTCTCCAAATGTCCCCCATTCCATTGTTCTCCAGAATTATCTTGAGACTATTACTCTACCCATTGCTCCTTAGGCTCTTTTCCTGAAATTCTAAGCATTTCCTTAACAAATTTCTTTCATCTAAGTTTAGGATTCTGAACCAATATTTGAGAGCTCTTTCCATAATCACACCTTTCCTTGCCATGCTTCCCATTTCAATTTGTGCAACTTCCGTTGCTGTTGTACTTGGTACACCTAAAATTTCTCTACAAAACATCCTATGCACAACATCTACAATTTCCCATTCCCCTTCAAGTCCCCATATTTCAATACCATACAACATTTTTGCCTTGACCACCACACTATACATTTTTTTCAGCCACTTAACATTTATATCTGGTATTTTATATTTGCAACCTCTAACTGCTGCCATTGCTCCTTTCCCTTTTGCCAAAGCTAATTTTTTTTGCTTTTCCCATTTGCCATCCCCATCAATTTTAATTCCTAGGTAAATGCAATCCCTAACTACCTTATATTCTTTATCTCTTTTCCTCAACTCTCATATTTACTCAATTTTGCTCCTTTCTTGAATACTACTATTTGAGTCTTCTCCTGGTTTACCTTCAAGCTCCAATCATTACAGTTTTTGTCTATTTGCTGCAAGGATTGCTTTAAGCCAATTGTTGAGATGGATCCAACAACTAAGTCATTTGCAAATAATAACTCCGATATTGATATTATTATTAACTGGCAATGAATTGTTAGTCTTTCCTATCTGTTAAAATGTCATCAATAAATAAATTTAAAAGCACTGGGCTTAACTTACACCCTTGCCTTAACCCCTTCTCTTGAATTATTTCTATTATTACCATTCCTTTCCCCTGCTTTCATACAGAAGATATTTCCCTTGTTTAATGCTTTAAGAATATTCACCATATGAAAACTTACTCCCGTACTCAGTAATTTATCCCATAACAATTGTAA
Source organism: Metallyticus violacea (assembly GCA_030762175.1). Taxonomy (NCBI): domain Eukaryota; kingdom Metazoa; phylum Arthropoda; class Insecta; order Mantodea; family Metallyticidae; genus Metallyticus; species Metallyticus violacea. The sequence continues at coordinate 23,836,267 of CM060836.1, forward strand.
CTCTATCCAATCGTAAGCTTTCTCTAAATCAACAGCTGCCACGTACAGTTTTCCTCTCTTATCTCTTAAATATTTGTCTCCTAATGTTTTTATAATGAATATATTATCCGTCATGCTACCCCCCTTACAAAATCCCATTTGGAATTCCGAAATAATTTTATGTTCCATAACACAATTTTGTAGCCAATTTGTCAAAATGCCTGTAAAAACTTTTCCAATATTTGGTAATGCAATACCTCTGTAATTTTTTGGCATATCTACACTTCCCTTGCCTTTATATATTGGGGATAATTGATTGCATTCCTTTGAGTAATTCTTTTACATCACACCACCATTCTTTTATTCTGGTGGGATACCATCTGTTCCTGTTTTTTTATTCTTTTTCATTCATTTCACTTTTTTTAACTATTTCTTCATCCTCACTATCCAACATTTCTATACAGCCCACTCCTACTGCACCTTGGCATTGTTTTTAAACCACTATGCTCACCAAAAAGAGTTATAAAATATGTTATCCACTCTCCTGGATTTGTGTTCGATTTAGTTACAAACTTGTTAGAAAGTTACTTTTAACATTTTCTTTATCGTACTGACATTTCCTTCACTTAATATGCTGATTAAATTCTTCTCATTTTTCCTTCTCCACTCATGTTTCTTGCTATCAACAAGTTATAAAATATTTTCCCCTCTAAATATTCTTTCTTTGACTCCTCATCCCCTGTCTCTCTCCATTTTATCAGCATTTGTTTCAGCACTTTTTTTGTTACTTTACATTCATCATCATACCCTATCCCTAACTCCCATCCTGTTTTTAATCCTATTTCCAGCTCTTTGCATTAATGTATTTATGCTATTGGTTGCCTTCTCTACTTCATTTTTTTAACATATAACTTATTCCATGTTGGTATATTTGACCATACTTTGATTCCAGGGTCTGTTTAAATTTATTTATCTGATCCTCGTTCCATTTAAAAGTAGTATATTGGCTAGTCCCATTCATCCCTTCCCCTGAATTATCTATTACATACTCTGAGTGAATTTTTATATCCACTATCAATGGAAAACTATCACTACTTGAGTTAAATTAAGTATCTTAAAATTACTGACAATAAACTCCATGTCGACTCGCCATAATACATAGTCAATAACACTCTGACCATTTTTATTAACAAAAGTAAATTCCCCCAATATATCTTCACCATATTTACCATTCAGAATATCTAGTGCATTCACTTCACAAAATTCCAAACATTTTTCACTACCTCTATCACTGTATTTATCTTTGGTATGCCTTACTGTATCTTTTTAATCATTATTTCATTGTCCCATACCATATCAATTCCAAATTCCACATCTTCCTCACCTACTCTGATGTTCAAATCCCCCACTATTATAATCTCTGCATTCATATACTTTTCTTTTAAATTCTCTGTATCACTTTCTAATTGCTTAAGCAGATCGGGATTATGGTACTGTGAGGAGCCTGGTGGATTATACACCACTCCTAGGCATATGATATTTTCATCTTATCAACTTATCATCCATTGCAACCCACAAAGCATTTTTTGACCTTGCCCATGTTTCTCTTATTACTTTTCTCAACAATTTCGTAACAAAAAAGCCCAAGCCTCTTGATGGCTTTCTTTGCCATCACTTCTCCTTTTGTCCTAACATATGAAATCATCCATCTCTACAGTCACTTCCATTAGCCATTTTTCTACTACTCCCAAGTAATGTATCTTTCTTAGTAATTATTTCAACTTCCCATCACATTTTATTTTTTAAATCTTCACAGTTCCAAAATCCCAATCTCCTTACTTCCCCCATACCCTATTGCGATTCCTTTCTGTTTCTGAATTTCTCTAACACTTTCTTGCTCCATAGCTCGATCCCTCTCTTGAAGTTGCCGCCTTTTTTTTGTCTAGCTTAAGTATACTGCCATTTGGAATCAATATGATGTCCTCATCCGTTCTGCCCTCACTGCTCTCTGACCATGCCTTCTTCCCTATCTCTGCCAGTCCACGTGCTAGCGTATTTCCTCCTTCCTCGGCGATAGCGATACTACCTTCCTTGTTTCTGCCGCTCTCATGTCACTCCTTCGTGACGTACCGCTACTTCATCTTCCATTCTCTCATCTGACGCAATCTTGTTACACCTCCTTCGTCTCGCATACTTCTCCTAAACTCAGATGGTGCATCCTCCAGTGCTGTTGGAGCTGCTTTCTGCGCGACCTTTGGACTTCTTGTCAGTGTTGTTACCGGCCTCACAGTAATTGATGCATCACGCTGATTCATTTCTATTTGATGCGGTCTTATGTCACTTATATCACTTTCCTGCACAGCCACCATCTGCCCATTAATCCACAAATGTAGATTTGGAATGAAAGCCTGTTTCTCTTCTGATCTTGCTATTTTCATGTGTTGAATTAATTTTTTCTTAAGAGTTCATTGTTCCACTGATAAATCCTTGTTGATATAAAATATCAGAACCTCTTAATTGCTTGGCTTTCCTTAGGACTTCATATATGAACTGCACAGATGTAAATCTCACAACTATGATTTTTTTTCCTCTTGATCTTCCAACTCTGTAAGCATCACCAATCTCCCATCCCAGTAATACCATCCCTAATCTTCCTCCCAAAATCTCTCTAACTTCTTGTATTGGCCACACTCCACCCCTTTCCTTAACTCCAGCAATAACTAAATTAAACCTTCGATATCTTTCTTCCATACCCTTTACTCTTCTTCTGACATTTTGCACTTCAGTTCATATGTCTTGCACTTCATGTCTTATATGGTCCTTAATTTCCATTACTTCTTTTTCTACTCCATCAGTTTGTTTCCTAATTTCCCATCCATATCCTTTACTCTTGATAAAATCTCTTCCATGATAGCATGGTTGCATTACTCACTCCCATTGTTACTTAATCTGTTTTTCCTTTAACTCCAGGAGTTTAACTTCATGCACAAACCTCTCTCTACCACTGCTGGCTTAGCACTCCCTTCATCAATTTTACTCTAAAACTTTTTCTCAAAAACCTATAAGTATATTAAATTCAAATAAAAAAACTTGTATAATTTATGAGGTCTGTCTAAAAGACCACTAAAGTATGAGGGTGAATTAAATATAAACTGGAATTTTTATGAAGATATTGTGTGATTGAATTTTTATTTTATATCACTTGTGAGTAATAGAGTGAGGCATAACTTTCTGAAGTCTACTCATAAACAACTTGAAGATAACCTAGAGGATGAATTGTCAGAAAACTGAAAGTGGAGAAGAAGGTGCATATACATTATAAAATTGCCAAACAAATAAATATACTATATCACTTTATTGTTAAATGTTGGTTGTCATTATTATAAGGATTGTTTGCTAGGGATGGAAATATTGTTATATTTGATAGATGTTCCTGAATGCTCAGTAGATACCACTGTTCGTGACAATCAGTAGAAAGCGAACAAGAGGAGTAGAGGGAAAAATGGAAACTCTTTTGATTGGATATGTATACTGAATAATTTTCTAATCAGCCATTATTTTCTTAATTTGTATGTAATAAGTATGGATTACAAGCATTTATAAAAAATGCCAGTTGCATCATTCTACTTCTATCAACAGCAATAACATTAGCTATAATAGTAATGTATGACAGATCATGGCTATTCTGGTGCTAGGAAAGAGTTAGTCGGGAATAAACCAGCAAACGGGTAAGATGTGTTGCATGTTAAGTCCTTCCTCCAGCCCAGAAATGTGTACAATTGTTTTGAGATATTATGCTTGGGGGTTTCGGGATATTAGGAAGATAAACTGGTTTCACTTGCACAACTGTTTTTCTTGTCAGTAGTATCATGTTTGAGCAAGAGGTACACTTGTCAATAGCATATGCAAAATTTTTTGGTTGGAAGAGCTTAAAGCCAGTCAAAATTTTGCAAAGATTAAGGGCACAGATTGGGGATAAGACACTGTGTGTGATACAAATGTATGAGGGCACAGTATGGGAATAAGACACTAAGATATGAGTATATGAGGGTACAAAAGTTTAACAAAAGAATGAGAAACTGTGAAAAATTAAAGTTACTAATACAGACCTCAGCAAAGAGAAACAAACATTTGGGCACTTATCGAGTGAACTGATGTTTGACCATTTCTAAAATCACTTTTGATGTTGGTATACATTATGAAAGTATTCAATCCATTATTTCAGATGACTTGGATTACTGAAAAACATTGGCAAGGTAGGATTCTCGAATTCCCACTGAGGATCAAAAAAGCTGCAAAAGTGGAATAATTTCAGAGGCTTTTGGCTCAATGAGAAATGTTTCTACATCAAATCATAGATGTGATGAAGCTTGGTACACCACTATACTCGTGTATCAAAATAAGTGAGCATGGAATGAAGGAAAAGGGGGAATCTGCTCCTGTGAAAGCTAAAACTCATCTGTTGGCTGTAAAGATTCTCTTGATAATTTTCTGGGACTCCGAAAGCATATTGTTAATATTTTTTCTTCATGAACATTGAACAGTCAAATCAGTTTATTACTGCCAATTTCTGGTTCAGGCAAAATACGCTTATTGTAAACAATTGGTTTGAAAAGTTGTTTCTTCCTACCTGTCTGCATACCATCTTCCCATACCCATAATGCATTATACAATCAATAAGTGTTCTTCTTGCTTGGACATGCTACTGTCAAACAAATGCTTATATCTGATTCACCCTCTTAGGTATTAATTTCAACAGTTGCTATAATACCATCGTGCATCAATACAAGCTGCAGATGTATAGTTGTTTATATATCACTAAGTTCACAAATGTTGCAATATGGCCTGGTTCTATTACAGGCCAATATTTTAAACCCTTTGGGACAGTATGCTAACAATTCTGAAGGCAAAATAATGGCCATTAGAGCAGCTTTGAAAATCTATTTTAAGATCTAACATGAATAAAAGAATTGTTATCTTAAGTAACTTTAAAGCATCACTACAAAGTATAATGAATTACAGTTACCCACAAACCTACACTATAAATGAAATAAGAAAACTTTATCATACAATCCAGATCAGAAATACAGAAATAGTTTTACAATGGATATCGAGCCATATGGAATTGCTGATATTTAGCAACAAAACTAACCACTATAAAATTAAAACAACTTTTGAACTAATACTTCCTTCTAAATTGAAACTCATACAAAAAATGAAAAACAAATTAAATGAAAACCATATGAATATCTAAAGACTTTCAAACATATTTTATTGAAACCAAGAAAAATTATAGTGGCCCTGTTTCATTGTTTGACATGATTGCCCGTCAGAATCTCTTAAAGATGAAATGAATCAGGGACAGCCACTGCCCACTGTGTAAGGATGCGAATACTATCCTAAACAGACATTCATTGAAATGCATCCAACTTGATAGCAACAAACTGATGAAAAATAGCTCTTTATTGGAAAGCTCAGGGATAAACAGGCGACTTGTAGAAAAGTAAAATAGGAGTTCTGTAGTAATATAAAGTTTCCATTTAATATTTTTACAAAGTGAAAAATTAATTTTTGTATAGCATTTGTAATGCTATTATTGTTTTAATCTCCAATGCATTACAGTCATATAGTACTACAAACTACGGGATCAACTCGGAAAAATAATGCATTTCCTGATTTTTACATTTTATTTATTATTGGTATAGTCAAACACAATTTCTGATCTCACTTAAGTTGCTTGATTCCCTGAAAGAATGTTTTCATATTCTAACAGCTGGGTTACAAATCCTTTATTTGGTTGTATGCTAGCTCTCTTTTCTTTTACACACAGGTAAGCATCACTGTAATTCATTCTTTTAGTTTTCATTAGGTAAGCAATTACAACAGTTGCTGATCTTGACACACCTGCATTACAATGAACAAGAATATGTCCACCTCTTTCCCTTGCCTGATCAATTATTTGGAAACAATGCTGCAGATGCTGTAGTACGTTTGTTTCAGGAGTGTCCAGCAGTTCAATATAGTGGTACATTACTGAATCTACCTGCTGTGGTGCTGGAACTCCAACACTAAGTACTTCAGTGATGGAATGATGTTTCAGCAACTCTATGTCAGCTGTTACATCTTGGGAGCCAATATACAATCCTGATAACACACATGCCACTTGAAGGTCTGGCTTTGTATCTACAACAAAACCAGGACACAATGTTGAACCATCTATTTGGGTGACTCTTAAACTACCATCAGAATTAAGTTTCTCCTTGAATCTTTGTCCAGTTGGCATAGTGACAGCTGTTTCACAAGATCGAAGTATCTTTTTACAATGCTGCAATTGTTCTAGAAAGCTCATTGTCTCTTATAAGAAATTATGTATTGTCCAGTCTTTTAACAAATGCAGAAAACTCAAGTTTGCTGGGTGATGCAGACACTAGGAATTATAAATGCAGAAAACTCAAGTTTGCTGGGTGATGCAGGCACCAGGAATTATATCTGCAACAAGAAGTTTTACTTTAATATCCATGAATATTCCATATATCTTAAACCATTCTTATACTACTAAGTTGATGCATAAGTTTTAGTGTTTTAGCAAATTCTGAAGGACTGTAGCTATTACAGTTGTATGGATGAAATGATTTTTGAAAAATGTCTTCAAAGCTCCATTGATCCTACCTACTAGGCAGCAAAAATGACAATGAAAAAAATGTGTGTGTGTATACATATATATAAAAGAAAAAGAAAAATAAAGTAACACTATTAACAATGTAACAAATTAACAATAATAATAAAAGTAGAATAGGATAAACATTTAGATAAAGTCACACTTGAAATATAGCAATTTCAAGTATGGCTTAATCTAAGTGTTTATCCTATTATACTTTTATTATTATTGTTAAATATATATAAGAAAAATAAAAATAAAGTAACACTATTAACAATGTAACAAATTAACAGTAATTATAAAAGCAGAAAAGGATAAAACACTAGGAGAAAGTCACACTTCTAATCACTACATTTTGAACTACTAGAGTACTAGAATAGTTCGAAATCTAGCAATTAGAAGTGTGACTTTCTCTTTGTGTTTGATCCTTTTCTGCTTTTATAATTACTGTGCATGCGTGCGCGCACGCACTTTTTTTTTTTATGCTCTTAGTGGTTGTAATTTTTTTTCCAAACCAAATTTGGCATATAACCATAAATTAACAAACGATTCATTAACCAGCAAAATTGGACCATTGGGTTTGGAAGTTAACCTAATGCAAAAATTAAATAAAAAAGCTCTAGCAATCACAATTTCTTCCTCAATAAAATTCTGTATGTTTCATTACAATAAATTAATAAAAATAGTTTCTGAAAATCAGGACAATGGGGTAATAGAGTAGGGGTATACCTGAAAATCAAGTGGGGGTTAAAGCAAAATTTAAGTCTCTCTAATGTTTTTAAAGGAAACTTGGTATATGCCATTGAAATAAAATAAGAAAAATAGTTTCTGAAAATCACTGAAAGCAGATTATTTATTTAGAAACAGAGGGTTTACCTGAACCCACATTTAAAAATTGCTCTAGTGGCACCAATATTTGCTTTTTTGCAACAAAACTCGGTATATCCTTTAAATAAAATAAGAAAAATAATTTCTGAAAATTAGGGTAATTGCGCCATTAGGAGTGGGGGTATAGCTGAAAACGGAAATTTAAAGAGTGGGGGTTAAAGCAAAATTTAAAAATTTCTCTACCAGCTGCAAATTTTGTTTTTTCTCCACGAAACTGGGTATATGCCTTAAAAATAAAACAGGAAGAATAATTTCTGAAAATCAGTGAAATAAAATTATTAGGTGCAGGGGTTTACCTGAAACTCAAAATTTAAAAGCTGCTCAAAACAGCACCAATGTTTGTTTTTTCCCAACGAAAACTCAGTGTATACTATTTAAATAAAATAAGAAAAATAGTTTCTAAAAATCACAGAAATCGGACTATTAGGAGTGGGAGTTTACCTGAAACCCAAAATTTAAAAATTGTTCTAGCAGGACCTTTATTTGTATTTTCACAACAAAATTTGGTATATACCATTTAAATAAAATAAGAAGAAAAGTTTCTGAAAATTAGAGATTATATGGGTATACATGAAAACCAAAATTTAAAAAGCACTCTTGCATTTAATTTCCCTCCATTGTTTTAAAATAAGAGGACAAATTATTCAGCACATAAACTGTATTTATAGTAGTTCATATGTTTTATATGCATTGTCCTGAAGATAGCAAAGGTGAAATATTAATCTAATACCTGTTTGAAAATTATATTTGTATGTAAGAATGCTCTGTAATAACCTTCAGAAAACATTTGCATTGCAAGTATTTGCTACAATAACATTTAAATTAAATTTCAAAGCCAATGAAAATCTTTGGAACTTTTGATTGTATATTGTTGATTATTATATTTGCTTAATACATTGTAATTTTTTAAATAGTAACAATTTATTGTTTTATTGAAACCTATGATCATCTTAAATACACAATTAACGCAAAACTTTCTGCTATTTCTCTCTATTTTAATTAATGTAAAGATGATATCAAGGGCTCAGTTCATAAACATGGCTACATTTAAACATGTTTAAAAATACCCACACAATATAGCTTTGTAAAGTTTTCAACTTGATGAGGAATTTTCTTAGGTTACGCAGCTCCTGCATGACAGACTTTTTGCAGTTGATGCTGTGACTCACTGGGGGAATTTTTCAATTCCATGCCTGAAACATTATGCTGGTTTGAAGTTAAAGAATTCATCAAACAATGTTTTAAGACATTTTCATTATTAAAGAAGTTTCATTGAGGGCTTAGACAGAGAACAAAAAAGGAGAAAACCTAAATACCCAAGATTGGGGGAATAACCTCCCACAAGCATCTGGATAGCTGTTTTTGTCTAAGAGCAGGAATACATTATTAGTTACAGTTGCAATGCATCTCGGTTATTGGCAATAAATATCAGCAGTGATGGTTACATTCCTAGTAAGCTATTTATAGTACATTACATCTTGAAATGCTAATTGGAACTTGTACAGTGAAGCTAATCATATATTTATATTATTGTGTGACTGGGTTGAACTACACATAATTAGATGTTTTGCATACTATTGACCTCATCCTCAGCTAAATGTCAGTTGCTGAATGATCCACAGTATTCCTTTTCGGATACATATTTTGCTCTGGTGGAGATGTGATGTACTTAAGTTTTCATCTCTGGAAGTGTCAAAGTTCATTAACCTGTCTGTAAATGTAGATTTTCGTTGTCAGAAAGGAGATGCCACCATTGATTTATCCATCTGTTTGTATTTTATGCGCCTAAAGTGTTCTTTTAACCATGTGCCCATATTTCTCTTTGTTTTTTCAATATAAGTTTTTTTGTTTTCTGCACATTTTATTTGGTAAATACCTGTTTTTATCTCTGGTAGAATACTTTCATTAATATTACCATTCAGGAAATTTTTAACAATAAATCAATTTATTGGTACCAATCTAATATTGTATCTTTTAGAATATTTAGAATAATTTGATACTGATTTAATACTGCAGAAGTGTAGTAATCCTGCCTCCTCATGGGCACCTGGGTAATGCTAAGCAGATTAGAGATGTGGCAAGTTTTCCAAGATGTAAGAGAAAATAATTTGAAAGCTCTTTATTGGGAAGCTATGGAAAAAATGATAAATTACAGCACCCCTAGTGGCCACTAGCAATCAACCAATATTTTGAAATTTGTACGTAGCCCAAGGATGATAAGTGATTTTTTTTTTTTTTTAATTTATCTCATCTTTTCCTGCTGAAAGTGTTATGGTTTCTTTATTAAAGTTTTTGCCTCTTGAACTTCTGTACTTTTTTGTAAACCAGTTCTTTTCTAAATCCATTTTTAATCACTGTTCTTTCTATTTGCTTGTATTCTATGGAGTATTCTACTTTGTTAATGGGTAGGCTAACAAGTCTATCCATTAAGCTTTGATTAGTGCATGTTTGTGTATTTTTGGGTTACATTTATCATCTTTGATGTGACTGTTTGCAAGCATGTTCTTTCTTTAGATTCCAAATTTCAGGTTAGGTTACCTTGTTATATTATTTTAATGTCCAAGAATGGTAGCATGTTGTGACATTTCACTTTTACACAAATTGAAGAAACACTTTGTGAGGCATTTTCCATCGTCAAAAGCAGTGGTGAAGGCTGCAGAGGTGATTCTGAAGGATGTGTCTAAAATGTTTCCAGCCTGTCTGGAAACATTTCATAGTTCAAAAGAACTATGGTACTGGGACTAAGACATTGTCAACAGACTGAATTTATAGCTTGAGCAAGGTCCTGCACTCATTTAAAAAGTTTTCCAGCAATACTAGATTTCATTCAGGGAAACAACCAGAAGTTGCAAAGTGCAAGGTATGGCTGTAGGGTGGATGATGAAGCAACTGAACTTTGGCCACTTCCAGTTTCCTAAATTGCAGCAGTTCAGGAGATTACATACTATCATGCAAAAGCAACAGCCATAAAGTTTTTGTCTTTGGATGCTGCTGCCTCAGCTCTTCAAATAAAGGATCCATAATATAAGTGCCATAGTATTCTCCATTCATTGTCACTGCTTCTGGACAATCAATCAATCATTAATGGTCTTCATAGTTGAAGAAAACAGTGAAATTCACTTCTGAGAACGAAAATTTTGTTGAACAACTGATCCTGGGTCATTCTCATTTACCCACATGCAGTTCTGAAGTTTATTTGGGGTGGTACAGTAATAAAACTAACTTTCATCATCAGTGCATATATCTGTCATGTTTAGGACCATTTGGTGGAAACGTGCTCAACAGTTTCCTTGCACATTCCTTTCTCATCTTCATTGGTTAGGGAATGTGGAACCTATTTTGCACAACTTTAAATGTTGATGCAGTATATTGTCAATGCTGCCAACAATGATACCCTCTTCCATTCTTAGCATTTTAACAGTAATATGTCAATTTTCCTCCATCGAGGTTCTCACTCTTTGAAATGTTTTCTCATTCACAGCTTTCCACGCCGGCCAGAATGAAGGTTTTCTTTCAAAGTCTCTCACCATTTTTCAAATGACTGAATCCATCTTACAATGGTATCAAATAAACACACTTGACTACCATGAACAGGTACCAAGTCCTCATGGATTTCTTTTGCTCTTTCACCTAGCTTATAGCATGTGAAAATATAGAATCTAAAGTTTTATTTAGAAATATTCATGATTTTTACCAGCTATTGACAAAGGACTGAACTCAACAGACTGTATGAAAGTAGCTATGCAAGTTTAAACTTGCATTTATATATATTTTGATAGCTAACGATCCATTATTGTCAGCTGTGTTAGTTACATTTTTTATATAGGTTGGTTGCAAAAATTTTGAATGTCTCTTGCAACTAGTGTAGTTCATTGGTTGGGTAATACTTGGAATATAATGGAAAACTCTGGAAAAAAACCCACCCATGTAACTGTATGCAAGTAGGATTTGAACCTGTGGGTTCTGCTTTTGCAGTGGTTGCCAAATGATAAGCAATAAAGATGGTTATTAGATGCTTGTAAACAAATGATGTATGGATACAATAAAGTTTTTCCTCACCAGTATCTGATGTTGATCTTTCCTGTGTCAAAAGTATATCTGTTTGATCATACTCCACATCTAACAGGTATAAGGCATATGGTGGAACCACAACTATACGGCTATTCCAGCTCTCTTTAGATGGATGTTTGAACATATATTGGATGTCGTCTAATGTTATTTTTCCTTGTGCTGCTGCAATCAACGTTCCAACAATTCTTCTCACCTGCAGAAAATCAATTTTTTTTATGTTTACTGCATACAAAACATTTATTCACGAATGTATTTTATTCACAACTCTCAAAAATGCCACTGCTGCATTCATTATTAATGCCTAACCTTTATTTCTATTTTCCTTAAAAAATGCAAAGCTTTATCTTTTTTCTATTCATATTAAATGCTAATGTGATAACATCTTTTTACCCATTTTTATTTATTTTTTAAATTTTTATTTGTTTATTTTATTTATTTTTTGCATTAATGTTTAATACTCTTTTTTACTATTGAGGCTACACAGGTGGTATTTTTAAATATGAACATCTGAAAAATTCATCAAGTTGAATATTCAGCTGCAACCATTGACTATAATTACAGTAGTGGCAACACTTTCTGGAGGCATGTATGCACATGCATGCAGTAAGGGTCTGGATATTGGTAACTGGAACTAGTGCCAAGGTTTGCAATACAGAAAGCAGTCAATAAAACCAGTGATTATGATGCTATATATGATTAAATTGGCCATTGTAGTGCAAGTTACTCTTAAGACATGTTTACAAAACTGGAACAAAATTCTTGGATAAAAATCCTAATGACACATGGCAAAAAAGATATCAGTGCCAAGATAAGTTGCAGAAAACATGTGATGGGTTAAGGCGAGAGAAGTCAGCAGATTGGGCCCATGACTAACACAGATGGCAGAGGCCATCAGCAAGAGAACTGGAATTTGATTTCCTGCCAGGACCGTTCTACTTGAATGAGATATTTTTCAGGTTTTCCTCAGTGCTCATAAATGGCAAATGCCGGAGAGGTACCCTAAATGGCTACTAGCAATCAACCTAGATAAAACAAAATTTGTGACACAGTACAGGCAAATAACTATAACTTTTTGGTATACACATAGAACATTTTATGCAGAAATAGTTTGTAAACAATTAACTCCGGACAGTACATTTTGAGACAACTAGCAAAATATGGGAATATCAATATTCTAGAAACAGCATAATGTGACATTATTAAACCCCCCCCCCTTAATTGAAATTTGAGGATGAACAAGTAAAACCAATATGAACAAATTATTAAAAATACAAAAAAGGGCTTAAGATGTATATACAACCTTCAGTTCAGACAGTCCAGTAGGGAAAAATTTATAAAGCAAAAAACCATAGCAGTAGTCTCACTGTATGTAAGCAAAGCTATTATGCTTGTCAAGAGTGCTAAGACAGTAGTGGTAAAGAGAGGTTGTGCTTGAAGCTAGTCCTGGAGTTAAAGGAAAAGCAGATTAAGTAACAATGGGAGTGAGTAATGGGAACCAAGATATCATGGAAGAGATTTTATCTAGAATAAAGGATATGGATGAGAAATTAGGAAACAAATGGAATGGAGTAGGAAAAAGAGGTAATGGAAATTAAGGATGCATTAAGACATGAAGTGCAAGACACATGAACAAAAGTGCGAAATACAGAAGAAGAGTAGAGAATACAGAAGAGAGATATCAAAGGTTTCATTTAGTTATTGTGGGTGTTAAGGAAAGGAGAGGAGTATGGTCTATACAAGAAGTTAGAGAGCTTTTGGAAGGAAGATTAAGGGTGGTGTTACAGGAATGGGAGTTTGGTGATGCTTACAGAGTTGGAAGATCAAGAGGAAAAAAGAATGATAGTTGTGAGATTTACTTCTGTGCGGTTCATATATGAAGTCCTAATGAAAGCCAAGCAACTAAGAGGAATTGATATTTTTATCAAAAGGATTATCGGAACAATTAGCCCTTAAGAAGAAATTAATTCAACAAATGAAAATAGGAAGATCAGAGGAGAAACAGGCTTTGATTCTTAATCTACATTTGTGGATTGATGGGCAGATGGTGATTGTACAGGAAAGTGATATAAGTGGCATAATACTGCATCAAAAGGAAATGAATCAGCAGGATGCATCGATTGCTGTGGGTCTGGAAACAAAACTGACAAGAAGTCCAAAGATCTAACAGAAAGCAGCTCATTCAGCTGGAGAGGATGGACTGTCTGAGTTTAGGAGAAGTATGCGAGAGGAAGGAGGTGGAGAGAGGATTATGTCTGACAAGAGGGTGGAAAGATGACATAGCGTGTATATCATGAAGGAATGATGTGAGAGAGACAGAAATAAGGAAAGTCGTATTGCCGAGGAGGAGGAAAATATGGCTAGCATGTGGACTGGTTGAGAGAGGGAAGAAGGCACGGTCGAGAAAGCAGTGAGGGCAGTACAGAAGAGTACAGCATCATATCAACTTCAATGGCAGCATATTCATGCTAGATAAAGACAAGGTGGAATCTTCAAGAGAGGGAATCAAGCTAGGGAGTAAGAAAGTGTTAGAGAAATTCAGAAACAGAAAGGAAACGAAATAGGGCATGGGCGAAGCAAGGAGGTTGGGGTTTTAGAACTGTAAGGGTTTAAAAAATAAAATGTACCCAGGGAAGTTGCAATAATTACTAAGAAAGATAGATTACTTGGGAGTAGTAGAAAAATGGCTAATGGAAGCAAATGTAGAGATGGATGATTTCATATATGTTGGGATAAAAGGAGAAGTGATGGCAAAGAAGGAAGCCTCAGGAGGCTTGGGCTTTTTTGTTACGAAATTGTTGAGAAAAGTAATAAGAGAAACATGGGCAAGGTCGAAAAATGCTTTATGGGTTATAATGGATGATAAACTGATGGATGAAAATATCATATGCTTAGAAGTAGTGTATAACCAACCAGGATTCTTGCAATACCATAACCCTGATCTGCTTAAGCAACTGGAAAGTGACATATAGAATTTAAGCAAGAAATGTGTGAATGCAGAGATTATAATAATGTGGGATTTCAACATCAGAGTAGGTGAAGAAGATGTGGAATTTGGAACTGATATGGTATGGGATAATGAAATAATGATTAAAAAGATACAGTAAGACATAGCAAAGATACATACAGTGATAGAGGTAGTGAAAAATTTATTGAATTTTGTGAAGTGAATGCACATATATGCTGAATGGTAATATGGTAAAGATGTATTGGGGGAATTTGCTTTTGTTAATCATAATGGCCAGTGTTATTTGACTATATATTATGGCCAGTCAACATGGGGCATATTGTAATTTTAAGATATTTAATTTTAACTCAAGTAGTGGTCATTTTCTGTTGGTAGTAGATATAAAAAATTCAATCAGAATATGTAGCGGATAATTTAGGGGAAGGGAAGAATGGTACTAGGCAATATAGTACGTTTAAATGGATGGAGAATTAGAGAAATAAATTTAAATAGACTCTGGATTCAAAGTATGGTGAAATATACCAACATATAATAAGTTATATGTTAAAAAATAATGAAGTCCAGAAGGCAAAAATAACAAATACATTAATGCAAAGAGCTGGAGATGGATGAAAAAACGGATGGGAATTGGGGAAAGGGGCAAAGAGTGATATAATGATGAAAGTAACAAAAAAAGTTTTTCGAGTAACGGCGCTTCAGTGTGCAACTGAAGATGGGAGAGATTCTCCAGAAACAAGTCTTATTTTTATGTAAGTGGAGTTTAGTGTAAAAAATGAATACCTAAGTTTAGGAACAAAAAATGTGTTGAAACAGATGCTAATAAAATGGAGAGATGCAGGAGGCGAGTCAAAGAAAAAATATTTGATAGAGAGCAAGAAACATGGGTGGATAAAGAAAAATGAGGAGAATTTAATCAGAATATTAAGTGAAGGAAATATTAGAAGGATATGAAAAATATTAAAAGTAACTTATAACAAGTTTGTAACTAAATCCAATAAATCCAGGAGAGTGGATAACATATTTTATAACTCTTTTTGGTGAGCATAGTGGTTTAAAAACAATGCCAAGGTGCAGTAGGAATGGGCTGTATAGAAATGTTGGATAGTGAGGATGAAGAAATAGTTAAAAAAAAGTGAAATTAATGAAAAATAAAAAAACAGGAACAGATGGTATCCCACCAGAATTTATAAAAGAATGATGGTGTGATGTAAAAGAGAATTACTCACAGAACTGCAATCAATTATCCAATATATAAAGGCAAGGGAAGTGTAGATATGCCAAAAAATTACAGAGGTATTGCATTACCAAATATTGGAAAAGTTTTTACAGGCATTTTGACAAATTGGCTACAAAATTGGGTTATGGAACATAAAATTATTTTGGAATTCCAAATGGGATTTCGTAAGGGGAGATGCATGACGGATAATATATTCATTATAAAAACATTAGGAGACAAATATTTAAGAGATAAGAGAGGAAAACTGTACGTGGCAGCTGTTGATTTAGAGAAAGCTTACGATTGGATAGAGTTACAATTGTTATGGGATAAATTACTGAGTACGGGAGTAAATTTTCATATGGTGAATATTCTTAAAGCATTAAACAAGGGAAATATCTTCTATGATATGAAAGCAGGGAAAGGAATGGTAATAATAGAAATAATTCAAGAGAAGGGGTTAAGGCAAGGGTGTAAGTTAAGCCCAGTGCTTTTAAATTTATTTATTGATGACATTTTAACAGATAGGAAAGACTAACAATTCATTGCCAGTTAATAATAATGTCAATCTCGGAGTTATTATTTGCAAATGGCTTAGTTGTTGGATCCATCTCAACAATTGGCTTAAAGCAATCCTTGCAGCAAATAGACAAATACTGTAATGATTGGAGCTTGAAGGTAAATCAGAAGCAGTATTCAAGAAAGGAGCAAAATTGAGTAAATAAGAGAAGTGGAGGAAAGAAGATGAAGAATATAAGGTAGTTAGGGATTGCATTTATCTCGGAGATAAAATTGGGGGGGTGGCAAATGGGAAAAGCAGAAAAAATTAGCTTTGGAAAGGAGCAATTGCAGCGGTTAGAGGTTGTAAATATAAAATACCAGATTTAAATGTTAAGTGGCTAGAAAAAATATATAATATGGTGGTTGGCGCAAAAATGTATAGTAATGAAATATGAGGGCAGAAGGAGGATAGGAAATTGTGGATGTTGTGCATAGGATGTTTTGTAGGGAAATTTTAGTCCTATCAATTGCAACTTTAAAGAAATTTTCAAATTGAAATGGGAAGAGTGGCAAGGAAAACAGTGCAATTATAGTTCTTAAACATTAGTTTAGATTTCTAAATTCAAATGAAAGAAATTGTTTAACAAAATACTTAGAATTTCAAGAAAAGAGTTTAAGGAGCAATGGGTGGAGTAATAGTCTTAGGATAATTTTGGAGAACAATAGAATGGGGACATTTGGAGCAGGAGGGAGAACAATGTAAAGAGTTTTTGAAAAGTTGCAAGAAACAGATTGGAAGATATAGAAATATAAAATCTGTTTTGCTAGATAGCAGTTAAAAGATCTTGGTATTTTATATATATCAATTAAAATAAACTGGAAAGAGAAAAGTATATTGATAAATCAAATAAAGAAAGAGAGGGCATTGCATGGTTAAGAGCAGGCATGTGGAGATTAAAAAGGAAAAGGTTTCCTTAGAATCAGTGTTCAATATGTGGGAAAAAGGAAGATCTGGAATATCTTGTGTTTGAATGCAAAAAGAACTCTGAAGGAAAGAGTTTATAAACAAGAAATGGTTTAAGTTGGATAGCAAAATAGCCTTAATGAAAATCTTTAGTAAAGACAGCAGGAATGTAGGGGTTCCTGAGCAAAGTTGAAAATAAATGGAATTGGGTACTAAGAAGGGAAATAAATCAAATAACCTAAAGGGTTGCATTTGTTTAATCATATTAGGATATAGATTCAGATGATTATGGTTGGGAGTGGATTAAATTTTTTATTAAATTTGATTAAATTGTTGAGCTTTGGACTGGAAAATAAAAGTGAAGTATAAAACTATTTATTGTATTTATATTTTTTAATTGTGAGGGGACATACCCAAAATAACCTGGCCCACATAGGTGGAGGCCTGCTGGTGGTTTGTATTTATATTTTTTGTATTTGTTCTTATATTAATAATAAATTTCATTCATTCATATTATGCTTGTCAACGATAGAAAGGAATTTATTGTGCTCAATAAAGACTGCCATACATATGAAACAAGAAGGGAAAATGATTACCATTAGGTAAGCATGGATAAAACTCAAACCAATAAAAAAAAAAATTTGCAACTCATAAAAATTTGGAGTTATTTTACATAATAAGTTACCATTGTTAGTGAAGAACACCATACACTCAAAATTTAAACCTGTTCTAAAATCCTTCCTAATAGAGAAATACTTGTATAATATTGCAGAAATATGATGAATATGAGTGTATATATGTATATATATTTTTTATAATAACTTGATTGTACTGTAACTTATATTATATAAACAACAGATTAGATAATATTAGAACATTTGACAATGTCTATTGGCTGCAATAAATTATTATTATTATTATTATTATTATTATTATTATTATTATTATTATTATTATTATTATTGATTTAGAAGGTAAGGGGAGCCAAACAACTTTAATCCACATTAAATTTAGCAAATTCTTTACCGATTATATCAGAATTATTTATTTGAAAGTCTGATTCATATATGAATTTGCTTGTAACACAGAATAGCAAAAATGATACATTATACTTTAAAAAAAAGAAGAGATTACAATATTATACATAGTAATAATAAAGTAAAGAATGAGCGCTATGAATACTTTGAAATTAGAATATAGTATTATTTTTTAAAATTATTAATATATATTTTTTTAAAGAAAGGAAAATGTTGAATCTTATTTAGATGTTATTAAAGACAGCTGATTTTTTTTATGGTATACTTATGAACAATTTTCCAAGTGCTTGATGGGCGAGATCTGCACTGAATAGTAAGAAAGTTACAAATTATTAAAATATGATACACTCTTTACTTAAAAATATGGATTTTTATTTTTTAAAATAACTGTTCATACTAGTTTCCAAAATTTTCATTAAATAAACTGTTACTCTTATATACAAATAAGTCAGTATTAGATGACACTAACTTCACTAACTGGTTAATTCTTCAGAACATGTTTCAAGAGCATTTGCTCTCATCTTAAGCTGGAGACTGCCTCAGTCTGTGAAGATGAGAGCAAACGGTTCTTGAAACACATTCTGAAGAATTTACCAATAAGTGAAGTTAGTGTCACCTAACACCGACTTATTTGCATATTTAACAAATACAATGTTCATATCTTCTTTTAAGTTCACAATTCCAACTGTTACTCTGTAAAAATAGTTAGTAAACATATGAAGTTTTTATGCTAATAAGTTTCTGATGTATTGGAGCATTTGTAAGGGAAAATTCATTTTTTATAGAAATTCTTAAATATAACAATTACAACAAAATGCACATTTGTAGAAGAAACAGAACCTCAAAACCCTCCATGGTGATGATCCTCCTACTCTTCTTCTTCTTCTTCTTCTTCATCCTGATGTCTTTTTCTTTATTACTTTATTTATTTACTGAAATATTAGGAAAAAGATTTATCTAGAGCAAATATTTAAAATGATCGATGTTTAACTGAATGAATGATCCAAAATAGCGTAAAAAAGCTGTAACACATACTTTTAAAAACTTTTTTAAAAATAGAATTATTGTATTGCTTTAAACATATATCAAAATAGGTGGCACAATCAAACTATTCAAATGATATCAAATTCTGATAATGCAAAAA
Source organism: Metallyticus violacea (assembly GCA_030762175.1). Taxonomy (NCBI): domain Eukaryota; kingdom Metazoa; phylum Arthropoda; class Insecta; order Mantodea; family Metallyticidae; genus Metallyticus; species Metallyticus violacea. The sequence goes on from CM060836.1 coordinate 23,855,690, forward strand.
AATCATTAAATGTCATTTTGATTCCCCTTAAGAAAAGGAAGCTGAATGGGAAGGAAGCTAAAAATATACTATATGAATGAATGAATGAATGAATGAATGAATGAATTTGAATTTATTTCTACAAATAACACTACAATTAAATTAAATTTTTTTCCCCTCCCCACCTTTGTAGCTAATTTCATAACTTCCTAAATTACATCACTTAAGAAATTATACCTTTTCAATACATTTTCCTATAATTTTACTTATTTAACTAATTCCTGAACCCTTGTCTCAGCTCATCACAATTTTCTGTTGGAATATCCAGAAAATTTGGGTTCCAGTATTTTATTAAAATTGAAATTTATTACAAATATTCCCCTACAGACTACATTTATATAAAAAAGATTTATAACAAAATTAACATAAAAAGCCAATTAAAATATAACAAGCAGGAGCAGTGCTTTCGGCTAATCCAGGAGGCACTAGATCTAACAAAATTTAATAATCCATATGTTTAGCAAATTATAACTCGCTATACTTCACTACCCCTATGTTGCTGTATTTCCTGGGGTTTAATATACCCAAACATTGCAGTTACTGAGTTATAGGGCCCTTCCTACTATTTAAAGCTAACCCCTCACACTGTACACTTTCTTTGTTCCTTTGTTTTACTAATTTTTTTCAATCATTTTGCCCTCACTTTACCTAAATAATTGCCAATTTCCACAATGTCCTTTATTGATTTAACATTCAACATATCTTTTTCATGTAATTTCTTTTGGTAGAATGGATAATCTCTGCATTCCAAGCTTCTCCCTAAGAAACATAGTTTCCTCACATTCTAATTATATATGTCTTTTGGCTACACAATGGACATTTATCCAGTTTCCCCCTTGCTCTTAAACCCTTCAATTTCACAGTCCCAAAGTCTTCTCTTGCTGCTTTATCACATATTTCAACATGATTTTCCCTGTTCCAAACTACTTTCATTTCTCTGTATACACTCAATGATGTTTTGAAATTAAAACTAGCAAATATTTCTTTCTTTTCAATGTCTTCAATTTTTAACCTAATTTCTTTTCAGAAATCCCTTCATAATGTTCCCCTAGCTCTCTACATGTCCCCAAAACCAATTTTTTCTAACTTGCTAAGCCATGTAGCATCTTGATTAAACCTTTGCTGACCTACCAAACACTGATATAAATCACTACGTTCATCTGAATTTCCAATTCTAAACCAGTATTTCAATACTCTTTCCATAATTTTCCCTTTAATACAAATATTCTGTAAGAGATGTTAGTGTAGACATGCAGAACAAAACATATCAATAACCTGGGTTCAGTATGACAGATTCTGGGTTAGAACTATGCTAGATTATTTAGAAATTAGATAAATACAACATGTTTGGAATGCACGTTATAGCATGTGTTGTTAAATTAAACTAGTTTATAAAACATGCACTAAATTTAAATAAGTTAAGTGAAGTCAATAAGAATAGATTGCACTGATTGATAAATTCAAATCAATTCAATTAAATACTTATTCAAAATAATAGAGTTTCATGTAAATTTATAAATTATAAAAAACTATACATCATATTTTTAGTTGGGATTGACATTTGGTTTCTTTACCTGTTTGTACAGAAAAGACTTTGCTTGGCAGATAATATCCCAATAAACATAATAAGAATTTGTTTTGCAGTAGGGCAACAAGGGCCTTCCTGGGTGAATTTCTAACCTATGCATGTGCCTCACAGTATCCTTGTCTTGAAAGTCCTTGCGGTGGTTCATAAATGAACGAAAATCCCGTTCTCCTGGGAAAAGTTTCACGGCTTTTTCTATTTTGGTTACATCAAATTCTGGATTTCTGGAATATAAGAACTAGATTATACAGAATATTTTGAAAATAATCTATTGACTATAATAATACACATTCAAACATTTGTTAGGGATGAAGTGCTAGTGTTCAATAGAAACATTTTCCAGCACATAAAATATTTATATAATAAAAAATAATAATACATTTTATTCACCCATAGACATTAAGGTCCATAAGTTTGCGGCCTAACCATTTTCTAGGCATGATAAAGACAAAAACTATATTTCACCTTTCATTTTAGTTACCCTTTATTGCAATACACTTTTCACATCTTTAATTAACATTTCAATCTCCCCCTCCCAATATAGTCAGAAGTCTTGTCTGCAAAATGGGCATAAATATCATCTATTACTTTTTCGTCACACTTAAATTTCCTTCCTTGAAGGTCCATCTTGAGTTATGGGAAGAGGAAATAGTCCCTAGGAGCTAGATCTGGGCTGTAGGGTGGATGGTTGATATCCTTGCAGCCACATTTCTTCACAGCTTCCTTTGCAACAAGAGCTGTGTGCCCAGGCACACTATCATCAAGAAGGTGCACACCATCACTTTTCTCTTTGATGGAAGCATGTAGTCTGTGCAGTAGGTCAACATATAACTCCCCATTTACTGTGGTGTTCCTCTCCTTGAAGTCAATGACTAGTATTCCTTCACAGTCCCAAAAGATTGTGGCCATGATCTTCTTGGTTGACTGAGTGACCTTGGCTATTACAGGCGATGCTTTACCAGGTTTATGCCACTCCATTGATTCTCTTTTGGACAAGGGATCATGTAGAGGACTGTAGTTTCATATCCTGTAACAATGATTTGCAGAATTTCTCTCTCATTGCCACAGCAGAGCTCCAAAAATTCCTGACAACAAATGACTTGTTGCTGCTTTCAGACTGAGGAAAGAAGTCTAGGCACCCATCTTGCACTAACCTTATTCATGTTTATATGTTCATGAATAATTCGAAAGACTGTTATTAAAGAAAGGCCCAATCTTGCTGCTATTTCTGTAACTTTGAACTGCTAGTCTTCCATAATTTCTCCTTCCACAAGAGCAATGTTTTCAGGAGTGAGTGAGCATCTTCAAGGGTCGACGGGCACACTCTTTGTCTTCAATGCTTTCTTGACCCATTCAGAAAAGTTTGGCCCATTCTTTTACAGTAGAATATGAGGGGAATGCTTCCCCATACACACTGTCCAATTGCTATTTAATTTCATTTGGAATAAGTCCTTCTTTTGTGAACAACTTAACAACAGCTGAACATGTTACAATCTTCTACAGATAGCCTTCTTTATGCAACTATATCTGAACAACTGAACATAGCAGAATGGAAGTTACAGCTGCAATTATTTACATAATAGATAAGGTATGAAATCAGATAAGGGTTTCGTAAAGGCAATAATCCTTATCGGTGAGGCAGGAAACTTATGAACCTACCCTTGTAATTAATTTCCTAGTATTAATTTTGATCAATAGTTTCTTGCTACTCAGTGATTAAAAAGGAAAGGAGTAAGAAATATGTTTGTAAAACTATTACAAAAGATGTAGTTATTTGTATCAAAATTTCAGGTGATAAAGTAATGGATTATATGTAGAGTAAAACAGAAGTAAGACAAGATTGTAAATTAAGTCCAATACTATTCAATCTCTATATTGGTGACATTTTAGAAGAGACTGAAAGAGATAAGTTACATCTACCAGTAATAAATAGTAAGGAAACACCATGGTTGCTTTTTGCAGATGATTCAGTAATTGCATCTATTTCTAGTGGCAGACTGAGAAGAGTAATTGAAGTAGTGAATACTTTTTGTAAACAATGAGGATTGAAAATATGTGAAACAAAAAAAATCAAAGATCGTGGTTTTTAAAAGAGGTTATAAGTTGAGAAATGGAATGGGAGAAAAATAGAGATTGTTACTTTGTTTCTTTGAGTGGGGTGTTAATTATTCTGCGAGCCAAGCTGTAGAAAAATGCATATTTGCATAAGATGGAGTTATGACTGTTATTTTTTAATATAATTTTCTGTATGTTCTCTTTTCCATGGATTCCAAAGTTTAGTCTGTCTTCATTTCTTATAATCTTTAAATCTAGAAATGGAAGTTACTCATTTTTATCCTATTTCAGGGATATACAGTATATTTCATGGAAAACTGTATAGATTGTTGTAAATTAAGGAGTTTCAGAGCATCTATTGATTTTTTTTCAGTATTACTGTGAATATGTCATCCGCATACCTATATCAGGTATAGAAAATTAATGGGAAGGCTTTGGTGATATGTATTTCAAAGGAGCTCATAAATAAATCTCCTAGAAATGGAGACAGGGGGTTTCCCATTGCTAGATCAGAAACCAGTTGGTAATATTTTTGCTTAAACTGAAGAAATTTTGCTGAATGCATATGTTAGTACATTTTAGTAAGTTTTTATTTCTTCCTTTTGTAAATTTAAGGAAATTAACCATTTTCTTAACATTTGCCTAAGATTTTCTATTGGAATGTTGGGGAATAAGGCTTTTACATTATATCTCCTGTTGCAATTCTGGTATTTTGAAGTTTTTCAACTAGCTCAAATGAATTTTTGATGTCCAAGTTTTGAAAATTTTTAAGAGTTGAAATCGTTGTTTAATATTTTTGGTATTTATATGTGGGTGAACTGATATTGTTAATCATTGATCTCATGTTGTTATCATTTTTATGGATTTTATGAAGTGCATAAAGTCTAGGTAATACTAAATTGCTTTGGGTGATTCTGTTTTTCAGTTGTGGATAATATTTTAACTTCCTTCAGTGCTTTGGTTAAATTTTTATTGCAACTATTGAAAAGATTATTTTTGGTTGGTTTGTAGTTCCCCTAACACATTATCCATTCTCTTTATGTAATTGTTTTTAATGGCTGCTTTATTTCCTTTCTCTGCTATTATATATGTCACTACTTTATCTTTTAACTGCTTTAATGTACTTTCATAATTTTTGCATTTGTTCCATTTTTTTAGGTTATCTAATTTTGCTGCATTTCATTTTAACTAATTTTTTTTCTCCTTTGCTTAGGAGAAAAATGTTTCCTAAGTACAATTTAAATAATTATCCCTCCCTTGTTTATTAACAATATTTCAGAGAGAAAACATATGAGAATTATAAGATAAAATATAGTAAATTGATGAAATAACAGACTAAGAGTTTAAATTATAGTCTAAATTAAATGTATTTTTAAAAAATAAACTTATATTTAATAGACTAGTTCTTATGGCTGACCTAAAATTAAAGCAGTTACAAACACAAAATGTGCATATTTGCTACTATGAACATTTTTATCCTATTAAACTTAATACTAAAAAAATGCATAACTTACTGGATAATATGGCAGCGATTACATTCAGTTATTGGTATTTCTGCAAGATAATTATTGTACTTTGTAACAGGTGGTGCATTTAGCTTCCTTACAGCCAAACGATACAAATATGTGCGAGATTTGGCATTATATCGACTATGAAAGTCATTTGATACAAGCTGCATACTCTGTACCCTAAAAAGATATAAATCACATCCACATATTATGTTAAGTGTTTAGCCTCATTATTAGATACATCAAAGCTGTAATAATTTAGACTGAAAGATTTTGCAAATGAATTGCATATATAGCAGTGAACTACATTGTCTTTAGTTTGATACTAAATGCAATTCAATTTCCAAGATCAATGCTATTTACAAATAAAAATTATTAATTAGTGTATTATTATTATTACTACTACTCAGTTAGTTAACAATATATACATATTTTATGACAATTGAATATTATAAGGAAAAATAAAAAATCATATGCACTTTTACTATAACAATTCTTAGGTTCATCACACTGCTTTCTGCACATGCACTTAGAGTTGGTATTATTGTGGTTACATAGTCAAAGTTTAACCTAGATCATGTCATTTTCTTTGCTGCTGTGACGTGTAAACATGGCTGCTCGCTAGCAGTGTGCACCAAGAATGAACAAAATGCATTGATGCAATTTCTCTAGTTGTAAGAGTGCCAGAGGCTTTTTACACAATTTCAGGGCAGTGCTCTACTGCATAGAAGTGTGTATGAGTGGATCAAAAAATTTAAAAGTGTCTGGACAAGCATGACGTATGAAGAGGGACTTACAAAAAATTCAGCAAAATCAAGTGATGGTACTGGCAAACAGGTAAGTTCCTTCTATGAGGTAGCATGTTCTCTGCAGATTAGTCATGATTTTGCTTATCAAACCATTCACAGTGAGATCAGATTTCATAAAGTCTGTGTAAGATAGGTGCCAAGAGAACTTGCCAGAGTACAAGCATAAATATGTTGAGATCTAATCAAAATTTTTTAAAAATTGTAAATCTTTAAAAAAAAAAGTTTTCATATGGAACTAACACAGTGAAGCTCATGTGAATTGAATCTGTCATCTTATCACTCTTCATGCTTCACTAACCTTAAAAATATACGGAACCGGTTTCAAAGATATGTTAGTTAGTTCCATATTAAAACTTTTTTTTAAAGATTTACAATTTTTTAAAAAAAATTGATTAGTAAGGCTTCAAGCCATACCGGAACAAGACTTAAGTTGTTATCAATATGGATACATTACGTAACATTACGAGAATTGAGTTGTCCACGGCCGAAGATGGAGATAACATATCTTTGAAACCGGTTCCATATATTTTTAAGGTTAGTGAGGCATGAAGAGTGTTAAGACGACAGATTCAATTTTCATGTTGAGATCTGCCAACATTTACTCAAGAGCTACAACAATGAAGTCACAATGGATGAAATATGAGTTAAAATCCAAACACTAGAGTCTGGAGTAGAAACATCCAGGATTGTCAACAAAGAAAAAATGTAAGATTCAATCTTTTGCAGGAAAGGTGATGCTGTTTTGGGGGCTCAAAAGGGCCTCTACTGGAAGAGTACCTGGAAAATGGATGTGCATTTAACAGTGCAAGATAAAGTGATTTTCTTGCCAACAATCTGAAGCCAGCAATTTGCACTAAATGCACCAACATCTTTTGTTGAAAAAAGTATTATTGCTGTATGGCAATACAATACCACATATGACTGGCCAGACATTGAAACCAATAACATCTGGGTTTTGAGGTGCTGGAACACTGCCTTCAGTCCAGATCTCACCCCTTCCAACTATCATCTCAATGGTTGTTGATTTTCTATGGACAAAGAAGTGTAGGATGTGGTTAAATGATCATTCAAAAACCTTCTTCTTGGAGGAAATGTGCAAGCTTGTGGACTGCTGGACCAAGTGCAATGAAAAGGAAGAAGACTGTAGAAAAATAAATATTTGCTCAACCCCTACTCTTGTGTAAATAAATTGGAAACACAAGAATGTGGATAATTTTTTACTTTCTCTCATATATTGAGCTAATAATAAATATTTCAAGCTACTTGATCCAACCATTGCCATATTTACTGCTGCTCTCCATGATGCTCTTTTTTTCTATGTTGTCATTGGTCTTCCTTGATGATTTCATTCATACGCCATTCTGGGCAATCTCTCTTCACTCATTTGTTACACGATCATGCTATGTTTGTTCCTTTGTTGAAATATTTGCACAATGTTGCTTTGTCAAGCTTTTATTTTATCTCTTTGTTAAGTCTTTACTGAACTTCTCCAGTAATCTGTTTCCAATGCCAAAAGTTAATTTTTAAAAATATTTTGTTGCCAAGTTTCTGCACCATACAATACTGTGCTTTCAACAACCGATTTATGATTTTTTTTTATTTGGTTTCTTTTGTAATCTTTTTATCTTATAACATAGGATTTACAGTTGATATTGTCTATTTCCCTTTCTTGAAATATTTTCTAATTTCTTTATCATTTCTTAAATTATCAGTAATTGCAGCACCTAAGTATTTATATATGTTGCAATATTTAATCAATCCTTTATTTTCAAGGACCATCTACTCCTATAAGGATGCAATTAGATTTTCAGAAATTAAATTTAAGGCTCAACTCAACATATTCAATGAGTTTCTTACCCATGTATTCCAAATCATCATATTCTTCAGTTATAATTTGGTCACAATTATTGAAGAAAACCCGATACTACAGCTTGTGTAAAAGCAATGAAAGAGTGTCTGAATAGCCCATCATTGAAAAAAGATATTGCCTACATAACAACAAACTTTTCATTCATACCTGCAAGCAATGAACACTCAGAATGTAAAAATCAATCTCTTAGTAGTCAAATAGCAACAGTGAAGGATGCGTAGAAGAAAATATATTTTGCTTTGGGTGAAACTGGAACAAAGTTAAAAGTAAGACAATTTACTAAATAAGAATAACATTTTCATTGTTGAAAAAGTATCAAGAGTGATTCCAGTTTTTAATACATTCAGGAATCAAACATAGTGAAACATGCGTAAATCTCTTCTAGTTAAAATATTTAAAAACTCTTTATGGCTCCACTCCTATGGGATAAGATCAATCTAAATTAAAATGTTAAAATATTCGAAATACTCTTTATGGTTTCACTCTCAGTATCTAGAGTAATACTGAGGAAAATATAAATGTTCCAATCAGTATTATGTTTCTGTTATAGCTAATTTAGAATTTGCTCCTCTGACTCTGTTGCAGTGGAAAGAAGTTTTTCTGATTTCAAAATGATTCTCATTGACAAAAGGCTATGAGGAATGTAGAAAAAATTCTGGTAATGGACTGTGCAGATAATTATGAAAGAGAATGAGCATGGAACTGAATTTCAAAAACTTAAAAAGGATATTTAATTTTTTCCAATATATTCAATTTGTGCAACTGTGTTTATATAATACAGCTGTGTGCCTCTGTTTCCTAAATATACTTTTTGTGCCATGTTTTGTGTATTTTAGTGCATAATTTTTTTTATTTCAGTGAAATAAAGATTTGTAGTTTTAGCCATATGTACCAAAAATGCCTAGTTTTACTGAAATAGGGCCTAATTTATTAAGTTTTGAGCTTATTTTAGGAACCTAAAGCTAATTTTTATTGTCTAAAAATTCAATGTCTACTTAACCCCTTGCCATTGCCATAGGTGGTTGGTTGGTTGGTCGGTTGGTTGCTGGTGGCCATTTGGAATGCTGGTATTTATCATTTTTTCCTAGTTTCCCAATAAGGAACTTCCAAATTTTTTTCATTTATTTGTTGCTGTCAACTGGCTGCATTTCAATAGATGTTCTTTGTTTGAGATAGTATTTACATCCTTAAACAAAGGGAATGTCCGTCCTTGACTAATTTCATCCTGAAGAGAAGTTCTGACAGGCAGTCATGCCGAAAAATTAAGTGCAATTTGGCAACTCCAATTTTTCTTGGTTTCAATAAAAGATGTTTGAAAGTATTTAGATCTTCATATAGTTTTCCTATAAGTTTCTGTTGGATATTTTTTGTTCTTGTTCAGTTATTAATTTTTTTATGAGTTTCAATTTATAGGGTAGTTCTAGTTCAAGAGTTGTTTTTAATTTTATGGTGGCTGCTTTTTTGCTAAAATATCAGCAATCTCATTCCCCTTTAATTTCACATGGCAGGGGATCCACTGTAAAACTTTATCTGTATTTCTGATCTGGATTGTATGATATAGTTTCCTTGTTTCATTTTTAGTGTACAGAGGTTGGTGGGTAACTGTAATTCATTATACTTTATAATGCTGCTTTAGAGTTACTTAAGATAACACTTCTTTTATTTATGTTTGGTCTATATAACAGATTTTCTAAAGTTGCTCTAATGGCCATTATTTCACCATCAAAATTGTTAGTATACTGTCCCAAAGGTGTATATTGGGAGAATTCTTCACAGTATACTCCAAAACCTGCTTCTCTGTTTTTAAGAGATCCACCTGTATATACTCTACATCATGTATAAGTCAGATAATAGTTGTTTAGTGCAATAAGTGCTGTCAATCTTAATACCTCAAGTAGGTCATTCTTCTTGGAGACCATTATATCCAAATTTGATTTCATGCTGATATCGATATATTGAAAGAATCAGTTGGTTTAATGGCAGATTTAGTGCTTATTTTTAAAATTTTGTCTAAATCTTCTTTCTGTATGTAATTTTGAAAGTCCGTTGTGTTTTTAATCATTGTGTGCTGTCAGGAATATGAAAACATTACCATGTGTATGAACCATTAAAAGAAGCATTGGATGGTTGGCAATTTGACTAAGATGAAGTTATGGAAGCATCTGTGTATAACTTGTTGGAAATTCTACCCCTCTCTTTATTTGATAATGGGATTAGGAAGCTTCCTATCCAATGGAAAAATGTGTTTGTAAATTGTGAAATTATGTAGAAACATGAGATGTATCTCATCTTTATTTCTATAGTTTCAATAAATTTAAAAAACAATTCTAGTTTATATTTGATTCATCCTTGTATTGTGAAAATTTATTTGCTATATATGATTTAAACAATGCTCCTTTTAACTGAAGTGAACAATTTTGAGATAGAATATAGCTTCCTATCTTATTTATGCTCTTTTTATGCAGTCTTTTGATTTTGCTCAAACAATTCCAACCACTCTGTGTAATAGTTATAAATGCCCTACCTCAGATTAAGTTTAGCTTTCTTAAAATAACGATTATATTTTAATATTAAATCTTCTGTGTTATAAGGCTTTCCCTGTGGATGCTCCAAATCTACATGTGCTGAAGAACGCAATGCATGGACTCCTCTATCTGTCCTGTAAAATAATTAAACTCTTTAAGAAACTGAATATTCAAACATAATGTCACATTAGGTTCACATAGCATAATCATACAATAATTTACATAAGAAAGATAACTATTAGCATAAAATAATAACTGGTCATATTAATAACATTTTTTATTCTATTAGCTCATATTTTAATACTCCTTCCATTCCAAAATATAGTATAGAAATTAAATATTCCAAACTATGGCAAAGAAACAAGAACTTAATGGGTTCTATATATGAAATAAATGAAGTTGACTGCATTCCAATATCACATGCCAGCAAAAGAATGTCTTTGATATTGCTCATTTTAACTAAACCATCTTTGCATAGTGCCACAATTTAAAATATGGGGGCTGCTCAAAAAAAATAATCATAATATTTACAGGCATAACTCCTGGCATTAAATTTTAACTTCACAATATTTTGTTAGCTTAATTTGTAATGTACACATGGTACTAGTTTCATTGTTGTCATTTCTGGTTCCAGTCTGTGAGAGATGTTCAATTTGAGACATGTTCAGTTCCACCTACAGTAAAATGGAGGTGGCTAAGGCCTATGCATAGTTTGTTCATTCCTATATCACAACTTAAAGATGGTTTAAAATGTTTAAGGAGGAAAGACCATCAACTTTAAAGAAAGGCAGACATGGTGCTCCAGTTTGTGCTCTAACTCAAGAAAACACAACTGATGTCATTGTGAGAGGGGATTGCCAAATAACATTAAAACACTTTCAGAAATTCTGAAAATTTCACTGAATGCTACCTACACATTGGTAACTAAAAAACTGGACATGAGATGTGTTTGTTCATGGTTGGATTCCCACACTAAAGGACATTTGCCTGCAGGTGTGCATGCAGTTGGAAATGATATTACAGGAAGATGCCGATGAAACTTGGCTACATCATTTGGATCCTGAGAGCAGACACCAAAGCTCTGTATGAAAATCTCCATCACAAAAAGAGAGAGAGAGGAAGAGGAAGAGAAAGAGAAAGAAGTTATGGTTATTTAATTGTTTCATATTTATGGAATGGTTTACTAGCTGCACATTACAAATGTTATCTCACAATGTGAAATGTGTCCCTCACCCTATCTATAGTGCAGATTTAGTCCCATGATTTTTCCTTTTCCCCAAATTGAAGAAACACCTTCATAGGAGGCATTTTCCATTATCAGAAGCAAGGGCATCTACAAGGGAGGAGCAGCTACCCCTCCCCTCAAGATTTTTAAAATTAATAAATTTTCATTTAATAGCCAAAACACTAATGTTTTAAAATAAAGCATTTATGGTGAACATACCTGATTAACCTATATTTTTTTGTTATATTGATTTTAAAAATTAGATTTTTTAATTGGTTTTTCAAACCTGGTAAATTTTAATCATCATTTACTTTCAAAAATACGTTGTCCCTCCCTCAAAAATATTCTGCAGATGCACTAGATCAGAAGCAGTGATGAAGGATGCAAAGTGATTCTGAAGGATCTGTCAAAAAATGGTTTCCAGTATATCTTTAAAGACTGACATAATTCCTGTAACAGATGCATTGCATCCAACAGAAACTACTTACAGCCCTCAGAAGTTCAGGACAAACTTTGAACAATATGAAAGTTCACAAGGTCTATAAGTTAAATCATTGCACTCTAATAAAAGAAAGCAAACACCTATATTATTCTAAAAATGAAATTACTCTAATTAGGCACATAATGGCATTTTATGAAACATAATTTCTTGACCCCATGTTCCACAAGGATACTTTGCAGCCTATGAAAAGCCCTCTTAGGACCTATCAGTAGATGAGCATTGCTGGTTTTCATCATTTAAATGTCTTTACCCTGGCTAATGTCTCATCGCTGTACTGTGCTTGAAGTCTTCTGTAAATATTTATGGGTTTTATGGCTTCTTTCACAAGAAACTTCATCAGAACAGGCTGTTCCATGCACTTACTAATAGTTGTCTTCAACTGTCGCATGACTAGCTCATGATGAGTGTCACCTATCAGTAATACTACAACCCAAAAAGTTACTACCCCTTCCTATACTTGTAAAGCAAAAAGTCCCAGTTTGTGTGGAATTCCCCATATGAATGCAATACATTTTTAATACCATTTTGGCTGTTAACATGTTGTTTGGCACAAAAAAAAATTGCATTATTTTTCATGCGTTAGAATTCATACATTTTAATTATAATGGTCTGACAAACAAAAATATAACAAATAATATACTTTGCAATTTTTTTCATAACTTGAAGCTTTTTGATGCAAAATTTACTTGAAAAGGATTATATGAAATACTGAGCTAAATATTGTCATCATTATGTTCAATAATTCATCTACCTGACCGTTAAAGAATACAGTAATGTGCAAAATGAATTATCAACTATTGATTGTCAAAGTTTCCATAGCAAATAGGTATTTATTTATTATATATAATAATTTAATACATTGTGAATTCAGTTTTGTGTTGATTTCTGCAATTATAGTTCTCATGACACAAGAGAAGGTGTCTATTTCTGCTCATATAGAGCAGAGTAGAATGTCAGAATAGATCAAGTTGCTTCACACTAAAGGACAGTGCAAGGAGAGATTTAATAAGGAGGTACCAAATAACAACACAATTTAGCTGTCATTGGCAAGTTCCATCATACAGGATCAGTCCTATGTTAATGAAAGGGGACAACATGTCCCCAAATAACCATCATTACAAACAAGAATCAGGGACTACTTCTCCAACAGGTGTTAGAGTTGCCAAAGTCTATGATGAACATCACTAAAACTTGGTTTCAGAGATAGATCTGTTTGCAGACATTTAAAGAACTGGGTGGATTCGGTTACTAGATTTAAATTGCTCAGCGTCTAACAGGAAAGGATGAGCGAGCCTGATTGCAGTATTGTAGCTGAGTGCTGCCTATGACATATGAGGACTAGATTTCTTCTGCAACATATGGTTTTCAGATGAAAGTCATATTCACCTCAATGGCTACATCAACAGACAAACAACTCCCAATGGCCTGATGTTAAACAAAAACCATACATAGTGTGCCATGTCTGTTCATGGAATATTGGGCCCTTAGTTCATTAAGGATGCTGCACTGAATCCATAGTACACCAGGAGCACTACAGAGACCTCATTATTATCCCATTCTTGTGGGATTTGCAACTTTTTTGTCAATAATGGATGCAGTAAGATGAACAACAGCCTACATCCACTTGCCCTTTTGCAAAGACACTTTGGAGATTGTTTAATTTCTCATGGAACTCCATTTCTGTATCTGCCTGCTCCCTGGATCTTATGGCTCTTAATGCCTACATATGGGGTACATTGAAAGAATCATTTTTTATGACAGATCACCCACTTACAAATATTCCTGAACTACATGAGAAGATAATATTGTTTTTGTGTTCTTACAGCAATGTTTGTTCATCAACATGCTCAATAATCTTCAGAACTGTTATGAACAATAAGTGGCACAATATTTTGAACACATTCTGTACGGATGCCATTAAATAACATTTCAGTGTCATTTATTTTGCCCCATACTGTATATTTTTCAATATAGTTCTCTGACAGTTCAATACATTTCATCCATTTTTCCTGTAATGACTTCAAGCCCTTTAGAACAAAAATCATCTGGTTGATTTGAAAACCAGGAATTTACAGACATCATGATATTTTCATCACTTGAAAGCTGTTATTCAGGAAGAAATTTCTTCAAAACTCAGAAAAATAAATAATCTGAGGGGCCAAATCAGAGCTAAAGGATGCATAATTCTGGAAACCCACATCAACCTCTTTGCTCGACATGTTCACTGGTGCATTGTCATTATGGAGCAGTCACCTGAAACTCATTTTACACTATCTTTGAACATGCCCAATTTCCAAATCTGTATCTACCAAAATGTTCATTCTTCTACTATTTGCAAAACCTTATTCTGTCAAAATTAAATCAACTTCCTTGACATTCTCTAGAAATTGCTTCCACAGGCAGCCCAGCATGAGGGTCATTTTCAAAGGACTCCTACCCCAATTAAGCTGCTTTATACTACGATGGTACAGACACACCAAAAACTGCAGACACATTCATGAATCTGCTTTAACTCTTTCCCTTCTTTTGTATCACTTAACAATACTTCAAATCATGCAGGTTAACACTCCTTCCTCTTTCAATGTTAGACTTACACTTTGCATGTGTAATCTTGAAACAATATGCCCACATTTCTCTTTTATACTTAAATAAAGTATTATTGAACACCCCTTATAACAGAGATTTTAAAAAGTTAGTATGCAGGTTATGAACTTGTTCTATTTGAATTTATTAAAACATATTTACACTAACCCCACTTACATATCATATAACATTAGGACATATACAAATGAGTCAGTATTAGGTGACACTAAAACTTCACTAACTGGTTAATTCTTCAGTACATGTTTCAAGAGCATTCGCTCTCATTTTCAGCTGGGGACCGACTAACTCTAGCAGGTGACATAGTGGCATCTGGTGGTTCCATTAGATAACGGAACAGGAAATCCATTGGTGGAATGTCAAAATTCATAACTCTATGTTTATTTTTTAAAATATAAATCTTTTTCCATATTGCCAATATCTTGGGATTGGTGGTAGCTTTTAACAGTTTGGCTTCTCCTGCAATGTAATGATCGTAAGTCCAAAAGTGATCTGCAACCGCCGATTTATCCACTTGTTTATATCTTAAATTTCTGAAGTGTTCTTTGGTCATTGTCTCCAAATTTCATATTGTTTTGCCTATATATATCTCATCACACTCCAAACAATCTATCCGATAAACTCCTGACTTCTTGCTGGTGGAATAACGTCTTTTATGTTGCTGTTCAGAAGCTTTCCAATATCCAATACTAAATTTATTTTGTGCTGCCAAACATATATCATAATTTTTAAAAAGCATTCTTCATGAATGCTCTGTTTGCCCATGGATGATATGTGAATCTTTTAAAAACGTCCTTTTTTATCGTGGAGAGAGTTGTGGTGTTTTAAATATCTTTTTGTCTTTCGAAATGTCTGATCTTCTTATCAACTAAAGAGCTGCTGAATCCATTGTTGAGGGCTGTTTTGATATATAACAGTATTCTGCTGAATATTCTTCTTTGTTGAGTGGGATGTTTACCAATCTATGGACAAGGCTGTTTATAATGGCATGTTGGTGTGGTGCTATCTTTTTGTAATGGATATTTCTGAAATGTTCTTTTGCATGGATTTCCAAATTTCTTTTTGTTTTTTTCATTTATATATGATCACAGTCTCTGCAATTGATTTGGTAGATATTGAACTTCCTGTAAGACGGTATAGGATCTTTACAGGAATATTATGAACTTTGAGACACCATCATTGAATATATTAGATAAATTTCTCTAGTCACCTACATGTATGCTTCTACCAGTTGGTCTTCTGCTGGTGATGGGAGCAAATGTTCCCAAAATATGTTCAATTAAAAAAAAAGCGAATGAAGTATGTCACCAAACCAACTCTATATCAACATTATTTTACTACTTCACTGTTAATAGCTTCAAGAGTATAATGTTCATATCAACAGTTAATTAATATAGCAATAGTCAATGGTTTCAACAGGCACACAATTGTAAAAAAAGTAAATAAATTTAAAAGACAAAATCTATAAAACTGGAAACTGGAAAACATCAAGGAAAATATTTTATATTTATTTATTAATTTAGTAAAAAAAAATGAAAAATGAAAATCTATAGGTTATAACTCTGGCCATTTATCCTATAGACCACTACAATATTTCATATAATCATGCAATTATTAAGTTAACAATTAGTAACAATAAAATTACAAATATCTTTTAATTTCATCAAGGAAAGTAGCTAACTCAAAAGTTTCACTTTCACCATACCACAGCAAATTCAATAAGATATTCAAAGAACATAGCATAAAGATAGCATAAAGATAGCCCCAAAGATCAAATACAATATCAAAACTGTACTAGGTTACATTTTAAAAGACCCATTCCAACAGAACAAAAATCAGACATTTACAAAATTGAATGTGTAGAATATAATAATGTCAAATACCTTGGAAAAACGAAGGGAAACTTAGGAATTCAGAAAAAGAAACAAATAGATAAATCAGTGGTAGCAGCACCCTTTTGGGCCCAAATTTATGAAATTAGCCCAGAGACTAATTTGCTGAAAGAACTTAGCCCAATTGAGCTATCTACATGAAAGATCTTCATCTTAGAGAGAGAGAGAAGAAAAGGAAAGAAAGGAAGAAAGAAAAAGGAATTCAATGAATTTTGAGCTTCAACCTGTGGATGAACTCAGCAAGTTCTTATGGAAACCATCATGTTTCTTCAAAGAAACACTTCGGGATCCACTATGGACAGATGGTCAACAGCTAAACAACATCCAGTTGATCTATGGTGCAGAGTATATACAGATGGATCACTCAGGCTTTGGAATATATTGTCAATCTTCTCAATATACACCTTTGGGACACTTTTAATGGCAAAATTAGAACAGCTTTAGAAAATCTATCTAGCATATATAAAAGAAGTGTCATCTTAAGTGATTCTAAAGCAGCAGTACAAAGTATAATGAATTACAGGTTCCCACTAATATACACTATAAATTAAATAAGAAAACTATATCATACAATCCAGATCAGAAATGCAAAAATAGTTTTACAACAGATACCAAAGCATGTGGAATTAAAGCAGAATGAGATTGCAGATGCTTTAGTAAAAGAAAGAATCACCATAAAATTAACGCAGTCTTTTGAACTATAACTTCCTTCTAAATTCAAACTCATAAAAAGATTAATAACTGAACAAGAAAACAAAATATCCAACAAACACTTAAAAGGAAATATAAGATCTAAAGACTTTCAAACATCTTTTATTGAAACCAAGAAAAATTGGAATTGCTCAATTTCGCTTAATCGTTGGGCATGATTGTCTGTCAGAACATCTCTTCAGGATGAATTTAATCAAGGACAGCTACTGCCCATTTAATAAGGATGTGAATACTGTCCTAAACAAAGAACATCTATTGAGTTGAAGTCAACTTGATAGTAACAAATGAAAAACAATTTGGAAGTTCTTTATTGGAAAGCTAGGGAAAAAATTATAAATATCAGCATCTCCAATGGCCACTTCCGACCGACTGACTGACCGACCATTTATAAGTTAACCACGCAAAACATTAAGCAGTGATGCCACATGTTTCAAGATAAAGTATTTAGACATTTTTGTTTCCCTTATCAAGCTCTATTACCAAGTTTTATGGCACTGAGTCCTTGTTTATTCACAGTTCATAATTTTTGCATTATTACTAGAAAGCAAATTAATTATTCAAGTTAATATGAATAACTTAAATCTAAAAAATAATTCTGGCTTAATGTGAAAAACATTTTGTTATTAGCATTACATACCTGCTTGAGACATATACTTGTGGTTCATTTGCCGGATTAAAAGTCTTTGAACATATCTCCAGAATTCCTTGTACTGAATCAGGGTCAAGTTTGTTTGGCTCAAGACGTGTTACTTGCTTCTGAACTGCTCTGCAATAAAGGGACAATACTTGCTGCAATAAGTCACAAACACTCTAATTTAATATGTAGAATATTCTATCATATTTCATCAAGCTTAATAAGCAAGAAATAGTTATTGAGAAATAATGAAGTTACAGTAGGAAAGATTTTTGAAGATCAAACTCCGCTGTCTAAATTAGGGAGTTTTTATGGAAATTAAAAATGAAATGTAGATGACCAATAAAGAGAAATAAGAAATTGAAATTAAAATAACTAAATTGTATTTTATTAGATTATTAGGCAGTGTGATGTCATGTATGTAACCATTTAGATCTGTTCTATTTTCAGGTAGTATCTTGGGGGGCATCTATTTCAAATGAGGAATTTTAGGAATTATTTATATAAAGTTAAAAATAAGTGGATGTGGATAGTTAACAAATGAGTGTTTGGTGATTTGTTAAATTACCTATAGTTTTAAAATTGTTGGACTCATATAATAGATTTAGGACTATAAAATAAATCGGTAAATGTTATTTTGAATTGAAGTAGAGTGGAATACATACATTTATTTGTTAATTAGTGATTATGAACTCAAGCAGAATTGGAAAGTGTAGGAGCTTAAAAGAGAGTAATTATGAGGAAAATGAATAAGTGAAAGAACGAAAAGAGAACCCTTTGACGTTCAAGAATTACCTAAAATGGTGGTTTAACCTCTGTCTTCTGAAATTCCAATAGGAGACTACTGACGCACCAAAGAGAGAATTTTGCAAGGTGATGTGGTTACACAAGAGGATACTCTAATTATATTGCTATTATTTTATTTTGTATTTTTTCAGGAATTGAAATAAATAAATTATTTAATAATTAAGATGTAAGTTGGAACTTAGATAGTGAAGCCAATCATATAACTGATATTACCGTATGATTTAGTTGAACTACACACTCTTAATGCTTTACTTATTTGTCATAATATATAAAATGGGTTTCGAGAACATTTCGTTCTCATCATCAGTTGGGCTAAAATTTAACTGTCAGGTAATACGTTAAGCTGTAGGAATGTGTATTCTGCTCTGGTGACAGTGTGATAAACTTGCAGTTTTTGTTTTCATTCCCGGCAGTGTCAAAGCTCATTAGATTGTCTCTGTATTTGTAGATGTAGATTTTCCCCCAAGTTGCTCGTTCTGTAGGTTCTTGTACTGATTTTAATAATTTTGCTTTAATCACTATGTCCTGATTTTCTGCCCAAAAAGGATATGCTACTGCTGATTTCTCTATTTGCTTGTACTTTATGTTCCTGAAATGTTCCTTTAACTGTGTGCCTATGTTTCTCTTTGTTTTTCCAATGTAGAATTTTTCACATTCTGCAAAATTTATTTTGTAAATACCTGATTTTTTCTCTTGTGGAATACTGTCATTAACATTGTCTATCAGTAGATTCTTAACATTAAATCTGTTAAAATCCTTAGATCTACAAGCACAAGAAATTGAAGACTTGATAAAGCTTACTAACATTTGCATTGAACAAAATTTCATTTTCAACAAAAAATATTACCAACAGGTCTCAGGACTAGCTATGGGAAACCCCCTATCTCCAGTTTTAGCAGATTTTTTTATGAATTCGTTTGAAATGCATATCACCAAAGCATTCCCTCTAATCTTCAAAACACGGTATAGGTATGTGGATGACATATTTGCAATAATTCCAAAAACATACAACAGATGCACTTAAACTTCTGAATTTCCAACACAAATCCATAAAGTTCACCATAGAGGAAGAAAGAAATTGATATTTCCCCTTCCTAGATGTAAAAATAATAAGAAATGGCGACTATCTTAACTTTGGAATTCATAGAAAAGATACTCACACAGAAAATTACATAAAAAATTACAGTTTTAACCCCATTCCACATAAATATGCAGTGTTTTATAATTTAGCACACAGATTAATAAACATCCTACTCACAGAAACAGAGTACAAATTGGAATACCAACAAATCATAAAGATAGCAGAAACTAATGGGTACAGCAAAGACACTAATAAAAATCATCAATAAAATCAAAAAACACAAAACAATAAGAGATGTTTTCACACTAAAAAGTGCAAAGGAAAGGTACAAATTCACCAGTTTCACATACCACCCAATTTACCACAATAAATTCAAAAAGATATTCAAAGAACAAGGAATAATGTTAGCCCCAAAGAACAATTTTAATATAAAGAACTTATTAGGTTGCACAGTAAAGGACAACATACCAACAGTCGGTCCTGGTGGTGTAGTGGTTACCATACTTGCCTCCTAAACCCAAGATCGCAGGTTCGAATCCGGCTAGGACCGGTGGATTTTTTCGGGTGTAAAAATCCTAAGTATGGCTTCCTTCGGAAGGGAAATAAAGCCATGGGTCCCATGTCGTACATTTACGGCACGTTAAAGAACCTCAAGCCTGAAAGAGAGGCCTCTGAACAAAATTTGTTGGCCGTTTCACGCCATGAATTGAATGGGACACTGATGACCTGAGATGTTAAAGAGCTTCCATAAATAAATAAATCAAAAAAAAAAAAAAAACATACCAAAAGAACAAAAGTCAGGTATTTATGAAATAAAATGTGCAGAGTGCGATAAAAAGTACATTGGAAAAACGAAGAGGAATTTGGAAATCTGGAAAAAAGAACACTTTAGAAATACTTGCTTAAAAGAGATTGATAAATCAGTGATAGCAGCGCACTTTTGGAATAAAAATCATGAAATTAAACCAGAGACAAAACTACTGAAACAACTTCACAACTTAATAGAACTTTCCGCTTGGGAAAAAATTTTCATTATAAAAAACAAGTAAAACTTAATGAATTTCAATTTTTCTCTAATGGATGAACTCAGAAAGTTCCTAATAGAACCAACAGACACTGCCACAGGAACATCAAGAGACCCAGCCACCACTTCTAACCACAACAGTTGGTCAACAGGCTGAAGATGGGAGGGATCACTCCGAACATATGTCCAGTTTTTATGTAAGTGAATAGGGTTAGTGTGAACAAATTTTATTACATTAGTGTTTATACCAATATCATAGTTAATTCATGGTACAATACTTTGGATCTATATGCAAACTTAGCCAAGTGTGGAATAATAAAATTTGAATGATATATTTTTCTTTTTTTCAGGCACACACCACTTCTGCCATAGGACTGTGGGGCAGTACTTTCAAAATAAACTTCAATAAAATCTTTATCCTACAAAAAAGAGCTGTTATGTATCTAGGTCATCTTACATACAATAGTTCCTTTAGGAATACCTTCACAGTTAAAGACGCTATCTGCCATTTTTATACATCTACAAAACCATTCTTTACTTATAAAATATAACTTACCTATGCAAACAAATTCTGATGTACATAAATAAGACACAAGGAATAAAAATGACTTCTCCATCCCAAGCCATAGACTCTGCCTTTATGAAAAGAAGCTCTTCCTAAAGAAATCAAATCCTGTGAAACCCCATTACATTCAAGAAAGTTTGGAAACATTCAAATAAGTGTACTTACGAAACTTTGTACTTTGTACTTTGGAAACATTATTTAATAGATAAAGCCTACTATAGCACTGACGAATATTTATTGTAATCTAGATCTTAATTTTATTACACATAACTTATAAGCAAATACTCATTGTAAACTAGAGGTTATCCTTACTATACATATTTTACTGTTCTTATCCTTTGATTTATTGCAAATGTATATTTGTATTTTTTATCCTACAACCCTAATGTGTTGTATAGCTTATTTATTATACATATTTACTGATGAACATCTATTAGGATCTATAATGTATATATATACATTTATAATGTATACAGTATACAGTTATCCTTAGCTCTAGTTTCATACTGACATGGCTCAGTTGTGTATAGCACCATACTGAACTGCAATAAATTGAAATTATATACTAGTTTATTTTGTAAAAACATAGGTTGTCATGGTTGGTGTCAACTATGCAAACTGAGTCTTCCCAGCTGTAAGATTTGGTTCAATGGAATTCTTACCCTTCATTTTCCCAAACATTTCATCCATGACTGTGGTGCTCAAAATAATCTTCTTGAAGGTAAGGCAGTCCTTGATTCATTAATGGAAATTGTGGCAGTATATATAGTAGGTTTGCCTATGGAAATGAGCTCTGATTTGTTCACTAGGTTGAGCATGCCCTCCTAGCTGATGGACAGCATGAAATTGGTTTTCAAGATTGACATACTAGCCTCAACATATCATTATCATCCTTACTTATATTGGGAGGCAATTGAAATTTACAAGTATTAACAATTTTAACACGAAAGAAGATGCTCAGAAAATGCACTCAGTATGGTACCCAGTTTCACAAAATAGTCAGATAAAGAAATTATGCAAACAAATTAATAAACATCCATGAGCTCTAACTTAGATCCAACTCCCTCAGCCAAGCAAACTAATCAGAGCGTAGTTCCACAGCCAGCCCCACTATATATACCACCAGTTTCCATTAATGAGTCAGTCACTACCAGCATATTAAGATTATGTTGAGCACACCACTGATAATGCCCACTGCAGTTATAGAGGAAACCTTGGGGAAGATGGAAAAGAATCTCATTAGACCACAGCCTATAGCTCAGTTTGCCTACAGTATTTTTTTTTACCTTTGTTTTACAACATTTCAGTATGTTATGACAACCAAAAAAACACGCTTTCCTTATTGAGGATCACTCTGAAACTTTTGAGAATGAACAAGGAATTGTGACTAGCCAATGCAGTTTCTTTAGCTTTAGATTGAAGTTTACATAGCAACATATGTAAGTCTGAGCACACTCCAACAATGTGTGGTGTCAGCACTTCTTTGTAAGTTGCTAGAATGGATCTCAAGCAAAAACATTTCTGGGCATTTACCAAGATTTTAAAGTTGATTTAGGAAAAAGAGAATGCCTTCATAGATTGCATTGTGCATTTGGGGTTCTTCGCCCTTCACAGTCCACTATTTAATGATGGTTTGCAGAATTTAGGAGAGGAAGGGAGTCTCTCAAAGATAAAGATTGCACAGGACTTGAACTTTAATAAACATATAGACACATTTTTTGCAAAAATTTAGGCTTGCAGTTATATTTGCTGAGAACATTATCAAATCATCTAAAAAAGGATGTTTTAAAATCAGCATATAATGGAATCCACTCACTTATTAAGTATAGAATTGAAATCTGGGGTGGAACAACTATCACAAACTGGAAGAAGAAGAAGAAGAAGAAGAAGAAGAAGAAGAAGAAGAAAGAAGAAGGAGGAGGAGGAGGAGGAGGAGGAGGAGGAGAAGCAGAAGAAGAAGAAGAAGAAGAAGAAGAAGAAGAAGAAGAAGAAGAAGAAGAAGAAGAAGAAGATCTATTGAGTTGCCAGTCAAAAGAAGTGTTTAAAAATAAGTATATTTTAACATCAGTTTCACTTTATGTATATAAAGTCATAGTTAATTTAAAAGAAAGAAAGTAACAGTTCATTAAACAAAGGGCATTATTCATATAACACTAGGGGTATCAATAATTACCTTAGAATAACCACAAGAAAAAGATCCTTACATCAGAGGAACTGTATTATTCATTTAATTACCAGAATCTATCAAATCTGTTCAAAGTAACTCTTTTACAATAATGCTGAGATACTATCTGTTGAGAAAATGCTTATTAGAATTGATGAATTATAGTATTTTGTAATATAGTATGAATGTAAATATATACATCTATATTGTAAACATTAAAAAGTGTACTGTAGGAACTCTTATAATGCAGGAGCTGTTTATTATGTAGGTTACATTGTAGAAACAAGTTAAATTAAAATTACTCTAATATTAGAAATACAATAAGAGTAACTATATTGAAAAGTGAAATATAGCTTTTGTCTTTATCATACCTAGAAAATGTTTAGGCTGGAAGAATTTATGGACCTACCCTCATATGTTGTAGGATGACATTTGCTGTACATAATAACAGATTCAACAAGTCCTGAATATTGGATTGGCAGCAGTTCATGTTAGCAAGACCTACAGTCATTGGAATCCAGTTAAGCAGAAAAAAGCACACATGGATTGGTACCAGAAAATGGAAATATTTGATGGAAGAA
The DNA here is from genome assembly GCA_030762175.1 of Metallyticus violacea. NCBI lineage: Eukaryota > Metazoa > Arthropoda > Insecta > Mantodea > Metallyticidae > Metallyticus > Metallyticus violacea. The sequence continues at coordinate 23,879,868 of CM060836.1, forward strand.
GATCAAAAACGTATTTAACATCATAACAAGTGATGAAAGCTGAATATACCAGTATGATCCAGAAACAAGCCAGAAGTATTTGCAAGAAGATGACCTATTCTTTGTTTTCAGCTAGTGTCATATTTTGACAGTTTCAGGGACAAAAGAATTGTCCCTGCCAAATGCCTCTTTTCCTTATTTGGCGCTTCAGGCCAGAGTGAGCCTTGGCCTGCCACAGTAACCTCTGCTTCCTCTACCTCCATCTTATGACTTCATTGATAGAGGGTAGGATTGAAGGGGGACATGTGATCAGCATGCTGGTTCCCCACGGTACTGCCAGATGTTATACCATAAAATATCTGCCCCAAGTCGCACCAAGTTCACATGAAGCCGCAGTGGATGCATATGAAGAATGTATTTGCTCCCTATCGAAAGAAGAATGGCATTCCGCATTTAGAAAATGGTTTGAACAGATGAAATGTTGTATAGAATGTAATGGAGAATACTATGAAAAAATGCAATTATCAGATCACATTTTTTGATATTCTATTGCTTTCATTCTGAAAACTTTTAGAGTGACCATTATATAAATTGTTTTCAATTAGTATAATCATAAATTACTCTTTAGAAAAAATTATTTATGTAAAAATTGAAAACAGATAAAGCATACTGCTTCTCTTTCATTTGGCTCAAATGCTGTGCCTATTATGTAAAAAAAAAGAAAGTTACAGATAGGCTCCAGAACCAAATGTAATTCTTTTAATAAGTCAATGGCATGCATACACTATGGAGATTTTATGTCCCAATATGGAAGTTCAAAAATGATTCTGTAACACAAATTCTTGTGTGCAACCCCCTATAGAGAGTGAAAATATTTTGGTATTGTTTATTAATACTCTGTATAAAAGAAATTTTTAGTGCTAGATATGTATATATCAAAGAGAAATAAATGTACTAAAGTTTGGTAGTGCATTTCATGTTATGTCCTTTCTTTTTCAAAAATTTTATTACTGCGCAGTACACAATTTTTATTGCTATGAAAAGTCGCACACCTCTAGTTAATCATATTAAACAGGTTGTTGAATATAACAAGCACAGATAGAAGTATTTACTGTGCAAAATATTTTCCAGATATTACACTGTGAATTGGTCAGGCTGGAAACTTACAGAATCTAATTTATATTTTAAAAGATTTCTTATCAAGAAAATATTTCAGATACACACTTTTTTTTTATTTAAAGATGCTCTTGAACATCTCTGGTCATTAGCATTCCATTCAATTCAGGGATTGAAAATGCTGATAAATTAGAGGTTTCTTCTTTCAAGCTTGCAGTTCTTTTGTGTGTTATAAATCTATGACATGGGACCAATGGCAGGAAATCATATGTGGATTTTTACGCCCTAAAAATTCCATGTACCCTTTGTTGGGTTTGAACCCATGACCTTGGGTCTATGAGGCAAGTATACTTAACACTAGATCATCAGCACTTACCCATACACATCAAGTCAGAGTTCCTACATAAAGGAACAGCTTGTCAAGGATGGGATGGAGAATATTTGGCAAAGTAGAAATAACATGCCTAGCTTGCTGACTGCTGACTGGGAGGCCAAGATTTGATTTCCGATCCCTGCTTAGAAACTTTTCTAAGTTATGGAGCTCTGGAACAGGGTTCACCCAGACTCATGAGGATAAATAGAAGCTCCTGATGGATTTTTTTTAATATTGTTTAACGCCTGTTTTAACTGCTGGGGCATCACAGGTGGTGGACACTGATGATACATGAAATGTTTAGGGTACCTTACCACTTATGAAGACTTAGTAAAACCTGGGGAAAATAAATTCTGTCAGGGAGGACAGTCCTGGTGAGAACTGAAATCCAGACTTTCTACTCACGAGTCTACACCTTAATGATCTCAGCCACCCTAGGCAGTCTGTCTGATGAAGAGGTGGCATTCAATCTAGGGAGCCATATAATTGGCAACTGGCGAGATATTGGCATGTAAATCACATGCCCCCCTGCAATACTGCCCTCTATCAAATGAAGTGCTTAAATGGAGATAAAGGGTACAGAGGTTGCTATGGCAGGATAAGGTTCATCCTGGGCTGTAGTGCCAATGAGAAGAAGCATATTTATGATTTGTACCAAGTTTATTCATATTGACAGGAGAGTATTTGATGAGAAATTCCAAATGATCGAGTTTTAAGACATAATACAGTAATACTAGTATCCACACACTTTAGATGAACTAAAGAATAATATCCATCTAGAGATCATTTTATTTTCTCAAAAAGAAGAAAAAAGGTATTTTCATAAGCAGATGCCAGAAATGTATGGGAAATAAAAGCAGCATCTGCTTGTGTGACATGGACGAGGGCGCAACTTTTTAAATGCTTTAGAGTTTATCAAACTGTCACTAGTGTTGCTGTGCTTGCCAGCCCTAACTCTTGTTAACCAGGCATATTGGCTGATGCAGTCCCCTATCACCACAGCATTTGTCAGATAATTGGATAATCTGACAGAAGAATAAAGTGTTTAGTATATTATTTATAATGTTATACATTGATATTAATGAAGGTATTGGAAGTATTGTGAAATGGTTAGATCTCTTGTTAGGATGAAATTATCTTAAGTTTTTAAATAAATAAAATTATAAAATAGCTATGAAGTAGTACAAACTAGCCAGGAATGCAGATCCCTTCATTTATTATAGGAGTTATTGTTTCTGCCTTCTGCTCAAACAAACTGGTATAATCAAATTTAAAATAGTTTTAAAATGCTTATAACAATTTTATAGTATAATGATTCTTAATGCTGTAAACTTTATGACAGTATGCAAAATTGGTGGGGTAAGTGACATGGGCTGAAACCCAGAGATTTTTAATATTTTTGCATACAATAAATTTAATTCAGCATTACAAGATGAAGGTTTGGGAAAACAGATACTGGAGAGAAAGAATTAGAATAGATTTTTGCAACAATTAAGCACTTGAAACCTGGGATCTGAACAATGTACCACATTGCTAGCTCAAACTAGCAATTTAATGATCAAAAATCTTGCAGCTGCATAATATAAAACATGAAAGAATGGCTTAGGTTTATGCAGATAATCAAAGCAAACCTTTTAGACTTTGAGTAGGTCTGGAGTTAATTGCCCACACCACCTGCTTTACAATATATTGTTTACACAATGACTATTTGTACTAGGCATTCTTCAACTAAACCACCATGATATTTAGACCTGATCGTTGTTAACCACAATGTCCGCACACAACTTAATAAATACGCTTTCCTTATATTATGATTTTTAACCTTAGCAGCAAATGATAAGCGGTGAGATAAAGTCACCCAAAACACATAAAAATGACCAAGAAAACTACATATAACAAAGGGGCAAAGTGCTCTCGAAAGAGCTGCCTACAGTTTCTTTGCTGTATCAGGACAATAACAAGCAAAACAATTGAAAACCTTGTCGTTAAGCTTCTATTATTATCCTTCTACATAAGTTCTTATTAAAACCACTTTTATACCTAAATTGCGTTCCGATATATGATATAAACATTAAATAGCGTCCCATTGCCTTCATTTGTTTCCTCACAGGTCTGCCAGGCTAGACAACACACATGGTAAGCAATGATCTATATTTTTTATGTTCCTTATTTTTTTTTTATTTATTTATTTTTTTTAAAATTATTTCGGCTCGTAATTGTTCCATCACAATACTGTGTGAATTTATTTGGGAATTACTAATGTGCAGTGTCACTGTTTTCATCATTTTCCTCTGAATAACTGCAAATAACTGCCGATGGTTATGTAGTGTTAAATATTGCCCCCCCTCCTTCCTGTGTGCAGGTTTGACAATTTCTGAATGGTTGGATTTTGATCTACGTGGAAAGGAACGTGTAAGTGGTTTTAACTATTTTATTGATGTGCGAGAGAGTATAATGGATGTAATTAACCTGCTTGTGAATTTGAAAGACTGAAATGAACTATTACTTACACTCAAATTAAGAAAATACTTATTAGGTGTTAAGTACGAAGATGCCGAAATAGCGTCTTGTGAGCTAAAATTTAGAAAATGTTTCCCAATATTTACTATCTTAAATTGAATGTCTTTCACATAAAGTGCTTTTAATTTCAGTATTCCTCGAGTATGTCCTGGTGAGGCTAGTACAAAATAAAAATATTCAAATTCTCCAGCCCTGCAGGAGGAATCAGCGTTGTTCGTATAGTATTAGATGTGGAGTGCCCAGAATGATGCAAGGTGATGACACCGTTTCTAATTCAAGAGGAAATGTCATATCGCAAGCTTGGAAACGGACAACACAGGTACAGAGCCTGTTAGATGACACAAAGAGGTTTCTCTTTAAGGTTATAATAGAGATAGAACAAATAGCATGGCTGCTGTGCATACTGTGGTGCAGTGTTATTTGTTATTTAGCAAACGGTATTGAAAAGCAATACGTTCATTTTAGGAAGCAGATGCATTGTCTGAATCATGCTAGAAATTAAAAAATAGGGCTTGTATATTTATCTAGCATAATGATGTTACATATACATAAATATATTAACATATACTGACAAATTGTGGCTATCTTGTAACAGTCCCAATTCAACCTTGAATTTACCTATAAAAACTCTTGCCATGAAAATTTATCAATGTAACAAATAGTTTTCTTTGACTAACAAAACAACTGGCATATTGTTTTAAACAAATTACCATGATAGATGTTACATTAGCTAGCCATTTAGCTTCTGTAAAGTTTTATCGTAGTTACTGCAATATGGATATAAACGTTATTCCACGTTTTTTTCATTTTCATAAAAATATATGGAAACTCTTTTTTCCAAAACTCATTGCCTTATTTAATTTTTTGGTTACAGCAAATACACTACAGTTATATAAAAATTGTTTTGCAACAAGTATAAAAAATCGAACAGTTCAAGCTACTGAACATATAGTTTAACATTTTTTCATTTGCTTTTAAAATAATAAATCAGTGAATCTAAATATAATTAAAAGAACAAAATTGTTCCTGACATTAATGATAAGACACAGAAAATAATTAAGTTAATTGATTGTCCAATATCTGAAAGAATGATTTTATAGACAGAAAAATATATTTCAACAGTATGTAATCACAATATACTTTAATTGGTGGAAGCATTCAGCTTTCATTGTTGAACACACAACTTTTTGTAACTTGATTTTCACTACCTTAATCTGCTTAGAATAAACAATTTTGTATGTCTGTGAGTTAACTGATTCATGCATATAGAGCAGAAGTTATGAGCACATCTCCAAAGTTATATATGACATCAAATTACTCTCTGCACATAGCAAATGCTGCATGAATGAATGAATAGTGTTTAATGCCCGTTTTTGCTACAGAGGCACGACAGGCGATGCACACTGGTGATATATGAGAGAAATTATAAATTTGGGAAGGATTTATTTTTAAGGAAGGAATCGTTCGAGACCTAAGTTTAGGGTACCTCACTGGTATTTGCCATTTATGAGGACTGAGCAAATCCTGGAAAAAATGTCAGTCAGGCAGGACGGTCCTGTTAGGATTCAAACCCCAGACCTCCTGCTCACGAGTCTGCATCTTAACGACCTCAGCCACCCTTGGCGGTGCAAGTGCTGCATTCTCCCTCCTAATGTCAGCTCAACATTGCCAGATAAAGAAATTGGTTCATTTGTGACTAACATTTTATAACAACTGTATAATACGTAAGTAAAATAAAATGCCAAGTATTATTCTTATTCACATATCATCTTAATAAATCAGCTTTCATTAAAGAATGATATTGAATTACGGTACAAAGTTGATCACATGAGAGTAGTGTGACATGGAATCTGTTACCGTGTGTACCTTGGTAAAAGTGCAGAATCATTACTTCTTGTGAGAAACAGTTGTTACACCAAGGCAGAAAAGTATAGAGATTTGTCTAAAACAATTTTGAAAACACAAAATAAAAAGTTATCAATTAGACAAGCATCAGTGAACCCCAGTGATGCAAACTTTACAGTGATAGTGTTGCTGGTGTGGGGCCATGTATTATCATGTTGAAGGAATATGCCTGCGGACCACTTTCCATTGGTCCTGGTGGTGTAGCGGTAACTATACTTGCCTTCTTAATCCAAGGTCGGGGTTCAAACCCTGCCAGGGTCAATGGATTTTTTCGGGCGTAAAAATCCTAAGCTTCCTTCAGAAGGGAAGTAAAACCGTGGGTCCCGTTTTGTGCATTTACAGCATGAAAAAGAGCCTCAAGCCTAAAAGAAGAGGTCTCTGAGCAAAATTTGTTGGCCATTTCACGCCCTGAATAGAATGGGACGCTGATGACCTGTGATGTTAAAAGAGCATCCATAAATAACCAAATAAAAAAAAAACCACTTTCCCTTTCACCATTGCTAAATCGTGGGATTAAGCCATGTAAAGGTGTTGCAGTACACCTAGCTGTTGACAGTCATTCTTTGAGGAACCGGATCCATTAACAGTATACCTGAAGTGTCCCAAAAGATGATCATTTGCTTACCCACAGTTGGAGCAACACAAAATTTCTTTAACTGAGGACTTTCTGAATATTTCCATTATATGGATTGAACTTTTATCTCTAGTATATGGCAGTGATACTATGACTCATCACGTCACCAGCTTCCCGAAAAAATTGTTTCTTGTTTATGCATTTCCAGTAGCCTATGATAGACCTCAAATCTTTTGTCCTTCTATGCCTATGCCAAGGCCCATGGAACCCAGTATGCACATACCTTTTTCATATTCAAATCTCATAAATAATGGTGTGCAGGGTTGCGCAGGCTGAGGCTTGTCTGATATTCCTGCTCATCAAAAGTTATGTGCCTAACAGCCATAATCAATTCAGACACAATCTCAGTGTTTCTAGGGGACTGCAAAGTTGATGGATGACGAGTACTCACATTCTTGTGTGCAGATTTCCTGCCACTGGCAAGCTTATTAATTCAATTGTAAACACTATTCTGCGCTGGAGTTTCTTAATTACATACCACAGTTAAAAATGTATGAATTTCTGTAGTTTTGATGCCTTCATTCCACAAAAACTAAGTAGTTCATGATTTCTCTACTTGAAAACAAACAAACACTGTCCTTTCACTATACACTCTGTTTACAACCATCAGCTAGTATGTCCATTGAAAGGACATGCTCATAGAATGTGATATTTGTAAGACATGGTTATTGCAAATCATTTCTGAACATCCCTTGAACCTAGAATGCCAATTCTAACAGAGAATTGTAAAGTAGGTGAGTGGATTATAGCTAAATTCTGTAAAAAGAAAACTAAAATATTATATGAGGTGCAATGAGGCATTAGAGGCCAAATACTTGAAATTCATATTCAATATAAGAATTCAAATCATTAGAAGTAGAGAACGTAACCAGGAAGTGCAAATCTAACAAATAATGCAACATTATGTATTTTCCACTGTATCTCATAAAGTTATAAAGCTATCAATATGAAGTTTTTGATAGATATTAAGAAAACTTAACCAAAGATGCTCTGTAAGTTTTAATTCTCTAATGCACATAAAAAGTTATTAAATTTTTTTAAACCAAAACTGAAAACACTGCGACATAATTACACATTTTTCTTATAAACTATTTGTTCTGTTTGTGTGTGTGTTACTGCAGACAATACGCTATCCTGGAAACTAGAACAATATATCTACTCTAGTTGCTTGAAAAGAAATTAATTTTCAAATTTTGTGAAAAAAAAAAAAAAAAAAAAGTAGAAATTTTTAATTTCTTGTTGGCTATTACTTTTATCACTAATAGTAATATTTAAATAAGTTATCACACTTCACATTTGCATACATTATGTGTACAAATTTTCTACAAGATTGGTCCAATCAATCCTGAGAAAAATACGCATTTATGCAAAAATGTTAAGTTATTGGCAAATAAGCTTTATTTTTATTTAAAAAACATTTTATCTCCATTAGAGAATTAAAATTCACTGAGCATCTTTACTTAAATGTGCTTAATATCTCATAAAAATTTCATATTGATAGTTTTATAAACTTCTGAGATATACTGAAAAATGTATACTGCTGCATTCCTGGTTACCTTAAGTCTGCTTGATTATGATGAAATCAAACAAAGATTGGAAAATTTCAAAACAATGGGGAAAAAGTGCAAATTTCAATTTATTTTATTCTTTCAGGGTTATAGTATTGACTGAACTTAAATGACATCTGAACACCCAGTAAAAATTGGGTTTCAGTCCTTGCAATGTATGTATAGCTGAAATTGGTATTTTTTTAATTGAATGTTAGTACAGTTACATTATTTGAGGCTGCTTACTGGGGATGTACAGCTGCCATGACTGGAAAATATAAAATAAGATTTTTCATGTGTAAAGTTAGTATTTTTGCTTTACTGAAGGCAAAACTGATATTGTATTTAAAAATGATGATAAAAACCATAATCCTTATCATAAGAGATGTTGAAAATGATGCCACTCAATATTCACTCTGAAAAGCTTCAATAGGTTAGTTAGAATATTGCACTTATCTGATATAATTCTTGTTGTGAACAGTTTGACCTCTTTGAGAGACAACCTCTAAACAGCTAAATTGTTTGAGGCATTGACAAAAACAGAATCTTTTTGTCTTGTGATTTCTCTAAGCCTGTAGAGCTGAAATAAATCCCACAGCAGATTACAAATAAATTCTCTATACTGGTTTGAAGGGTCTGGTTGGAAAATATATCTATTGCCAACAGGAGCTAATTGGTTAAAATCTGCAAATAAAATAATGGATTTACCAGCAAAGGGCAAACTTGACCAAAATATTTGTTTGAGGTGTTGATCGATTTGCCCAAGAGTTTTAGAATCTATCATATCAACCTCATTCATTATTATTAATTTCAATTGATGTAGTTAGCACAACAAGATGTCACTGACACTAACTACTTAGAGCAGGCATTTCATGCCTAAACTCATTTAAGGGCAAAACAAAATCAAAACGAAGAGTTATGCCCTGAATAGTAAATGCTGCCTTAGTTGGTGCACAAATAAGTAACTTTGCACTCAAATCAGTTCCCCCTAATTTACTGAAATGACTTAGGACAATCTTATTTATTGTTTCAACTTTCCCACTTCTGTACCCTGAAGAGCACATTAATAAGGAGATTTTTCTGAGCATTTCATTAAATGCAGGAAGTAAATTAAATATTCAAAAATTTTTAAAAATTGTAAATCTTTAAAAAAATAAAAAAATAAAAAAAAATCATATGGAACTAACACAGTGAAGCTCATGTGAATTGAATCTGTCGTCTTAACACTCTTCATGCTTCACTAACCTTAAAATTATACGGAACCGGTTTCAAAGATATGTTATCTCCATCTTCGACCGTGGACGACAAATTAAATATTGTCTCTGTTTTTCATTTAAGGAGAGAATCAGATTGTTATATCTCTGTTCACTAATTAAATGAGGGATAGATATTGTATATCTGATGCAGATTTGTTTCCAAGATCATATCCAACATTTATCATTGTATCCTCCTCATCGGTCCATTTCTTAGGACTTCAAATTCCATTGGATGTGTCATTTCATCATCATCTGAGTCATGTCGAGTTCTTGATGCCTTTTTATGGCCCTATCAATGATATAATAATTATTTCCATCATTATAGATTAATTTTGCTCAATTAGTAGTTTTTCTACCTTGAACACGATTGCCAGGATATTTTCTTTCAATTGCCTTGCCACTTCTCTGCAATAATCCATTTTTACCATAAAAACCTATTCAAGATGTATGTAATGCATAAGAATGATTAACAAGCAATAACAGGCACCAAGTAACACATCAATGCACAATCATTCACTGATAAAGTCTTCCTCAAACTACTAGCTGCTATCTGCTCATGCAATTATATGGTCTTGATGACTTGTCTCTTCCAAGTTTGCAGCCACATTCTGCTAGCCCATAACTCAACTAACTTCATTGTACTTTTAAATATTATTGTTTGAATTTCATTTATGTCAACATAGTTCAATAGAACTATTAGGCACTATTTAAAACTACCAGTTCAATTAATGAAAATTATACTAATTCTACAAATAATTTCAGCTTTCCCAAACCGCCATGGGGGGCCAAGGTCTTTACTGCGCTGACTCATGAGTGGGAGATCTGGGGCTCCATTCCTAACAGGACTGTTCTCCTAACTGAGGTTTTTTCCAGGTTTTCCTCAGTCCTCATAAATGGCATATGCAGGTAGTACCCTAAATCTAGTCCTGTAACACTTCCTTCCTTGAAAAATATCCTTTCCCAACTTATAATTTCATCTCATGTATCATCAGTTTCCACTGCATGTGGTGCCTCAATAGTAAAAATGGACTTTAACACTATTAAAGAAAAAGGCTTTCCCAAATTTTTATCCTGCAAAAGTTTCTTTTCCTTTTTCCCATTTTACAGTGGCTGGCTCAAGCTATGAGAAATATAGATGCACAGCAGTGTTGTTTAAATGTCTGATCTTGAGTTTGAGATCCAAGCTTATTTTTATGTAGATTGATTTGTTGTTCTATGCAAGCTATCTTCATTATCTGGTCATCTCAAAAAAACATATTCATTGTACAAGGGCTATTCATAAAGAATGATCATAAATTTTTATTGTCAACACTCCTTTACTCATCCTTTTAATTTTGATGATCTTTCTCAAAGTAGTTTTTTTTGTATGCAATTCATCTGTCCCAGAGTTTTTGCCAGTCTTCAAAGACATATTGGAAACCATTTTCTAAAGATTCTTCAGAATTGCCTTTGCATTTTTCACTAATGCATCTGATAATAAAAAATGCTTGCCACAAAAGTGTTTTTTCAATTTGGGAAAAAGTCGCTGGTTAAATCTGGATTGTAGGAAGGGTGAAGAGTGCACTTCGTATTGATTTTATTGAGACATTCAGCAACAACATTTGTGATATGGGCCATGCATTATCATGGTGTAACATCCAGTTTGTTACACGAAAATGTGGCCTACTGCTAGTGTGTGATATGGGCTTTACAGAATTTTCAGGACATCTTTGTAGCATTGCCCAGTTTAAGTTGTGTGTGCGGGTAAGATGGGCTGGTCCATTCCTTGAATATCGAAAAATAACATAACCATAACTCCCAGCAGAAGCAAGCACTTTAGCTTTTATTGATGTTGGTGACCCATAGAACTTTGCTGTTGTTCTCAGGATTGAAATGAGGTCTGCAAGTTTCATTAGCAGTTAGCAGTAATTACCTTTAAAAGGAACTCTGCATCTTCCTGTGACATCATCTTGAACAGGATATAAATCTGGGTGTAATGTCTTTTGTTTGGGATGTAACAGTCTTGGAATCCACCATGCACAAACACGTCTTATGTGCAACTTTTAAGTTACAAAATATGGGTGGACATAAGCTTTTCAGGAATTTCTGAGCATGTTCTTAATATTATCTAACGAATCCCTAACAATGACAGCAGCAGTGTTAATGTTTTCTTCCAATAGAGCACAAACTGGAATTCAAAGTCTATGTTCATTTTAAATTGATTACCTCCACTCTTTATCTTATATCATTTTTGAGCTGCGATGTAGGAAAGAACAAACTCTCCATAGGCCTCAGCTGAAGATTTGTTGAGACAAAAGCAGAGTTTTGGGACTGCATATTGTTCATAGCGTGTCACCTCCATTTTTGCTGTATACAGAGCTGAACATGTCTCAACTTACACACCTCTCATAGGTGGGAACTGGAAGTGAGAATAATGAAACTAGTACTACTTGAACATTACGCATGAAGGTAACACAATATTGAAAAATTAAATTTTACCTCAAGAAATTATGCCTGTAAAGAAATTATAAGCATTCTTTATTGAACAGCTCTTGTATGTTGCTTTCTATTATGTGCGTAAAATTATTCTTATAACTCTTATCTATATTAGGAATAGTTTTTTACCTGGAGGGGAATTGCCCCAGAAAGGATATATATATAAGAATCAAATGAATATGTGCAAAGTAGATACTCCTAAATTATTAATAATTAGCCTAAATGTGTGTGTATATATATATAAAATATAAATGAAGAATAAAAATAAAGTAACACTATTAATGATAACAAATTAACAGTAATAATAAAAGTAGATAAGGATAAAACACTTAGATAAAATCACACTTGAAATTGCTGTATTTCGAACTACAGGAGTTCTTCTATGGCAAGAACTTCTATTGACTTGTCTAGCTTCTTGGCATAGAAGAACTCCAGTATTTCGAAATATAGCAATTTCAAGTGTGACTTTATCTAAGTGTTTTATCCTTATCTACTTTATTATTACTTGTTAATATATAAGAATTAAATAAACATGTGCAATGTAGATACTCCTAAATTATTATTAATTAGCCTGAAGTTGTATGTAACAAATATATTACATTTTTTTTTATTAGATGCTTAATAAGCCTATTCCATTTTGAATTATTTTGCATTCATATTGTTGAAAGACCATTGAACAAGTTTCTGAAGAAACAATCTATTATGGAATATCTGTTAGCTCATTTTAACAGAAGATTTGCACATGAAACAGGTTCTTGCTTGCAAATGGAATATCAGAAAGACACTTGCAGAAATTCATTTAAGAACTTTCGAAAAAAAAGACATTTTTAAAAAATTCTGTTTGAACTCACACAGTGAAGCTGGTTAAATGTAAATTACATCTAATCTGTCATCTAACACACTCTTATGCTTCACTTACTTTTAAATACGGTGGGACCGGTTTCGAAGAGACATCCTCTCCATCTTCAACCAACTTGACAACTGGTACGAGAAACCAACATCTGTAAGGACCTGTGGCTCTGCCATGGTGATGTTTTTTTCTTTATAAACTGGAAATTTGTATTACTTTCTCCTGTAATGTCGAAATTCATAAGAATTTCATTCATTCGGTTTATGAAGAAAAAAACACCACCAGGATGGAGCCACAGGTCCTCATGATATTAGTTTCTCGTACCAGTCGCCAAGTTGGTTGAAGATGAAGAGGATGTATCTTTGAAACTGGTCCTACCATATTTAAAAGTAAGTGAAGCATAAGAGTGTGATAGATGACAGATTAGATATAATTTACACTTGCATGAATGTTTGAGGAACTGCGTGAGTAGCCAAATTTACTTATAGGCATACCTCATCTCAAAACATGATGCTACTGATAAACAAAACAGCAAGCTGATCCCCTCCAATCCTGAATCCCCCATGCATAATGTCTCAAAGATGTGTCTCTCTCTGAGATAAAATCAAAATTCTGATTTATATTTGATTCATGCTTATACATTTAAAATTTGAGAAATGGGTTACTAATAGTTTTTTATTTATTAACTTTCAAGCTTTAGAACTGCGGTCCTGAAAATTGTAATAAAAGTGACTTATCTCTTCCTGTGTGTTCATCTGTTTAAGTGCATGTACACTTTTCTCATAAATAGCTGAATGGATTTTCACACTAATGAAAAAATATTTGTAGGGACCTCATTATTCATAAGTAGCTGAAGACCTAAGCAATTAATCTGAATGTTTGCAGCTGTATCAAAAATTACTGGATGATGTTACTCCACATGCAGTGGCAAGATGGTTCTTTGCAGCTTTACTCACAATAGCCTTCTTAGCTAGAGTTTTTATCCTTCAGGTAAGAAAATTGCTAAGTCTTGTTTTATCTACTCCCAAATTATAATTTATAATTAATTATAAATTTTAGATATTGATTACGTGGAGCTATCTCCATTTAAATTTATTCAAACAATTTACAATTTTATTCAGATGCTCATAACAAATTTGTACACTTACTCAAAGAAAGAATGGCTGCATTATTGGATGGCAAAATATGACTAAGTCCCTTAGAATCAAGACCCCTGCAGAGATGACAGATTTTAGAGGGAAAATACATATTTAAGGAAGTTAGTACTCCCTACAGTAAGCCTATGGGTAGAGTGCAACTGATGACTCAAATAGAATATGGAAACTATGCAAGTTAGAATCTTGCATCTTCTTTCTACACTTGGAACCTCACATTTTTTTCTGCATTTTCTATTCTTTTTGTTTTTATGAACAGTATAATTTGTCCAAAATTAAATATAAAGTATCATTTTAAAATGAATTATACTTAAATCACCACCACCTTTCTTTTAATATTAATATCCTGCCACTGATTAAGAAAGAAAAATATGTGATTGTTCATTTCAATAAAATCATAGGAATTAAAATTTTCAGATAACTTGCCACAATTTATGGGTCAAAAATAATTTACAAAAAGTTTATTGAACTCATTTAATAATGTGCCTGTCTTACTATATAATAAACTTATTCAGCATACTTATAATATTTTCTATCTCAGTATTTAAATGACAAGAATATTAGATTTGGTTCAGTGCTATGAGTGGAGCGCTCATATTTCTTTTATGCTATTTGAGTGAGCCACTCAGCGCATATGCTATGACACACATTACCCCTCTCAGTGACTGGTGAAACTAAAGGATACTATTTCAACTCTCAAGACCTCTTTCTTACTGTTGACATGTTTTCTTTCAATTGAGATATGGTTGCTTTGGTGGACAGACATACAACTATATTAGCTTTGGTTAATACAGAGTTTTTGCCATCTGAGGTACTCATAGACATGACTTTCCAGAACGAACTAAGAAAGGTATCCTGATGGAACAATCTTGTTCCAATAGAATAACCAAAACATTCACTAGTCAAAGATAGCTCAGTGTTGGTTTGATAGGCAATAGAATATCTCATTGATACCTCACCCCTATCCCTAAATCGCGTGATCTAGACCCTATTGAAAACATTTGGGTAGAAATAAAGGAGACTTCAAAATTTCATCTTCCACCTCCCAGGATGTTTGTCAAGCTATGACACAAGAGTTGAAGATGCGTAGGTTTCTCTCACAGAAAGGCTAAAAATTGTGCAACATTTGAACCCACATTATCTCATACAGATAATCAAGTATTGCCTTAAACCTCATGGACACTTTGAGTTGGAATGCTAAAGCTGTTCTTTTCGATACCCTTTTGTATTAGAAAACTGCTGCTGACTGTATTTCGTTTCATCAATGAAAATCCATTACTTCTTTACATTTCTGATTTTAGTGAACTAAGTGATAAACTTCTATGGTTTTCATGAAGAAACAAATATATTGTTGAAGTATGTTTACGGAATTTCGGAATCCACACAGTGAAACTTTTGTTAATCTTATTTTGATTTAAAGTAAAACACTAAAAATCATGTCGTCACATTAAAACTCTCTTTAAGTTTCACAAACACACTTATTAAAGTAATTTTGGTACATGTTTCGTGAGGTACATTCCTCACATTGTCAACCAAAACGACGACTCAACGACTGAGGAATGTATCTCACAATGTGAGGAATGTACCTCAAGAAACATGTACCAAAATTACTTTAATAAGTGTGTTTGTGAAACTTAAAGAGAGTTTTAATGTGACGACATGATTTTTAGTGTTTTACTTTAAATCAAAATAATATTGTTGAAGGTTGATTTATATCGGTACTACTTGCAATCACATTATTTAATGTATTGTAATAACAGCAGTAGGAGTCTGCCTGCTACTTCAGTTATGTTTGGAAGTACAAGTGATATTTGCTTCTGAGAAGTGGCCATTCATTATTTGAGTAAGTGTACAAAATTGCAAAATCTCAGCAGCATGTTAATATACAGATTACATATGGTGCAATTAGTAAAGGTGGTAATGTTAGCTAATGTTAATGGATATCTATATTTAATTTAGTGCTTTAATTCTCTATTGAGTTTAATATATTATTACAGAATTTTATTTTCTTTTGCACTGATTCGTCCATATAATCCTTTGCTATTGTTGATTTCCATCTGCCATATTTTAAAGTTGTAATGTTGCCAACATCAACCTACACAATTGCAGAATGGATCTTAACATTATTTTCTGGGCTCTTTGGCTGTGGCCTAATAATCAATTTATATTTATCATGACCTGACATTTTGTCTGACACTATGGCAGACATTCAGAGGAATAAATGTCTACTTGACATTAAGCGGCTAATTCTAGAAATGAGATTCTGTCATCAATAATCTAAATGAGAGTGTGAAGGAGGAGTGATGTTGGTTGACTTGCTCCTTAAGAACAGGAATCAAATTCTGTTAAGTTTCAAACCATCTTCTTTTCTGTTTATATTATTGGGGTATTTAAATATTTCAATAGCTTCCATATTTAATCTGCTGTGGTAATTTCTGTCAAAAGCAAGGACCTTATAAATCATTGGTGGTCTTCGAGGTGAATTACATGTTTAGCCAGATCACAATAAATATAAATTTATCATTAGACCATGGCCAAAATGCCCAAAAGATAATGTTAAGATCCAAGACTCCAGCAGTGAAAGCCTACATATATATGTAATAGTTGCAGAATATTTGCAAAAGTACTGGCCAGTTATAAATGTGGGGTCAAAAAGATTAAAATAGGTAGCTATTTCCTTTCCCATCTCTCCAAATTCACGAATCAGCACAAGAAGTTCTGATTGCAATTAAACCATACCAGACACTTCCACATGCGTTTTTGGTCAACAGTCAGCAGTCTTGGCAGCCAATGTGTACGCAGTTTTCTCATTTCTAATTTTTCGTGCAGGATATTGTGCACTCATTTAGTTGAGATGCCTACAGTCACAGCTATCTCATGCACTTTCACTTGTCTGCCTTGGATTACAAAATCATGGATTTTTTCATTTTTTCCAATTTTTTTCTTCATATGTTCACCCTTTATTTATTTATTTTTATTTTAATGATGTTTAACACCTTTTTTCTACTCAGGCACCACAGGCAGTGGATTTTTTTCAATGATTTCCTTTGTGGTGACCTCAACTGGGCAGCCAGAGTACGCTTCTTTTTCAGTGCTTCTTCAACCACATTTAATCTCATTCATCCAACTCTACTTTGATCTGTTTTGCAGTCCAACCCTTTAAATGGAAATGTTTAATAATAGACCTTGGTTTTTTACAATTTTCTATGATGCATAGTACTGATCACTTCAGACAGCTGTCAAAAATTAACTAAACATCACATCCTGGCCAAAAATTGTCAGACAAAAAATGGGCATTAAACAGTATTATTATAAAAAGTGACTGCCTTGGTGGTCTAGGGATAATGTTTGTGACTGCTAATCAGGAGGTCTTGGGTTCAAATCCTGGTCAAGTCTAGCTATTTTTCTTACCCTGAATAGATGAATATCAGATAACTTTAAGGTGTCCAGGACTTCGAGCTCATTAATGCCATCATTAATTCACTTTATTCACCATACAGATTTATACTTCACTTCATAATCTACAGATGTCACAAGAAAATCAATGCAGTTAAAGGGACAATAATAAATAAATAAAAAAAAAGTGTCAGTTGATATAATAATCATGCCTTGCAATTAAACAAACTTGATCTCCACTTCACTATTTAGAGCCTTGGGATTAGTCGCTTCTTGTTTCTTTTCATTGTTGTTATATCAAGAGTTCTTTGTACTGGTGCGCTACTTTGTTTTAGCACTGGCAAGACTGCACAAACAGTTCCTTATTTAGATTTCTTAAAAGTATGGGTGCAATAAATATTATATGAAAGATGACTGGAGAATAAAATTAGCCATTTATAATTGTTAAGAACCCAGGTTTTTATGTAATTAGCTAATTATTATTTTTTTTAATGGTGTTTAACGCCTGTTTTATTAATTGTAAATTGTGCATTTATTTGATATGTCACATATTTAACTACATATTTTGCTACATTTTACTGCATATATTTCTTAATTTTATATACATATAAGTTTGTACTCTAGTTATTACAAATTCTCTACTTTGAAATACATCACTTTAAAACATATTTAATAATGAGCAAATAGAAAAGTAGCACAATAAACCATAATGTACATAAAAGCCTTAAATGACATATTGTTTAAAGTGTATTTATAATGTCCTAGGTCATTTTCCTTATACAGGGCTTCCAAAATTTGCGCTTATCTCTTGCATGGAGTTTAGTATCTCAGCAACTGGACATGTTACAACCTGCTGTGCCTTATGTGTCTTGCAATAATTTTCATATTATAAAGAGTTGTTGTTGTTGTTTTTTTTTTTTTTTTTTTTTTTTTTTTTTTTTTTTTTTTTTGGGTATATAATTTGCATTTTTAGAACACTAAGAGCGAGTGTTGTGAGTATTGACATGACCATTTTGTGAACCATGCCTTGTGTGAAATAACATAAGCTGTTGATCGATTAAATTACTGATGAAAGATCCCATTCACATAATATACATGCTATGGGATAACCTTTTTGTATTGTTGTTAATTTGGTTTATAATTATGGACACTCTTTAACATCTCAGGTCATCAGCATCCCATTCAGTTGAGGGCTTGAAACTGCCAATAAATTTTGCTCATAGGCCTCTTCTTTCAGGTTTGAAGTTCTTTTTCTTGCCATAAATCTACAACTTGGGACCCATGGCTTTACTTTCCTTCTGAAGGATGCCATACTTAAACTTTTTATGTCAGAAAAATCCGATTGAACCCATGATCTTGGGTCTACGAGGCAAGTATGGTTACCACTAGACTACCAAGACCAACCACCTTGTTGTAGACAACAGACATGTGTACACGTATAAGATTTGAGTTTTAACAATTTTGTTGTTGTATGAGCGGAAGACACTGAAACCTCAACTTGTGCTAATTTTGGTAATGATTTTTTAGCAAATGTTCAAGATTTGCACCAAATTTGTCTAATTTGTTTTCTGCTAAAATTTGTTGCAGCTAGATCAAATATGTTATGGAAAGCATGCAATGTCCACTGTGCTCCACAATGAACAGGATATTTTCTCACCATCTGGTCAATGATGTCATCTGCAATCTTTGTTTTGTTCCAGAAACTAATTGTATAATTATTCGGTGTTGTAAAATCTGAATGTATGGATATACTGTGCAGAATAATGTCTCTTTTTTTTTTCTTTTCTTTTGATAAACAATCGGGGTAGTCTGAATTATGCTAGTGAATTGATTTTATATTCTTATGCTCCACTTAGCATTAAACTATTCAGAACATGTTTCACTAGCCTTTGCCGAAATCGACAGTTGCATATAGACTGCTGGTTTTTTTTATCATTGGGCATCTTTCGTTTTTTTTATTACTATTTATTTGGTTTATTTATGGGTACTCTTTAATATTTCTGATCATCAGTGTCCCATTCAATTAAGGGCGTACATCTGCCAATAAATTTTGCTCAGAAGCCTCTTCTTTCAGGCTTGAGGTTTTTTACATGCCATAAATCTATGACATGGTACCTATGACTTTATTTCCCTTCTGAAGTAGGAATTTTACGTCTGAAAAAATCACCAACCCTGATGTACGAGGTAAGTATAGTCATTAGATCACCAGTACTGACAGGCAAGTTTTGGTGAAGCTCTGGTAGACACTTAATGAACTTTTGAATTAATTTGTACTCTGATGGGATCTAAAAGTCCATAACATTATCCTCATATTTCTTTACATAAATTCTTACCCGTATTCCCAGCTCCTCTGATCTATATACACATTTCGGTAACATGTTTAACATTTCTATGTTGATTGTTTCTCAAAAGTAATGTGCTGCAGTTTTTTCTGCCTGTTTGTATTTGATGTTCCTGCAATGTTCATAGAGTCTGAACCTATACTTCTTTTGTTTTTCTTATGTAAATTTTGTTGCTATATGAGCAACTAATTTTGTATATTATTTACTGGATACAAAATAATATTGAAATCCCTGAGAATTTCCTGAAATTTTCTGGTAACCCTAGGGTGGTAGGTGAATTTATTGCTTTCATAGTTGTTATCTGTTTTAACTTCCCTCTTGGTTTAAATTTCTTGATTATCTAGTCCACAGTGTTCTAACCAGCTGTAATTACCATTTGTATTATGTGTATGAGAGCTATTCAATGTATAAGTTTCCCTATGGTGATACATGAATACATGGACATACAAGTCTGAAATGTGTATTAAAACATAGTAGCCAAATTTTCCTCTATAGATTGGTATGGTGTGACTGCTGGTGCATGCATATTGATTTTACGAAATACATGCAGCAATGACAAATGTTCATGAGGTGCATTATGCTTTGTATGGGTGAATGCAAGTGAGCATTATGGAAGGACGATGCACACAAGAATGGTCTAAGGAAGAGCTGAGCACATTCATCCATTATGAGGATGCTTGTGGTTTATTGGGATGCTACATTCACAGCAGGCTCGTTGTGGTGTATGACAATAGTGTGATATCAGTACAGATGATGTTCAAATGGTGTTGGATGTTTGCTGAAGGAGGAACAAGCATCTGTGATGACTTTTGTACTGGTCGTTCTCCAGTTGTCAGTTCTGATGTCAACAAAGAACGTTTTGATGCAGAGAAGATAGATGGAGTAAGATGGAAAATATGACCAAAACCGCGAAAGTGAGGAAAGTTGGGTGCACCATTACTCTCATGAGGTAAGTGATGTCCATGGAATGGAAACATTGCACTTCACCAGTACTAAAGAAGTTCAAGACCACTCCCTCTGCAGGGAAAGTCATGCTAATGGTGTTCTGAGATTCCAAAGAGTTCCTCTGTTGACTTTCTTGAACCATAAGAAATAGCAAATGCTGATCATTACTGTACAGCTGTAAGACTTCTCAAATCTGTAATCAGTCACAAGTGCCCTGGACTCCTCATTTGAGGTGTCCTCCTCATTGATGACAACTCGGCCGCATACTGCAAACCAAATTCAACTCCAAATTGCACAGTATTATTGGAAATACCTTTAACGCCTACCATACAGCCTTAATTTGGTGCCTAGTGACTTCCATTCGTTTCCTCCGCTGAAAAAGAATTTGGAAGGTCAGCATTTCCAGGACAATGGGCAAGTCAAAACATAGATGCAGCATTTTTTGTACAGCCAGAGCCAGAACTTCTTTTAAGAGGACTTCCAGAAATTACTACACAGATGGCATAAATGCTTCAACATTGAAGGTGGTTATGTGGAGAAGTATTTCATAAATGGCGATAAATGATGTATAAAGTAGGTGAATGTAACTTATTAACAAAGTACACAGCTAAGTGAAAGTTATTTATTGGACCCCCTTGTAAGTATTCATGGGTGTATTTAAACTCACTCATGAATATGTTAACCAGTATCACATTCATGGGTGTATTCAAACTCACTCATGGATATGTTAACCAGTGTTACTGCAGTCGTTATAACATGAAGTTGATTTTTAAATTTAATCAGGAATCAGGATAGTGTCTGAATTTCTAGTAGAATTGTGCAAAGAGGAGTTGTTGTGCATTTTAAATTGGGCATTTACCTGTATTTGAGTAATTTCATAACATTTGATTACAATAATATAGGGTAACATATTGACTGTTCTAATACCATTTTCATATTTTTGCAGGGCTGGTACATAATAACATATGCATTGGGAATTTATCATTTGAATTTGTTCATAGCATTCCTGTCACCAAAGATAGATCCTGCATTAGACTATGAAGGTACAATTGTTTTTGAATATGTATTTTTTTATTAAATAGTAGAAAGTTTATAATATAGGCTCATTTCTAATGGAGGTTCTTTCCAGGCCATAATTATATACAATATAAATATGTATTTTATTTATATATTTATTAAATTGCTAAGTACATACATGGCTATGGTCTGCCTTAACCCTGGTTAGTTGGCCAGAGCCATAACTAACTAAATATACAAAAGGTCATAATGTATAAATATTCTTTAGCCTCTAAAATTAATCTAAGTTATATGTCCTCCAACTAACCATTTCCATTTCATCTGAGGTCTTTAAGGCTCGGACTTGTGAGCGGGAATTCTGGAATTTGATTCCTGACAGGACTATCCTCTGACAGGTTTTTCCAAGTTTTTCTCAGTCCTCATAAATGGCAAATGCGGGGGAGATACCCTAAAATTAGGCCTGGAACGTTTCCTTCCTTAAAAGAGAAATTCTTTCACCTCATCTATTTATCACCATTGTCCACCACCTCAGCCGTAAAAATGGATGTTAAACACTAAATAAAAAACTGCCATGGGTGGCCGAGGTCATTAAGGTGCGGACTGGTGAGTGGGAGGTCTGGGTTCGAATACCACCAGGACCGTCCTCCCTGACTGAGGTTTTTTCCAGGTTTTCCTCAGTCCTCATAAATGGCAAATGCCGGGAGGTACCCTAAATTTGGGCTGGAACGAATCCTTCCGTAAAAAAAATAAATCCTTTCCCAATATATCATTTCATCTCATGTATCATCAGTGTCCATCACCTGTGGTGCTTCTGTAGCAAAAATGGGAGTTAAACACTATTCATTCATACTAAATAAAAAAAAATTAAAAAGAAATTTTTCTCAATACAATTTCTTTATTCAGTAACCATTTCTTACTAATTAAGCTTTTCTTCCAATCATTTGTGACTTTATATTGGAAGATAATGTGAATTTCATCTTCCTTCTGCCCACAAATGTGACACATTCCTGGTATAATTTCTCCTTAATTTCCAGATTTTTTTAATGGTGTTTAACACCTGTTTTTACTACTGTGGCACCACAGGTGGTAATCTCCAGATGCCTAATTGAAACCTTCTCTTTCATTTTTCTTGCAAATTAAAATGTACTTCTCCTTTTCTGAGTTATCTTTTAGTTCTTTTTAGTATGCCAGTGAATTTTTCTTTCTAATCTGGGCAAATAAAATTAATCTATCCATTTTTGATCTCACTACCCTCCATCACCTCTTCTAAAATATCCAATTTAAACTCAAAAATCTGTTCTATGATTTTCTTGAACCAGGAGTTAGTCATAATACCCAAATTTTATTCTTGATATTTCAGACATATTTTCACAATGTCAGTATCAGATAACTCTTAAAACCTGAAATAAATATGTCAATATTTTTTTCATCTTTATAATAAATTTTCTTTTCTATGTTGTAGATGATGGACCAGAACTACCAACACGAGCCAATGAAGAATTCAGACCCTTCATTCGGAGATTGCCAGAATTTAAGTTTTGGTACTCAGTGACAAAATCAACACTTATAGCAATAATGTGCACATTCTTTGATTTTTTTAACATTCCTGTGTTTTGGCCCATCCTTGTCATGTATTTTATCACTCTCTTCTGCATCACCATGAAGAGGCAAATCAAGGTAAATAATTCTACATATTACTTGTTAAGTTTTTCCAGATGTCCAGCTAAAGTTTTATTAAGTGGAGGTGGTAGCTCATTCAAGTAAGAGAATGTTTTGAAATAAGGGGATCTACATACAAATATCTTGAGACTGGTTTCTGCATTTGCAGATTTGGCTGCTTCTCCTCTCAACAGTCCACTGTTGAGTCACTGCTGTCATGACTGTCTCCTAAATAAATTACTCTGCATCCAGCAAAACTTTGCTGTACATGAACTTATCTTTCACATGCCTATTCCTTTATTGCCAATCATCAAAAGAAACATTAACAAAAATCTCATCTGCTAATTTAATTATGTCAATCATTTTAAATATGGCATTTTTTTCTGCAACTGATTTTTCACAGTAATCAAAAGGAGGTATATGGGTTCAACTCGGGATGGTAGGGTAGAAGACGTAAAAAATAAAAATGTTGTCTATTTTGTAAGTGGGATGTTTAGTTTCAGGGGAATCATGTAAATTCTAGATTATGAAAACAGAAGAAATTAATGGCACTGAACTGTTGTATTGGCAGATTTTTGCTAATTTATTTATTTATTTATTTATTTATTTATGTATACTGGCACAGTTGAGGCCTTATGGCCTTTTCTTCCACTCAAGCAATCCTACATGGATTAAATTAAATTACAACATAAGTTAAAAACTAAACATAGAGAAATGGATAATAACTATAAATACAATATGTTACAGTTTTTGTCAATACAGATTATATTTAGCAGTTATATAAAAATTAAGTGAAATAGATGGAAATGTATGGCTACTAAAATGAGCATAATACAATATTTTGTTTTAATGCTAAAATTTATCTATCTTATATAGGCCTTTGTTAATTAAGTATCTTTTTCATTCTAATTTTAAAACATGTGCATGTATAAAGTATTTACTTCTTATTTATTATTCATTCATATCATAAAGACATTTATGAGTAAGATACGGAGTAACTTCTTTGTATAAACCTATTTCAAATCAGTTATAACTTCTTTCTCAAGAGAAAGGTTAAAATGTTTAAAATATTCAACACTCTTGAGCATTTCACTCTTTAAATTACTAAAATTCTGGATATGTTTCGTGAGCATCATTCACATTGTCAACTGATATGACCAACGAGTCATGCTGGATTGGAGAGGCAGATAACTGTAAGGGACTCTGGTGGTCTATGAAAGAACTTGCACAGAATGTTGTCCGGTTTCGGAATTTCAAAGTTCATTTTTATTAATAAAGATGTTCTCCCATATGCTCAGTTCTTTAGGAAATTGGACAGCTCTCAGTAAATTAATATTTATCAATTTCATGGTGCTCATTCCAAAAATGTGCCTATACCGCTGTTTTCTATCTGTTTGTGTCTAATGTAACCATTAGAATTGGCTGTGTCTATTACATACTGGTATTCCTTTTTATGTTCAATGCTGTTGAGTGGCACATTAATTAATCTATATATCATACTGTTGAAAACTGCTTCTTTATGTGTCCTTGAATTAAAACTATTGGCCTTAATATAATTATCCGTATGTGTCTTCTTTCTATAGATGCCAAATTCCAGTTTGTCCTTACTTTTAATTTTCTTTAAATCTAAAAATGGTAAAACATTATCCATTTCCAATTCTATTGTACATTTTATTGTAGATTCTTGTAAATTCAAGTGTAGGTGCATCCTCTACGTTTCTTTTTTGAACAATTGCAAATATGTCATCCACAAAATTATACCAAATCTTAAAAATATACGGGAAGGCTCGTGTAATGTGTGTTTCAAATGTATTCATGAATAGATCAGCTAGAAAAGTAGACAGGAGACTGCCCATGACTAATCCTGATTTTTGCTTAAAAACTTCAAAAGTAAAGTAAGTTTGATTCAAACATAATTCTGTAAGATTTATATATTCATTGATGTGTTTCTCTGTTAGATTAGAAGATGTAGCCACTTTTTTAAAAGACTTAAGACCTTGTTTTGTGGTATGCTAGGAAACAGATCTTTGACATCAAAAGAAACTAAAGTGTCTCTGGGAGATAGTTGATAATCTTTAATTCTCTTGGTGAGATCCATTGAATTTTTCAAACTTAGGCTTTCAAATCTAGGAAATGTATTGAACTGTAAAGTTAACCAATTTGCTAAATTGTAGCAAGGAGTATTAATATTATTAGTAATAGGTCCCATGTTTCTCCCTGGTTTGTGAATCTCAGGTAACCAAAAATTCTGACTAAAGAAGGATTATGTGTTTTTATTTTGTACCAATCAATTTCTGAAAATAATGTGCTCCTTTTTAAAGTTTCTTTTATTGCCTTTTGGCAGTTATTTTAAGGATTAGCATTTATTTTAATGAACTTATCACTGTATTCTTAAACTATAATCCTCTTTGTCCAAGATTTTGTTACCTTTGTTAACTTTTGTACATCTACATTCTTCAATAGCTAATTCTACGTCCGCTATAAATTCCTTTCAGTTTGATGAAAAACTGATGCAAGTCTTAATTCTTTTGTTTAATAAATTTATTTTATAGGCATTAAACCTTTCTTTTGATAAGTTGACAACATTAAAATCAGATTTTGCTACAGTATATTTCTTGTCTATTTTTTGTTTTGTTTTCTTTCCTTTGTTTGGTTTCCTGTGTGTGTGAGTGTGTGTGTGTGTGTGTGTGTGTGTAATCTGTGAACTTTTCTCTTATGGCCTATAGTTTTATTTTAAAACTAATCATCTCCAGTGCATTCTTTTTAAGTTTATCCCAAGTAAAATTACCTAACAATTTTGATAATTTTAAATGTAAATTGTATAAATCCCAGTCTATTATCACAATGTCTCTATAGTGTTTACATCATTCTAATTCTATAACCTTCATTTCTGCGACTTTTTGTATGTAGCTATCATTACTAAATTTAACCAGTTTTCTGATAAATTTTTAACAAACTTTCTTCTTCAAACATCTATTTAAAAAATGTGCATCTGCCATTCTGTATTTCCTTCTCTCTTTAAGTTTCAAAATATGTTTGATATCTGGTTTATAATAATTGAATTGTGTATTAAAGTAGGTCTGTTTATAATTAAAAAAATATAGTTTTTATTTAATTTATTACCGAGTAACTTATTCTTGTATAATTTAAATACACATTTACAACAATAAAAGAAAATCTACACATTTTTTTCTACAATTATCTACAATTCATCTACTCTGAATCACTTTTCTGCATTTGTAAATGAATGTCATATATCTGATCATTGTGTAAAAAATTATAGATATAATTAATTATTATTTCAAGGTGGAAAGGAAGGTACGCA
The DNA here is from genome assembly GCA_030762175.1 of Metallyticus violacea. Lineage (NCBI taxonomy): Eukaryota > Metazoa > Arthropoda > Insecta > Mantodea > Metallyticidae > Metallyticus > Metallyticus violacea. The sequence goes on from CM060836.1 coordinate 23,906,361, forward strand.
TACAAATAAGACAGACTGGTAACATAAATCTAAAAAAGTTAAGAAATATGTTAAAATTGGAAAAATGGAAATCTGTGTACTTAACAGAAGACCCAAACAAGAAATTCTTCTGTTGATTCTTCTGTTGATACATTCCACCAACATTTAAACTTGGCATGTCCAGTAAAGGTAAAAAAATTACAAAAAAATAAAAAACAGAAAATTCAATTACCTTATGCTAAAGCTGTTGTCTACAAATAAGTGTGAAAATAAGTGAAGAATGTGAAAAGGTGATTATTTGTTGTGCATCGTGCCGAAAGAACTTGTACTTTAATCGCTGCATCAACACCAATCACTTTTATTTGGCTTTTATCCCTGCAAGACTCTTACAGGGATGGTTGACTGTCTCTGCACATCTGGAACATGGGACTACAGTTAAGGGATGTCGAATTCCTACTTCTCCACTGCATCAACCTGACATATGCTCTAAACCTGAATTCATTTAACTTCCTCTGACTTCTACACACCACCCCCTCCAGCCCTTTCTCTTCTCCTGGATCCCACTCCTCCCTATTCTCTTTGTGCTGTAGTCTCCCATTTAACCTCAAGTAAACTTCCCCAGGGTGTCAAAATGATATTGGATGTTTTGTTGGAGATGGTAACTTCTCCTGTACTCTGCTTCATCAGTTGTTTTGCTTGTTGAGTCAGCCTACCTCTAGCTGATATTCTACTCCGTAGTGATGTCATTGATTTGTCCCCAGCTGGTTTCCTTGATTATCTGTTTCTTCCCTTACTCTTGACACGTGCTTGCCTGTCGAACCAGTTGCACTGACCTTTGTACCATCCACTGTTTCCTGTACTTCCGGAGCCAATTTTAATATCTGCTTATTCATATCCTTTCCTGTCCCATTCTTGACCCTTAGCTCAGTCTAATTCTGCGCTACCACTCTTCCATCTATTCACAGTTGAAAATTGCATATGTATACCCGCCTTCCCTCAACTCTTGCTCTCTTCATTCCCTGTACCAGCTGGAACTTAAGTCTACATTGTTCAGCTGACATGTCACTATTAATAAATATATGAGTTCCTTTTAATATTTTACTTCTATTTAAACCATTTGTGCTGACATAAATCTGATAATCAGCCTCCTTCCCCTTTGTCCTCAGATCCAATGGGCATCAGAGACCTCCCAGCCTTGTAGTTGCATTCTAAACTGGTTTTCGAATATTTCTATCTCTTCTTGAATTGGCCACTTCCCTCTTCTTTCTTCCATCCCCAAGAAAACCAATTCAGTTTGCAATATCTTTCTTCCATCTTGTTTATTCTAATTTAACATATTGCATTTCTCTATTCATTCCTTGAATATTGTGCCTAATAGTAATGGTATTTTGATTATATGTATAATAGATTAAAAGTTTAAATGTGTATGGATGTAAGTTAGTTAAAGGAGGGGTTCCACAAATTATTGTTACTTTTGGGTGATTATTGAACTGTGTAAAATGTTTTAGTTTATGTAATTACAGTATTTCATTGTTTAGTAGAAGGGGCTATGCCAAAGTGCTGTGGATATGCCAGTAGGAAGCTATTGATGAACTGAGGATTGTGGCTTAGCAAATACTGTTAAATATAGTTAGTTGAATAGTGGAAATTAGTATGTTAATGAAAAATTTTGTATCAGAATGGTTTAAAATTTTGGCCTGAAATAGAACCTGGGTTAGAACCAGCTATATTGCAACTGTCCACTATTTAAATAAATATAAATATTGTGAAAGGAGAACCAATCCCTTGTTGAGTCCAACAAAGGATGCTGCCAGAAATTCCAAGGCAATGATGTTTTCTAAGTTTGTATCTCATTGAAGAAAGTGTTGATTTAATGTGCGTGGATTTGTCTTGTACTTTATTTTCTTTAATGCTCGCCAGAGATAAAAACCACAGGTTATTAAATAAGGGAACCGAGGGGGCCATATGTTGTTAGTGATGACAATATTGTCCAGTATTTCATGAATTACATTTAAGGAAACATGGGTTATATGTGCATTTACAGAATCCTGTTGGCAAGTCTGGAATCTACATCCTCTCACAGTTAATTTATGGGAAAAGTGTTGCAAAATATTCTGCGCACACCTATCATTATTCATTTCTTCTTCAAATAAATAGGGCCTATTATTTTCTCACTGCTAATGGTGCACCTACTTCTATCTTTTGATACTGCAGGGGTTCCTAGTGACATACGTTAGTTTTACTAAACTCCAGTATTGGTGGTTTTGTGAATTAACATACTCACATAGATGGAGTTTGTCCATAAAGAAAATTAGGTTGAGTTAATTTCTCCATCATGCACACTATTCAAAATCCATTCACAAAATCTATTCCTAGATGGAGGATCACCAGATTTAAGTCCTTGCACTTCAGTAGCTTTGTATCTGTTGGAAGAAGGAAATAGGAAATTTCCATTTGCTGAGAAAGATGTCAAAGTAATTTTTAGGAGAAAGTTCCAGAGCATGTTATCTAATTAAAATTTTTTAAAAATTGTAAAAACTTTAAAAAATTCATATGGAACTAACTAACTATGAGACTCCATGGCTGAAGATAGAGATAACATATCTTTAAAACTGGTTCCAGATATTTTTAAGATTAGTGAAACATGAAGAGTGTTAGACGACAGATTTAATTCATGTTATCTAATGTTTCTTCTGGAATACTTACAGCCATATAGAAACTCACAGAATTACATATATACACACACACAAATTGCAAATAAATACTCTTTGGGTAATAGAATAACCTAATTGAGTCATATTAACATAATACAATGTATTATATCTCCTAATGAATACTTAATGTCACTCAACACACAAGAATGTATACGGTATTTGAGTTAAATTCATACTGTGTCCCCTCGGGCTCCCCAGCTGACTTTCAAGCTTAGAGATAACTATAGAGCTTGGTCGACTGCAACCAATGGCCAGGCAATATACCATTTCTTTAAATAAAAAACAAAAACAAAAACCTGCATCAATTCCTTGAGATTTGCTAGCGAAAGGTAACAAGCTCGTACTATGTTTGCAAATACAGATCACAGTGGCTCAATAAATGTTCAAATGAGGATGGTGCAGGCAAGGGAAGTTGTGTAATTTCATCTTCCTGCCCTTCAAATCAATCTTCCACAATACTAGCTGTATAAATGGGAGCATTATCACCTTAGAAGCTGACCTTCCCCTGCTGGACATTGTTCCCAGCCTGAATTGAATGGACATGTTCACTTTCCATAGACCTAACCAGTTAGTTTTCCTTTCAGTATGACAATAGAACTCACTGAAAACTATGATATGACTCCCCAAACCATGATGGAAACTTTATCCGTTTGGAAGAAGACAGTCTGATTTATATGCTTTTGCTGGTTTTCTCCTTCCAGCAGTGGGAAATCATGTAAAGATTGATCATCCACCCAATTACTTTGGTAATCCAGGATTTGTGCTCCTTGGACCACTGAAGTTTTATTTTTCCCCTCCCATTTTTCTGCATTACGGATGTTTAACTAACCCATGAATATTTTATTTATGCAGTTCTCTATGCATTGTTTTAGTTGACATTGTGTTCTCTAAATGCATATTAAACACAGCAATCACTTCGGTTTTTTTTTTTAATCGTGTTTAATGCCTGTATTTACTACTGTGGCACCACAGGAGGTGAACACTGGTGATACATGAAATGAAAAATGATAAATTGGAAAAGGATTTTTTAAGGAAGGAAACATTCCAGGCCGAAGTTTAAGGTACCTCCCCAGCATTTGCCAGTCATGAGGACTGAGTAAAACCTGGAAAAAACCTCAGTCAGGGAGGACGGTCCTGGTGGGATTCGAACTCCAGACCTCCCGCTCATGAGTCTGCATTTTAATGACCTTGGCCACCCTTGGTGGTCAGTCACTTTAGTGACAGTAATCTTCTTCTAAGAGGCAACGATCCCCGTAATGGGAACAGAAAGCATAAACAGGAAATGAACTCAGAAACCACTGCACATCTTTTGCTCATTTGCCAGGATTATTCTAAAGTACTTTACTTTGTGTTGATCAACATTTCCATGATGAGGGGAATGTTCTGTTTTAACTGGTATGAGTCCTTCCAAAATAACTTGTTTTAAATATGCTCCAATCACTTCAGTGGAAGTAGAACATTTCCTTTTTCACAATGAAAAATGTTTTCTCTGACAAGTTAACTTGTTAACAAGTTAAATGACCGTTGATACCTTGAAAAAAAAAAATAACATCTGTTGCTTGTAACCAAGAAACATGAGCTTGAATACTTCAATTATATGATAAAGTTATTAAGTATCTTAAATACCTATTTTCATCAATGATTGGTATTACTCTCTGTTTTCACTTTTAATAAAGGCCTATTTTAATTATATTACTGCCTAAATATCACATTTAATTTCATGTTGGAACCAATACAGTGAAGCAACTATTATGTTCTTAATTACCTAGTGAGTCGATTTAATAATCTTCGTCGACTTCCATCCAACCAACAACAAAGCCAACAGTCAACTCGCAACTAAGGATGCAGGCAAAAGCCTGCGAAACTAGTTTTGCATAATTCAACAGTAAGTGGAGCAAAGATTATTAAATCGACTCACTAGGTAATTAAGAATATATTACTGCCTATTTTCAGTATTTTAAGTGCCTTTTTGTATCCCTATTTTAACCAAAATAAATGCCTGAACTCCAGGCTCTGGTAATCTCAAAATAATAAAATGAGAAATTTATATTTATTTGAATAAAAAATATTAAATTAGTGAATATAGAGACTTAAAACAGGTATAAGTATTGAGTAAATCTGATGTACCCATCTCTAATAGTTAATTTTAATTTTCTCAATGTTACAGGAAGTAGCACTAAAGATTTGAAATTTTATGTTTCAGCATATGATCAAGTATCGGTATCTTCCCTTCACTCATGGCAAACCAAGGTATCAAGGACATGAAGACTCAGGAAAGGTGATTAGTTCTAAGTGACATTAAAATTTTTTGCCAGACTTAGCAATTGGTTAGCAGTTGAAGGTTTGAGTGGAGAAAAACAAAACACACACACACACAGCAAATCCCCACTGAGATGGGAATTATCCGATCCAGTAAGGGCTAGAAAATTTTGAATGACTTTAAAAAATACAAAACAGTGGTCATAAGGAATAAAAGTGATTAGAGGGAGAATATTTTGCAAGCAACAGAGTGAATGTGTGTTCATATATATAAATTGAATAATCCATTAATTTCCTAGTCACCTGTGATGATGTTTATAAGAACAAAATTTATTATTGTTGATTTGCTTGGTGCAACATGTTTTACATCTTGTGTATTATAACATTGGGCTGATAAATAGTTTACACTTAATATCAGATCAACACTAAAAATTATTGCACTGTTTTTCTTTAATATTTAAACTTAATGGCAAGCCTTTGTAAAATATGGGGTTGTTTTTATTTCATTGTAGTCGGAAAATGTTTCGTTGGTGCCCGGAGCAGTAAGAGAAGAATGAAGCCCTCGTATTTTAGAGACACCTAGGCTTACAAGTGCAGCTCTAGGTGCTTTGTAACTAACAGATAAAATAAAATGTCATAATCTCTAAGGGATAATATTTATAATTCATCTTTTATCTACCATATCCTTGTTATGATTTACAAATAAACCTTATGAATGAGATATTTTTAAACACTTTTACTTTACCTCATTTCTTTCTAAAAGCAGATGTCTTTTTTATATTTTCTCATGTAACCTTCCTTTCTTATGCCCTTCCTTTATGCATTTTCAGAGCCTGCATATGCACTTTTGTTTACTGCAGTTTGAGAATTTGTTACAGCACAAGCAGTTTGAAATTCAAATTTATTAATATGCTAAGAACAAATACAAAGAAATACAAATACTAACTACCAGGGGGTCTTCACCTATCTGGCCTAAGCCATTTTAGGGTATGCCCCCTCCAATTACAAAAAAATATAAATATTATAATTGGTTTTATTCTATCACCTTTATCCAAGTTATAATATAGTTGAAAAAATATAATATTTCCACCTTGGTTGCATCAATCCCCAGTCCCTGGTTCATTAGCAGCAGCCTACTGGAGTTCCAGGTGACCAGGCTCTGATCCAATCCAAGGTCCTAAATACAATTTTTCCATTACTCTGCCACATTTATTGAAAGCCCCTATACTAATAATGACTTTATTTCTCAAATGCATACTAAATTCTACATTTCAAATTTAATAAAAATTTAACCCCCATTCCCAACCATAATCACTTTTATCTACATTCTATTATAATAAATCAAATGCAACCCTTTAGGTTATTTGATTTACTTCCCTGCTTAGTACCCAATTCCATATATTTTTAACTTTGCTCAGGAACTCCCCTACATTCCTGCTGTCTGTACTAAAGATTTTCATTAATGCTATTTTTCTATCTAATTTAAACCATTTCTCGTTTATAAATTTTTTCTCCAGACTCCCATCCCTTTAAACTCGAACACTATTATATTCCTATTCTTCCTTTTTTTACTGCCACAGGTGGCCGAGGTCACTAAGGCGTTGACTGTAAGGAGATGGTCTGGGGTTCAAATCCTACCAGGACCATCCTCCCTGACTGAGGTTTTTTCCAGGTTTTCTTCAGTCCTTATAAATGGCAAATGCCGGAGAGGTACCCTAAACTTAGGCCTGGACATTTCCTTCCTTAAACAATCCTTTCCCAACAGTAAAAACTGTGTTAAACACCATTAAAAAAAATCGTCCTTTCCCCCACATATTGGACACTGATTCTGAGGAAACCCTTTCCTTATTCCTTTTAATCTCCACATGCGTGCTCTTAATTATGCAATGGCCTCTCTTTGTTCTTTATTTGATTTATCAATATACTTCTCTCTTTCCCATTTTTAACCGCCACGGGTGGGCGAGGTCGTTAAATCGCGGTCTCGTGAGCGGGAGGTCTGGGGTTCGAATCCCACCAGGACCGTCCCTAAACTTAGGCCTGGAACGTTCCCTTCCTTAAAAATAAAAAATCCTTTCCCAATATTTCATTTCAAGTATCACCAGTGTCCATTGCCTGTGGTACCTCTGTAGCAAAAACAGGCGTTAAAACTATTCCTTCCTTCCTTTCCCATTTTTTTTAATTGACATATAAAATATGAAAGATCTTTTACCTGATATCTCGCTAAACAGTTTTTGTATTTCTATATCTTCCAATCTCTTTCTTACAACTTTCCAAAAACCCTTTACATTGTTCTCCCTCCTCCTCCAAATGTCCCACGTTCTGTTGTTCTCCAGAATTATCCTGAGACCATTACGCCATCCGTTGCTCCTTGAACTCTTTTCTTGAAATTCCTAAGTTTAGGTTATATTACCACTCCATTGTCAACAGCTTCGTAAGTACAATATTTATTCCTAAGCATTTCCTTAACAAATTTCTTTCATTTAAGTTTAGGATTCTGAACCAATATTTGAGAGCTCTTTCTTAGTCACACCTTTCCTTGCCTATCTTCCCATTTCAATTTGTGCTACTTCCTTTGCTGTTGTAGTTATATCTGGTATTTTATATTTACAACCTCTAACCACTGCCATTGCACCTTTCCCTTTTGCCAAATCTTCTTTTTTTCCATCCCTAATATTTTAGTTCCTAGATACCGCCACATGTGGCCGAGGTCGTTAAGACTGCGGACTCGTGAGCAGAAGATCTGGGGTTTGAATCCTGCCAGAACCGCCCTCCCTGGCTGAGGTTTTATCCAGGTTTTCCTCAATCCTCATAAATGTCGAATACCGGGGAGGTACCCTAAACTTAGGCCGGGAACGTTTCCTTCCTTAAAATATCCTTTCCGAATATATCATTTCATTTCATGTATCTTCAATGTCCACTGCCTGTGGTGCCTCAGTAGTGAAAACAGGTGTTAAACACTATTAAAAAAAAACTCCTAGATAAATGCAATCCCTAACTACGTCATATTCTTTATCTCCTTTCCTCCTCTTCTCATATTTACTCAGTTTTGCTCCTTTCTTAAATACTACTATTTTAGTCTTCTCCTTATTTACCTTAAAGCTCCAATCATTTGTCTACTTGCTGCAAGGATTGCTGTAAGCCAATTGTTGAGATGGATCCAACAACTAAGTCATCCGTAAATAATAACCCCAGGATTGTGATATTATTAATAACTGGCAAAGAATTGTTACTCTTTTTTATCTCTGTTAAAATGTGATCAATAAACAAATTAAATAGCACTGGCCTTAACTTACATCCTTGCTTTAACCCCTACTCTTGAATTATTTCTCTTGTTACCATTCATTCCCCAGCTTTCACACAGAAGGTATTTCTGTTATATAATGCTTTAAAATATTCATATTATGAAAACTTACTGCATTACTCAGTAATTTATCCCATAACAATTATAACTCTGCAATCATATGCTTTCTCTAAGTCAACAACTGCCATGTACAGTTTTCATCTCATATATTTTAAATATTTGTCCACTAATGTTTTTGAATATATTATCCATTGTGCATCTCCCCATGCAAAATCCTTTTTGAAATTCCAAAATAATTTTATATTCCTCAACCCAATTTTGTAACTGATTTGCAAAATGCCTGTAAAAACTTTTCTCATATTTGATAATAATGCAATACCTCTATAATTTTATGGCATACGAGGTGGTATCCACAATATTTGGGACTGGTGCTGCCATCTTGACAGTAGTTGCAGTAGAGTTTTGTACTGCTAGGTGGCAACACTAGCACATTTGATGAGTAAATGTTTAAAGTTTCATGCAGCTGGGTAGATATGTTGAGATTCTATAGTGCTTTTCATGATACTCTGTGTGTAGTGTGTGGCAATTTGACAATGGATCCAAGATTAGAACAGAGAGTGTGCATCAAATTCTGTGCAAATCTCGGGGAAAAAGGGTACAGAGACCCTTGCAATGATTCATCAAGTATTTGGGGGACAAAGCCTAAGCCTTACACGTGTGTTTGAGTGGCATGCTGGGTTTTGGGCCGGCCGTACAGCTATTGAAGACTAGGTTGCTTACACAGGTAGGCCCATCAGCTGCACAACGCCTGAATTGTTGCCAAAGTTCAACACCTCATTCACGAGGATTGTCAGGGACGTGCCAACAAATTTTAACTGTTGAATTGGGCATGCATCATGTCGCCGCAAAATTTGTGCCAAGGATCCTGACTGCTGATCAAAAGGCATAGCGTGTTGAAGTTTGCATGCAGCTTCGTCAGGCCATATCCGATGACCCAGCCTTCTTGTCCAGGGTCATCACTGGCGACGAGAACTGGATGTACGCTTATGTTCCTGAGACAAAACAACTGGCTCTTCCTCCCATTGGAAGAGCCAGAACTCACCAAGACAAAAAATCGCGAGAAAAGTGAAGAGCAAAGTCAAGAGCATGCTCCTCCTTTTCTTTGATACCAAGGGAATTGTGTACAAAGAATTCGTCCCACTAAATCAAACAGTAGATTCTGAATGCTGTGACGTGTTGCAATGGCTCTGTGAAAATGTGCGGAGACAATGGCCCGAACTTTGGCGACAAGGGTACCAGCTGTTGCATCATTATAATGCGCCCTGTCACAGTCCCTTGTTCACCAGGAGCTTTTTGACGAAAACATGATGGATATTCCCCACCCACCATATCTGCCTGATTTGGCACCCTGCAACTTCGCTCTATTCCTCAAACTGAAAATCAAGTTGGAAGGATGTTGGTTCGACACATTTGAGAGGATTCAAGAAGAAATGTTGTCTGTGCTAAACACCCTCAAAAAACATGACTTCCAAGATACACATGGAAAATGGCAGAATCGTTGGGACCAGTGTATACGTGTGGAAGGGAACTACTTCGAGGGTGACGACAGTCATTAGTCTCAAAATAAGTTTTTTACCAGATGGCAGCACCAGTCCTCAATATACTGGATACCACCTTGTATCTACACTTCCCTTGTCATTGTATATTGGGTAATTGATTGCTTTCCTCCAACTTTCTGGTACATTTTCCTTTGCCACAATTAAGTTAAACAGTCCTGTGAATAACTTAACTCTGTTTACATCACAACACCATTCTTTTATAAATTCTGGTGGGATACCATGTATTCTTGTTGCTTTATTCTTTTTCATTAATTTCACTTGTTTAACTACTACTTCATCCCTCACCTCACTATCCAACATTTCTAAATAGCCCATTCCTACTTCTAACCTTGGTGGCACTTTTAAACCGCTATGCTCACCAAAAAGAGTTATAAAATAGCTTATCCACTCACCTAGATTTATGCTGGATTTAGTTACAAGCTTGTTATACGTTACTTTTAACATTTTCCATATTCTACTAATATTTCCTTAATTTAATATCCTGATTAAATTCTTCCCATTTTTCCTTCTCCAATCATGTTTCTTACTCTCTATCAACAAATTATAAAATATTTTCCCCTGTAGATATTCTTTCTTTGACTAATCTCCTGCATCTTTCCATTTTATCAGCATTTGTTTCAACACTTTTTTTTATTATCAACATCATACCACTCTTCACCTCTTTCCTAACTCCCATCCCATTTTTCATCTTGTGCCCAGCTCTTTGCATTAATTTATTTATGCTATCACCAGCAGTTTAAAATTGAGTCGTATGACAAGCTGTGTTCACAGAGTACTAGCTGAAATCACATCACTGCACTGCTGCATAGAGACATTATTGTTTGACCAGAAATATCTTTGATAATAATAGAAACACATGTGTCTGGAATACCCATATCTTAACAATGTCTGTTAAATTGTGAATGTGAAAGACTGGTTTCTTTTTGAGTGATATGAGGGTCATTTGAAATGTTCTCAGATAGCCCACAGATTGCAACAGCAGTTTCGAAACAATTTTGTTATGAAAACTCACCATATTACATAGAAATATTTGTGCAATAATACATGGATTGGTCAATAATTAGTAGCTATAGCTGTTTGTTGCAGTGCAGACATGTGTATATGGGGAAAAAAGACAAATTATCGAACATTGTCTGTTATCAGGTAATTGGTAAAGGTATGAATGCAACAGAGATTCATACAGATATGACAAACATTCTAGGGGACTCCACACTATTATTTTCAACTGTTTCCAAGTAAACTATAGAGTTTAAAAATGGCCTTGAAAGCTTGGAAGTTGACCCATACAGCATATGACTAAAATTCATCACTACATCAGAAATTATAATAAGGGCATAATGTAGTTCTGAAGGATCAGTGATTAAAGATGCCTGAAATTGCTGAAGCTCTGGGCATTTCACATTTTGAGGGAAGAATTGTGCTTGAAAAGATTATCAGCAAGAATAGGCATCGATTTGTGACCATTGATGAACTAGGAGTGCACTAAAACACTCCTGGGAAGGAGAAGAGGAAGGAAAAAAAAAAATCTCTCTCCACCACAGTAGGCCAAGTGTGTGAAATTGTCCAGGAGGATCATGGCTTTGGTCTTCTGGGATGCCAAGGGTGTATTACTAATTTATTATCTTCCAATTGGAACATCTAGAGCATATTATGCCTCGAAAATTGATGGCAAAAATATGCAATAAAAGGTCCGGTTTATGAAAGAAGAAAATCATCTTGCATTAAGACAATGCTTGCCCTTGCACATGGGTACGATTTGCTGCCATATCTGCCTAATTCCACTGACTTGACTCCATCAGTCTTTTATCTGTACCCTAAACCGAAAAAAATTCCCTAGTGGAAAGACATTTTCATTCAATGAAGAGCTTAAATTATCATTTGAGCATATTTGTAGGCCTGGAGAAATCTGACTTTAGTGATGGAATTAAAGCTTTGAAGCATTGCTGGACAGAGTGCATTAGTGTCAAGGGAGAGTATGTTAAAAATAAGAATAATTTTAAAAAGCTATTTTGTCTTTTTGTGCTTTATTCCAAGAACTTTTAAGGACCCTCATATTTAGCATGGCAGTTTTATAATGGGGAGTAAGAAATATAGACAGCCAGCAAACTAATATCAGTGAAATGAAGAAACAATAAATATGATAATTATCTTTCCTCCAAATACATTAGCTGATCTTTGGCATAGGGAAGTTCTGAAGGAAGAAAGTACACCCTGGGAAAAGGTAACAAAAACCCTCATGTCAGAAAGAGTTGCTTGAAATAAACTTATAAGACCAATACACAGCTCTTTCCTTTAATGCATCAGACTGGCCATGGGTTCAGAAAAATACTTGTCTAGATATCTACATGTTAAATGCTTACATTGTTAAATGATAATTGGTTGAATTTATAACACTGGAATTTCACTAGCCTTCTTATAGTTTGGACATGTTTTGAATGCTCTTGCATTCATCCTTGGCTACTTTCTCAGTCTGTTGTCATCGTGCTGCTATCTAACTCTTGAGGTTGTCTGATGAACTTCCTGATTAGGTCATTCTCAGATGGTATTTCAAAATTTGTTACATGTTGTTTGTTTTTTTACTATTAACATTTTTTTCCCAAATGGTGTAGTTTCTTGCTATTTTTAATAACTTTGCTTTCATATATATTTCATGATTTCTTGACCAAAAATGTGCAGCAACAGCAGATTTTTCCGTTTCTTTGTATCATATGTTTCTGAAATATTCTTTTGTCCTCATACCTAAATTTCATTTTGTCTGGCTGATATATACTTGGTTGCATTCTTTGCAGTTTATTTTATATATTCCCAACCTATCCATTGTTTCAATTGTACATTTATGTGATCTTTTAATAACTTTGACTAAATTTGTTCTTTGCAGTTCGGAAAATGTTATATTGCGTAAATAATTTTTCTGAATTCAGAATAAAAATAGAATATACAAATAAAAGAAATTTTGACAGGCTACAGCAAGGGAGAGCAGTTGAGTAACAATGCATGGCATTGAAAAAATGTAAGCTTGCTTTCCATTTGCCTGATTTTTTGAGATGTACCATACTTAACCAACATACTAGATGTACACTCTTTGACAACAAAAATTAGTCATATCTTGAAATCAAAATTCTCCTAAGTTCTCATTACAGCATGCGATTCACAAGATAACCAGCAATGCAGTGTAGCCACAGCAGCAGTTGTCTTATGTGGCATGCACTAAAGATACTATTTCCTTCAGCATTTGTTCTAAATGCATTATGCTGCACACGCAAACCCTGAAAATGCAAGAAGGACAAAAGATGGCTTATGGTCCAAATTCAAGAAGCCTGGAAATTTGTAGCATCTCGTCCACACTACTGTAGAAATCTGACATCAGCTATGCTCCAAAAATTAAGAGCAGTTGTACATGCAGAGGATTCATACACTGGATACAGTTTTATTTCTCTGTGTTTTCACTTTAGAAGATAAATGTTTCTGTTCATGTATTTATTTAGTCATTTGTAATGAATACTTTATTTTGTGATTACGTTTTTGTATGTGCATAAGTAATGTTATAAAACTCAAATTATGCATTAAAATATAATATGATATTAAGGCAACATAACATATACACTTAAAACCAATAATTAAAAAATCAAAACAAAATGTTGTATGGGATTTGAATCTAAGAACTTATGTTAAAGACCATGCCTCTTAAATCACGTGGCCACCGCTAGTCTACCCTAACGTTCTCTTTCCAGAAGCATATGATTGTGACTATTACTTTTACAGGCATGCACTTGTGAATACAACATTTACAAGCATCCCCAAAGTTCTGAGATCGACACATAGAATCTGGCGAGGACAAATTTTTTTATAATTAGTAAGTGAATAATATTCTTGCTTTGCATGCAAAAGTCTTAGTAAAAGAATGCTTTTTTTTTTTTTTATTTATCTTTTATGATGATTTATGTATGAACGTGCTTTCCACAACACTCCATTGCGATTTAAATCTGATTTCTATGACCTTTGAAGGGTATTTAAATATGACATATCTTTTAAACATTTTGTTAATATTTATCATACATATCAAAAAATCATTAGTGCCTACTAAAATTCTATTTAAATAAAAAAGTTCAACTTATTTTAAAAATACTCCCTGTTGCTTTACTTTACTGAAATAATTCAGGACAAGTCTCCAGGACCATAGTTCTTATCCTCAGCTGTGGGTTAAATGTTCGAAATACTCAAGTTGGTATCAGTAGTCTTTGTGGCATTTCAGTGAAACTGAAAATTATTTTGCATTGAGTGACTCTCAAATAAAGAGAGGAAAAAGAGCCCTTCATTGAAAATTTTAAAATAAAATGCCATGCAAATTAACAAGCACACATTTAATTTTTATTTTCAATTCTCTATCCAACTGTTTCACAAATGTTCATTGTCTTCATTCTGTAAATCTCCAGAACATACATCTTTTATGTGTTCCCAGTCTCACACAGTTTCCTGAGCAAAAGGAGAAACAATTTATCATGCCTTTCTCACTTTTGAACTTTACCTGCTCCAATATGAAAAGATTTATCTGCCAAATAATGTTTCTCTCACAAGTACAGTAAAATACCTCATAAACTGCACCCAAGTAATTGGCAATCTCAGAAAGGAAAAAGAAGAAGAAAAAACATAGTTTTAGATATGCTGCAATTTTGATGAAATTTTCCTTGTCTTCCAATAGCATCATAGTTAGCATCATAGTTGCAGCATATGGATGCAGTTTGACTTCACAGTAGTGAGTACAGTCTTGCCAACTCAGCATGACTTCACAGTATTACAGTAACAAGCATGATAAAATGGCAATTGCATGCTGCAGCACCTATGGATAATAACTAAAGTTAATTAACCTACTGCAGCATAATGGAAGCAAAATGTTTTTTTATGCTTAAACAGAAGTTAGAGCTGTTAGATAAAATGGAAAAGGTGTTAGTAGGAAGCAGTTAATTGAAGAATCATTTTGCGTTACAACTTCATCTTCATAGTTGCAGTGGGTTACAATGTTGGCTACACTGATCTTGATGTTATATGCCATCAATTAACACTGTCATTAGATTGGACAAATTTAATTATGAACTAACAAATGATTGTGCAGTGTTAAGTGTTGAAAATAAAGTTTTTATTTCGAAATTTTATTTTTAAAAACTACCTAAAAATGATCAATTTCTGCATGCAAAAAATGTTTGTGCAATTTACATCACCTATAAAAGTATTTTCCAATTACTGAGCAAATCGATTATCAGGCACTTGTTTTCTCCCATAGTCGGCAGGTACAAGAGGTTTAATGTAAGTGGTTGCCATGGCAACATGACATCAAATTCCATTTTATGTCTGTGATTTAACAACTTTAGGGGATACTTTGAACACATATTCTCCCTTTGAACACGCTGCTCACCTTTTCTTCTTCCCAGTTCAGGCAGTGAAAGTTCATATTTTCCTTGTTGTGAGGGATTTGTAAATTTATACATAGAGTTATGTTGTGATTTATGTTTGGGAAATAAATCCATTTTGTGCCATAGTGATACACTTACAGTATTCTGAATTCCCATTGGTATGTGTAGCACCTATTTGGGAACACCATTTTGTTGGCTGTTAGCTTTTTATTAATAACCATATTGTCTGGACTAAGAAAAGGTTTTAAAAAGAATGTAATGCAGGCTCTCTAAACAAGAACATCCGCTGAAATGCAAACTGTAACTGGATATTTTTCTGAAGAACAGAAACATCATTTCTAAGCCCTTCAGAAAACTACCAGGATTCTGTCTTGTTCAGTTCTGTTCCATCTTGTCATGGATTCTGTGTTGTATTTTAGCAAAGAATAACTCAGATTCAGGATGCTTTAGTAAAGCAAGAACATTTCAAGGAACTAGTTGCTTTGTAATCTAAAATTAACAGAGTTTTTAGTGATGATTTCAAGACAATGAAGATATAGAGTGTACATCTGAATATGTAGAAGATAATGTAAAAATTAAAATTTACAGTACTAACCTTTTTGACAATGAAGTGATGACAGCACAGATGTCTCTCAGACATCACAGTGTAAATTCTGAAGAAAATGTTGGACATTTTCTAGGGTCTCATGATGGGTGCCAATCATTTGATGCTTTATTTAATTTTTTGGATGTGGAACAAGAACAAATTAATAACTCAATGCTATGAAGAGGTTATTATCTCCAGAAAGAAATTAGGGATAAAGTACCATAATCTTATTTTGTGAATTGCTTAGCTCTTCGTCAATATTGCAACAAAGTATAGAATACAATTCTAATGTCACATAATTTTTTTTGCAAGTAACACTGAGATTCCTGCATTTTTCTACCATTCACCTTACAGAATATATGCAGTGTTTACATGTTCAGCTATATTCCAACTTTATATGAATTCATTGGTGTTCTAATTCAAATTAATCAGTGTAATTGTAGAAGATTAGAATAAATTGGAACAAGTGTAAGAAATAATAATGATAAGGTGTTTATGTAAACTGAGTAAACTGGGTAAGGCCGTGGTGTAATGTGATCCTTCTCCAGCTTCCCAGATGCTTCATCCATGACTATAGTGACAATCTTCAGTGGGTGCTAGATGTAATCTTCTTAGAGACGAGGCAGTGACTGGCTCATTACTGAAAATAGTGGCTGTATATATAGTTTGGGTGCCTGTGGAACTGGGCTCTGATTGGTTTACATGGCTAAGGGAACTGGATCTAAGCTGCAGCTCATGGGTGTTTACAGCAGGGTGTTGGTTACTGATAGGTTTGCATGGTTTCTTTGTTTTAGTATTTTGTAGAGCCGGACACCAAGCTGAATGCAATTTCGGAGCATCTTTCCTGTTAAAGGTGTTTCTCTGCTTGTAAATTCCAATTGCCTCCTGGTATAAGCAAGGATTATAATGAGATGTTCAGGCTAAAATGTTGATATCTTGAAGAGCTGATTTGTCTGCTTAACCTAGAAGGCCATGTCTCTTATGTTTTGTAAGGCAAATATTAATGTAGCACTGTGTGGTTCAATGTAAACCACACTACTTGAGCATGAGATTCCATAGACACCAGCTGAGGCAAGTGGTTTTCTTGTATCCTTTGTCAAGTGGAATGTATTTCTTAGCAATTTTGTTGGTTTAAAAACTCTCTACTTTATGTCTTCTAAATAGCTTTGAGGTGTGGTCTGTGATGTTTTTCCGGACAAGAAGATAAGCTGTGCCCTTCTTCTTAGACAGTGTGTCCATCTGTTTTGTATTCTTTCTGGTTGTAAGACTCTTCTCATTTCCTTGACTCTATACCCTTTAGCTTGTAATACTTGTTGCAGGAGTTCTTTTCTCATCCCAGGAGCTTTGGTTCACAGATATGCAGGAGCCTTGACCTAGCAGAGTTTTAATCATAGAACTTTTTTGCCTTGGACTGTGGTTACAAGCATAGATATAGCTTTAACAGGAAAGAAGTAATTCTGAAATTGCGTTCATCATGGTATCCACCTCCATACAAAATGCTAAGACAAAGAAACCATGTAAACCAATCAGTAACCAATACCCAGCTGTACCCACCCATGAGCTCTAGCTTAGATCCAACCCCCTAAGCCAAGCAAACCAATCAGGACTCAGTTCCACAGGTACCCTTCAATGTATAAACCAATCCTATTTTTCTTTCAGGGGCGAATTTTATAAACAACATTCAGGACTTACTATGGGCAGTCACTTGTCTCCATTTCTAGGTAACCTCTTTGTGAGCAGATTTGAAACACACATCAATTCAGCTTTCCCATACATATTTAAAATATGGTACAGATATGTGAACGATATATTTGCCATAGTTAACAAAAAACTTATTATTGATGCCATGAAACTTCTGAATTTACAAGATAAAAATATTTCATTCACATATGAAACTGAAAAAGATAACATGTTACCTTTCTTGGACATAAAAATAATGAAACATCAAGAAAAATGGGAATTTGAAATATATTGATGCACTTGCAGACAATCACATCAAAGCTGATGGTTTTAACCCCACAATGCACAAACATGCAGTTATCAACAGCCTATCATATCCGCTAATTAACATTAAAATTAGCAAAAAAGAAATACAAAAAATAGAACAGCCATTAAAAATGTTTATAACAAAGAACTAGTATACAAAAAAGTACAAAAATTCAAGAGGCAAAAATTTATTACAGAAACCACAACACTTTCAACAAAAAAATATAAGTTAGTTTTTAAAAAATGCACATATCATCCATGGGCCAAAAAAAATGTCAGAATATTCTTAAAAGATTTTAATATCAGGTTAGCACCTGTAAACAGATTTAATGTTAAAAAATCTCGTGATTGATAATGTTAATGACAGTATTCCACAAGAGAAAAAAAGCAGGTATTTATAAAATAATTTGTGCAGAATGTGAAAAAATCTACATTGGAAAAACAAAGAGAAACATAGGCCACGATTAAAAGGATATTTCACAAACATAAAATACAAGCAGTTGGAGAAATCAGCAGTGGCATCTCATTTCTGGACAGAAAACCAGGACATATTGAATAAAACAAAATTATTAAAATCAGTGCAAGAACCTACAGAATTAGCAACATGGGAGAAAATTACATTATAAGTACAAAGACAATTTAATGAACTTCGACTCTTCTGGTAATGATAATGACACTTCTGATAATGCTTCAAGTTTATCACATCTCCACCAGAGCAGATTACACATCCCCACAGCATAACGGTTTATCCTCCAGTCGACAATGGGCTGACGATAAGAATGAAGGGTTCGTGAAACCAGTCCTACATATTTAAACAAGTAAACGGAGCAAAAGAGTGTTAGTTCGACTCATTCACACAATGATATTAATATATGATTAGCTTTACTGTGCAATGTTCCAATTAACAATTTTAGTTAATATGTGATAAGTAGTTGGACAGCAAATTAGTAGATAGTTTCTGAATGAATTTACTTCTCTATAGTAGTATTGAACAATATTTTGATGTTTTACAAAAGATTTCTTGTTTTTTTCCTTTAGTGTCAGCCCATTGTCTCTCCACCCCCCCCTGGCATAGCCATATTATAGCAAACTTCTGAGGCCAGGATGCCCATAAAGAGCATTACAATGTTATCCTATGATGGTGAAGATATATGGATATGGTTGCACTGGGGGAGATAAACATCTGTATGAATTGATATCATTGTATGATTCAGTTGAACTACACACTCTTAAAGCTTCACTTACTTTTCATAAATGTATGGAACGGTTTCGAGAACATTTAGTTCCCATCTTCAGCCAGGCTAAAGTTCAACTCTGTATGAATGCATAAAGATGGCACAAATAATGAGGATGAAGCCCTTGGCACCTTAAAGCTATCTGGCATTCACTTTATCAGGATAAAGGGGGGGGGGGGGAAAGGCCTTTTTGGGAATCAAACCCACTGGATTTGCAGCCACTAATGCTACTATTAGACCAAATAAGGTTATCTAGATCAAGAGAACATAGGCATTAATAAACAATAAAAAAAATAAGCAGTATTTTGGTAGTATTTCAGAAGGCTAAAATAATTACCAACATGACTCAGGAAAGAGAAAATAGTGCCCTGGAAGAGAATGATAGTTCCAAAAATTACAAGATTTTGTTTTAAGTCAGGTTTCAATATCTTGCTCTTGTGGATAACTCAAAAATTTTTACATATGCTAAGTATTTTCCTTACATTGATATACCGCCACGGGTGGCCGAGGTCGTTAAGTCTCGGACTCGTGAGCAGGAGGTCTGGGTTCGAATACCACCAGGACCGTCCTTCCTGACTGAGGTTTTTTCCAGGTTTTCCTCAGTCCTCATAAACGGCAAATGCCGGGGAGGTACCCTAAACTTAGGCCTGGAACGATTCCTTCCATAAAATACTTTCCCAATATATCATTTCATTCATCACCAGTGTCCACCGCCTGTGGTACCTCTGTAGTAAAAACGGGCGTTAAACACCATTCATTCATTCTTACATTGATATTCACAGATATTTAAAAAAAATTGATTTCTTGAAGAATAAACTGCATCTTTTGTATGCTGAAAGTATATAAGTGGATTTCTATAATGGAGCATCTGAAATTGTGCCCAAAAATAAGGATGTATTTGAGAAATGTACAAGTTTTAGTTAATACCTCCTACAAGTACATCATTAGAAGTTCTTTCATAAAAGCAGAATTAAATCTGTCACAAGAAATATTATATCGCAAGGCAGACTTATACCATTAGCAAACATTTAATTCAGAAGTAATTTTTTTTTATTTGGTTTATTTAAAAATGCTCTGTAACATCTCTGGTCATTTACATCCCATTCAATTCATGGTATGAAACTATTAATAAAGTTTACTTAGAGGCCTCCTATTTAAGGCTTGAGTTTCTTTTACATGCAGAAAAAATAATGACAGGATCCAAGGCTTTACTTTCCTTCTGAAAATGCTATACTTAGAATTTTATGTCCTAAAAATCCATCAATCCTGGTCAGATTTGAACCCCATAACCTTGGGTGTACGAGGTTCACTAGACCACCAGTATAAGGAACCTTTGTGTGAACTCATAAGGAAACACAGTTTTATGTGGATATCATGTTTTAAAGTTTGCTGCTTATATAAGAAATAGACAAGTCTTGCATGTTAATTAATAAGGAGCTAAGAGTATTTTTAACTCTATTATCATACTTAAGCTTACTATGCTGATGCTCTTTCAACTGTCTAACTGCAACCATAACTTGTAAGCAGGAGGCCTGGAGGTCAATTCGTGCCAGGACCTTTCCCCCTAACTGAGGTTTTTCCTAGGTTTTTAACAGTCTTCATAAATGGCAAATGCTGGGGAGGTAACCTAAATTTAGTACTGAAATGTTTCCTTCCTTAAAAATAAATTTTACTAATTTATTATATCATCTCATGTATAACCAGGTCCACTGCTCCAGCAGTAAAAATGAGCGTTGAACACTTAAAAAAAAGCTATAAATCAATTATATGATTGGCTTCATTGTGCAAGTTCCAGTTAATATTTTAACTATAAATCTCCCTACCTGAGTATAAACATTGTTCAAACTTTTATATGTAAAGCTTTTCTCAAACATATAGTTTACTTAATTTTTGAACTGTATATTGTAATTAGAGATCTGATTTTTATATAAGCACTTTTTTTTCCCTAATGTGTACCTACATTCATAAAATGAACTAATGAGCTTTAATATCTTGGTTGAGGTCTGACAAGTTCAAATTTAGAATTTTATTAACATTAAAACACATAATTTACAAAAAAAAAGTTATATAAATACATCATTTTTCCCATTATTTTTAATATTTTACAACAATTTTTATTCCAAAAGAATTCAGTACCAATTAATTCCCTTGATTGGGGTGGGAATGATTTATTTGCACATGCATAATCTGGGAAGAACAGAGTAGGTGTCTCAAGATATTACACTAATGACCTCATTGTTAATGATTGTGTTTCTTCTGCTTCCATAAGCAGTTGAGTTGAACGTTCTTACTTTTTGGTTAGTCAGAATCAATACAGCAAGTGAAATAATTTGAGAAGTTTAGCTGTGTGAGTTAAAAATGCCAAAAGTGAAAAACCAAGCGTAGATGAGCATCTGCATCAGTACACAGTTTTACCATAAATAGGAAAATACTATTTTGCTAGTTGTATATGGAATCTGTAAGTACAGATCAACATTTTCAGGTAATAAAGTATTTGTCAGGAAGTAAGCAATCACATGTTTCATCCAGGAA
This sequence comes from Metallyticus violacea, assembly GCA_030762175.1. NCBI lineage: Eukaryota > Metazoa > Arthropoda > Insecta > Mantodea > Metallyticidae > Metallyticus > Metallyticus violacea. The sequence continues at coordinate 23,927,980 of CM060836.1, forward strand.
TTTCTTACAGAAGAATTAATGCCATTCTCATCTAAAAAGTTCAACATTTGTTTTAGCTGAAATTTCCTTTTAGAAGGTGAACAGCTGTAAGTATAAAAAAAATTTTGTACTAAATACACAAAAATAAATCCTGATGACTCAATGCTAAGGAAAAATTATGTTTTAAAGTGTTATAAAGAAAAATTTAGACATGTTAAGTCAGTATGCAAAAATCAAAAAACATGAATGAACACAGACAAAATTACCAATGCTAGTGCTAGAAAATTGGAAAATGTAATAATAAATGTGTTGAAAAATGACAAAATTATTCCCCCAAAATTATCCTTTCTAACTTTTAAAAATGCCATTCTCAAACCATGTAACATTAACTAGACTATTTAATAAACTTTTGCAAGCTGTGAGGTCAAATGAAGTGAAATATAAAATGTATTATAACCTAAACTTAGGTATTCATTTTTTACACTAAACTCCACTTAATAAAAGTAAGATGCGTTTTGGGAGAATCTTTCCCATGTTCAGTTGCTCACTGAACCGCTGTTACTCGAAATGATGGCTGGACAACCGGATGTCACTGTGGTGGCCTCTGTTGGTTGAAGTAGGATGTTTCTGAGTTCATCCATAGGAGGAAACTTGAAATTCATTAGGTTTTCTCTATTTTTTAATATGGAAAAATTTTCCTGAAAAATTTTTAACTTGAAAATTAAAGGGAAGGCTTTTATGATGTGTATTTCAAATGAGCTCATAAATAACTCTGCTATAAAAGGTGACAAAGGGTTTCCCATTGGGTTTGTCACCTTTTCTAGCAGACTTATTCATGAGCTCCTTTGAAATATACATCACAAAAGCCTGCCCTTTAATTTTCAAGTCATGGTATAGGTATGTGGACCACATTTTTGCACTAATACTGAAGAAACACTCAATAGATGCCCTAAACTTCTTAATTTGCAACATGAATCTATACAATTTACTATAGAAGAAGAAAGAAATGGGTGGCTACCATGTCTAGATTTAAAAGTTATAAGAAATGGAGATTGTTTGAATTTTGGAATTTACAGAAAACTACATAAAAATGAGAATTATAACCCCATTCCACATAGATATGCAGTTTTTCACATTTTGGCACACAGATTGATGAATATTTCACTCATAGAAGCAGAGTACAAAATAGAATACAAACAAATAATAAAGACAGCTATAATCAATGGTTTCAACAAATACAGATTAATAAAAACTATCAATAAATCTAAAAGACAAAAAGGGATAAGGGAAGTTTCCACACTGAAAAACACAAAAGAAGAATACAAATTCAAAAGTTTCACCTACCATCCAATTTACCATAACAAGTTCAAGAAAATTTTCAAAGAACAGTGGATAATGTTAGCCCAACAGATACATCAAGAATTTATTAGGTTGCACAGTAAAAATATCCATACCAACAGAACAGAAATCAAGAATTTACGAAATAAAATGTGCAGATTGTGAACAGAGCTACATAGGCAAAACAAAAAGAAATTTGGAAATTCGGAGGAAAGAACATTTTAGGAACATTCAGTTTAAACAGGTGGATAAATCTGCAGTAGCAGCTCAATTTTGGTCCAAAAACCATGATATTAATCCAGGAATTAAACTGCTGAAACATCTTCACAACCCATTGGAGTTATCCAGTTGGGAAAAAATTTTCATATTAAAAAATAGAGAAAACCTAATGAATTTTGAGTTTCCTCCTATGGGTGAACTCAGCAACTTCCTACTTCAACCAACAGAGGCCACCACAGGAACATCCGGTTGTCCAGCCATCGTTTCGAGTAATGACAGTTCAGTGAGCAACTGAAGATGGGAGAGATTCTCCCGAAACACGTCTTACTTTTATTAAGTAAGTGCAGTTTAGTGTAAAAAATGAATACCTAAGTTTAGGTTATATTGCAACTCCATTGTCAACAGCTTCGTAAGTATAATATTTATAAATGTATTGTTTGTCCTTAAGGACACTATGGCATATTTGAAGAAAACTGTTGAAGATCTTTGTGTGAAGGATAATTCATGTGTCATGTATCATTTATTCCCTGCATAAATTATTTGAAACAATCCAAATACTTAATCATAATAGGAATATTAAGTGTCAATTGGAAAAGAGATTATATTTGTAAAATCACCATCCCAGATTGATTTTTTAAAAAAATAAATCTTGCTCTTCCATTCTCTTCTACACCCATTGTCACAGTACCTGGCTTAACGCTGTGGATATTATCAGATAATTTTGAAGCATTACATCTGCAGTGAATGAACTGTATAAAGATGATGCTTTTGCAATATCAGTTGCACAGAATTTACTATGTGATACCAGTTTAAAATGTGATTTGGCCTTCATATCTGCCAGTTTCATTTTCTTGATTCACTTAATAGAAAAGAATATGTATTACAATTCCTTATGCAATTTTTAATCAATCTCATTTTATTCACATTTGTTTGTATACAACTTAATTCTATACCATTCTACAAATATCTAAAACTAATCTACATTGAATACTATGTGTATTTTGATACATTACACAAAAAGCTATCAAAACAAGATCTACTTATGTAAGGTATAATCTTGTATAACAAACTACCAGAGGCTCTAAAATTGAAAAAAGCGTAGAAATTTAAGAGAGATCTAAAAGAATTCTTGATTGAGAAATGCATATATAGAATGGATGAATTGTACATCATGTGAATAAAATGCGTAATTCATTTTTAATTCTTGTAACTGTGTACTAAAATGTTTTGATGATAATTTATTGTATATTGATTCTGCTAAATTTTGCTATACTTTATAATTGTATTATAATTTATTTTGACTAATATTTTAAACTTATACACTGTTAACTCTAGATTTTGACAATGTCAGAAACTTGTGTACCAGAGTTTATTGACTGCAAATAAATTTATTTATTTATTTGAGTATTATTAAGTATTAAATATACTACCATACAGTACAAATAAATATTTTAATTCTCATTACTTCAATCCAAAATTTTTACATTTGAATAGCTCAGCTCCCAGTCCCCTGTTCATCAGCAGCTACTTATTCCAATATTCACAGAGATCGAGCTCCCATTCATCCTAAAACGCATTACTGTAAATATTTTATATATAAACCATTATTTAAATACAATTTCTATAGTAGTTTCCTTATTTCTAAATTACCGAATTACCCCTAAACACAAGCAAAATATCCAAAAAAGTAACATTACCAAATGATTATTAACCAAAATATTTATAACTCTTTATAATGTTTCATCTAACCAATCAGTTCACAAATCACTACACTTCGTTGTCCAGTTCCTATACAGCCACCAATAGTCCCTAACTTAAGTTATCTAGCTATTGGACCCAATTTTCCCTTTAGTCTACTATTTAATAATATCCTTTCTTAATTTTATTATCTTTCTTACTAACTTTCATGAGCCATTTAGCTTTAATTTACCTATATTATTTCCTATTTCATTTATATTCTTTTTGATTTTACGCTCATCTTTTATCTCTTAATTACTCTTGGCAAATTGGACCACTTTTTCATTCCTAGTTTCTCTCTAAAAAATGTTGATTTCTTCACATTCTAACAATATGTGCCAGCCAATTTTATCCTTTTGGTTACAAAGTGAGCATTTTTTCAAATCCTTTCTTACTCTTAACCCTTTCAATTTTTCAGCCCCCATTCAAGCCCATACAAAACCTTTTCTTGTTGCTTGTCACACTGTTCAAAATAATCTCTTCTCCATGCTATTTTCAGATCTCTGTACATATTCATTAAAGTTTTGGAATTAAAACTAGTGAATATATTTTGCCTTTCAATATCTTCAATTCTTGCTTTAATTACTTTACAGAAACCACATTCTAATGACTCTTAACTCTCCAAATTTTACCAAAATCAATTTTCCCAAAATTTCCTTGATCCTGTTGAACCCATAGAATATACCCTTTCCTGAACTTTCAAACACTGTTTATGCTATTTTGCTCACCTAAATTTCTAATTATAAACAATATTTCAATACTGTTTCCAAAATTTTCCCTTTGCTACCACTTCTTAGTTCTACTTGTGCATTACCATTAGGTAAAGTTCTAGACAGGCCAGGAATTTGTTCACTTAATAAAGAAAGCCTAAACTTCTGTCGACTTATTGAGAATTCAGTTAAAGAAATACATTAAACTAAAAGTATACGGTTCTAAAAGAATTTCTAAGAACTAAATTTAAGGTTATGTTTGAGAAAAACAGTAGCTGCCAAACCCTTTGTAAAGTTGGTCAAATTTTTAAGAATAAATTCTAATTGAACTTATTGAATGTCTATTAGCGATGTGTCCCTCTTCATATATGCAAGGGTAACACTATATGACACAGAATGGTTCTTTTCTCAATATAAGACATTGTTTGTGATATAGGCTTTGCCCAGAGATGACATTTATTGTGCACTGCAAATCCAAATCCGATATTTAACTTCATTTTGTTAGTTCCAATGCTAATTTTTCTATAAAGTTGCATGTTTTCTCATTTTAGCATATTTTTTAAAAAAATTAAAATAAAAAATTTTGCACTTAAAAATTCAGGTTCTAGTAATAACAGCATTTTGTTTTCAGTTGCATGGTTTTCATTCTAATGCTGCCTCTCAATCTTTCTATTCCTTACATTTTATATTCTTCCAGTGTTCTTTGAATCTATTGCCTACATTTCCGTTTGCTTTATTAATGATTTTTTATTTATTTTATTTATTCTAAAGAAGCAAATTGGAAAAATCTCTAATCTAATATTTAATTTAATTAATTGATAATTAATCCATTTTGTTTAATTTTACATCTTTATTGTTGTGTTTATTTTGAGGTGTTTATGTGACCTGAAGTATTCAAAAATCTTCTGAAATGTATTAAGAGATAGGGATGGTATATAAAAATTAAAAACTTTTAGTTACAGGCATAAAGAATATAGTTGTGATCTGTTTTATTTCCTTCTGTTTATTATGTTTCTTTATTTGTTTGAGGATAATTTTCTTTCTAACCCAATTTAGCATCTTTTATGAACATTCATATTTTAACTATTTTATGTGTAAAACTGCTAAATGCTTCCTGTGTATATCAAAATCTAGCATACAGTTTTTTTTTATATTATTTTCTATATATCAAAGTAGAAGTAGCTTTTAATGCAATTTTTTTGAAATGACGGTGCATTTCTGTTTCTGATAAACAAGTTCACAAGAATCAGTAAAATAAAACTGAAAGAAGGAATATTTATTGCCCCGCTTTCCATCCCGGATCACCTCTCATGAGGAATATTTTAACTATCAAGAAGAATATCAAGTGCTCTTATTTCTTGACAGAGGGCAGAGCGGCAGGTGGTAAGCCAACGCTATCTGAAAGGGAACGAATATATTTTTGGGCATGAAACAGCCGATTATTTTGTCCAGAGAACTCTTCTTACCGACATGGATTTCTTCAGCATGCCGTAAGTATACAATGTGGTATCCACGGCTTAAATTCCGTGGGACTTGTGCCTGGAAAATCAATCGAATCCTACCGGGTTTGAACCCGCGACCCTAGAGTTCTGAGGAGCTACCTCGGACCACCGAGGCCCCAAAATGTTTGCACGGTATCTTGCTGCAAAATGTAGCCATTCACTTTCTAGGGAATGTCAAATTTAAAAATTTCAGAGAACAATATAAATATATATATATATATATATATATATATATATTTATATGGGCGTGTCATAAAGTAACCTTTTGGTTTATTACATCTACTAGTTCGTAGTCTCACCTCTAGATGGTAGTACACAATTTTTAGAAAAAGAATCTTGGTGTAGGACAACAGTAAGTCGGAGAAGGTACATAATGAATAATCTCAGGAGGCATGATCCATGTTCAGTGACAGGAAACCGCATATCCGGGACGATTTCTTTATACAGAAATTATGCCCGTAAAAACAAACACGAAAAAATTGCTGGAACTTGTAGAGGATCGCACGATCGTGAAAAACGGAGAATAGAGTGGCTGTCAATAGCATCATAACACATTTGTTAATGCCTTTGATAAAATGGTGTGTGCGACGCTGAATCGGTTACAGGTGCACATTTATCATTCACATGATACGATCCATAAACATTTGGGCTATTAGAAAGTCTGCTAATCTGGATCCCAGAGAAACTCGCACCAACAAAAACATACAGTGTTAAGCCGTTGAGATTGAAATATTTTTGTTTCCCATTAACACAAATAATGAGAAGTGACTGCATCACTCCGATCCACAGACAACAATAAATCATCCCAGATTACTTCTACTAGCCCATTACGATTTGTTGATCTTAAGAGTTTCAAGCACACAATTTTGCAATCTGTTCAACAAATTGTCTTGGGTTTAAGTCTGGTGAATTTCCTGGCCAGTCTTCCCATATTCGATAAGCGCTTTTCTTTATTTCATTTAGAGCTTTTTTTTAGTAGAGTTTAACGCCCGTTTTTACTGTTGAGGCACCACAGGCGGTGGGCAAGGATGATACATCAGATATTGGGTAAGGATATTTTTTAAGCGTTCCAGGCCTAATTTTAGGGTACCTCCCCGGCATTTGCCATTTATGAGGACTGAGGAAAACCCGGTAAAAACCTCAATCAAGGAGGACGGTCCCGGCGGGATTCGAACCCCAGAATCCCGCTTAAGTGTCCGTGCCTCGGCTACCCGTGGCGGTCATTTAGAGTGCTCTTAGATGTGTGTGACTTAGCTCCACAATGCATCATGACAACAAAAAATTTGTTTGAGAATTGCGTTTTGTCCAGTAAACTTTAGAATTTGCGGGAAGAATTTATGTACAATAATATTAATTATTCACGGCTTTCATCTCATCAATTACCACCAGATCTGACTTTCCGTAAGGGAGATAGCTCCAGCTACCATAGTCTTTGTATGGAACTTAAGGACTTGAACAGGAAACGATGATGATAAATCCGCAGTTCGAATTCTGACATGCTGAAGATGTGGGAGAAATTATGAATAAGATATGTGCCTTGTGGCGTATCTTTTGGCTACGTCCAATCCTGAACGTCTAGCATCTTTAACTGAACCATCCAAGTAATTTTTTCATTTAAAAACTGTTGCTAATGATATTTTCAGGAACCTAGCAATATCATCAATCTATTTTTCACTCTTGGTTAAAGCTTGGATTTGAGGTAATTTATGCTTACGTTTTATTGTTGCTATGGGATCCCGAAGGAATAAAAAGGTCTATCAAAATATTTAACGGCAAGTTTGTTTCGAAAAAGCATGTTTAATTTTCATTTGAATCTGAAAACATGAGATAATTTGCTATTCGTTGGCATGCAACAGATGTTTCTGTTACGTGTCTATTACGTGTCAGAAAATTTTGTTACACGTTCATGTTATGGATAATCGTACTTAGAAACCCTAAATTTCAATTTTTCACATTCTGCATGAAAGCTAGATTATTTGTGTGCAAATTAAGTGCTACTTACCGGTAAAAGACCAAGTGTAATATAATTTCACTGATTTCATAATTTGGACTGCTTTATATAACTAAGGGAAATGACTGGGCATGCTTTAAGTAAGTCTCTCTCCTCAACAATAATGTGTTGAACACAGAATTTCTACCAGCGGCTTTACAACAATACGACTAAACAAGAATAACGTTGGGTTCCAACAATCAACGAATACATTTTCACAATGTAAGCATAAAATAAGAACATAAAAACACAAGGCATCAGAAACTTTTGTTACATCCTTTATATATTATATAATTTAGGACTAATTGCCCCTTTTTCAAGAGAAAGTAGAGAGTATAAGGGTTTGTAGTTTTTCTTGAAAAGGGGCAATTAGCTCGAAATATTACACTTATCCGAGTGTTTATGCCTAACTTTTCGTTATACAAATATATTATTAAGAGGATAGTGACCGCCTGTGGTGCCTCAGTAGTAAAAACGGGCGTTAAACACTACCCAAAAAAAAAAAAAAAAAGAGGATAGTGCTTCAATGCAGAAAAGGAAAATAGTGAGGGCGGCGGTAAGACCAATGCAAGCATACAGCTAGGCAGTGTATAAGCCGCGTCTAATGATCAGATCTCGAATCAATGATTGTCGCGTTCACAATTCATACATACAATACTGACCCATCATACCTTTCATCATCTAAGTGCACTGATTCGAAATAATCAATAAGAATAGTAGGGGACTGTCAGAACAAATTACCGAGAAGTAGCAAGATTTTGTGCCCAACTAAGGCACCTCTTTCGTTCAAATCTCCCCCTCTAGTACGAGTACACAAGTAATAACGAAAAGCAAACTGCAACCAATCCAGAAATTAAAGCAATTCGCGGGGAGGGGGGAAGATATCTAGAGGTAGCTGCTATAAAGAACAGCCGCATCGGAACAAATAAGAAATAGAATTCTTTTATTCATATTCTTTAAAAAAATGGTATTTTTATGTTTTTCGTATACTACAGAAGTGGTCCACGTTACAGGGTTCAAGGTGCATTAGCGAGTTTTGAAATACCAGTTAATGAATTATTACCGGAATAGCAATAGAACAACATTCCAGTTCAAAATTATATTCTTTTATATTGAAATATAAAGTACTTCAGTAATATCAGTATAAACCATAACATCTATATAACTATTTGTGGAATAGAAAGTGTTTTTAATTTACTATGATTAGGTTTGTTTATAATTTTGCTTTCAATGTTAAAAATGCACCTGAAAATAAGTTATGGAAGAACCGTCAGTATCCAAGTAGAGCAGCGACGAAAGTTATTAATTCCTGTACCTTGCCTCATTTTTGTCTCCCCTTCTAAAAAAATGGGACTTAGAGTAAACAAAATACAAGTGTGTAGTGGTTTGCAAATCCATCTTTGAAAGTATCCATCGTTTTTAAATGGCAGCTTATGCTAACGTATCTGTTTTAGAACATAAACGCCCACATAATGAAGATCTTCATAGTACAATGTCATAAGATAAGTCAGAATAAAATTTTCCTCATAAAGTATTTTAATAGCTAATGTGTATGTTCTTCCCAGGTTAAATTGGAGTTAATTTTTATACCTAAACTTTTCAAAGGAATTTTAATGTATTATATTACTATACCTTGTCTATAATTTGTGATTTTAGAGGCTAATATTCATGAATGCACTTTTCCTAATACTACATTTGAGATTATATAATTGGAAGAATTGTAATAAAATACTTAAGCATAATTATAGGGTTTTATTATTCGTTCCAAAGCAAATTGCTGAGTTCACTACTTAAATCTGTAATTTTTTAAATTTATTAATGGTCTTAGTTATTATGTTTCTGCTAAATCAATATTATATTCTGATTATACTTCATTTTTAAATTGTGCTAATAATACAGAAGAACAGAAATCATGTACCGTTAATACTTTAAGAGATATTGCTGAATGGTTTAGAGCTAACAGTTTTCAGTTAAATGAAAGCAAAACTTAGAATTCGGCTTTTTTTTTTTTTTTTTTTTTAAGTTTAATAGATATAACAGAATCAACGAAGGTTATAAATCTGCCCGTTATTTATTTAGATACAAATTGAATTTGGACCACCATATAGACTTTATAAGTTGGAGGTTGTCTCTTTAAAGTGTTTTATATTTTAAGGAAAATTGTCATGGTATAGTCTTGAGAGGTAACATTCACAATTATGAAACTAGAAATTTAAACCAGTTGAATGTTCCTTTTAGCAGGCTCACTAAATTTATGTACAATTCTTTGATATTAGATTATTTATCAATTTACCACATTGCTCAAACGAAGTTTCAGTAACCTTTGTATTAATGGTTGTTAAGGAATCCCATTTATTCTTTGGCTGGATTTTATTATATATGTAACCAACAATTTTGAGATATATTTTATACTTAAATGTAATTATAATTGCTTAGATTAAACGAAGTCTATTGTTGTAAAGTAATAATGATAGATAATAAATTGATTGATATAATTCGCGTATTAGATTATACCGTGTTTATCAAATCTAAATCCGAACTTAATTTAAAAAAGTATGGTTTTCCCAAGCTAAGTCGAATAAAAAAATTCCTAATACTTTTTAATGCCTTCTTGTTTAAATATGTATGTGAATCTGGATTGCAAAACATTTCTGCGTCTAAACATACCAAACCGCTATTAATCAGGACAGCTTAAAATATATTATATTATTGCAACGCGCCTTTTCGATGGATATACGAGATACAACGAAAGTTAATAGAAGAATGTTGCAGATCTCTCGACATTGGTAAAAGATGTTGTATGTTCCAGATTCACTTTTAAACCGCTTTTGCAGTTTTTACTATGATTTTAATGGTTGGTTTGTTTATTTTATAACATTTAATTGTATCGCAAAAGCATGGGTACACAAATATTTTTAACATAGTAAATTAAAATGTTTCATTACTTAGCTGTTGAAATATATATATTTGAAGAACTTCAGCTATTGGAAATATAGCGAAAATCGTATGATACTTAGTGTTTATCTATTTCTGCTTCTCTAGTTCATTTTATTTGAGCTATATATATAAAACACAGAGAAAGAGTCACACTTGAAACTGCTATATTTCGAACTACTGCGAGTTCTTCAATGGCTTCTTGCAAGTGTTAATTTGTTACATTGTTAATAGTGTTTCTTTATTTTTATGTTTCATTAATATATATACATACAATATAAATGAAAAATAAAAATAAAATAACAATATTAACAATGTAACAAATGAACAGTAATAATAAAATTAGATAAGGATAAAACACTTAGATAAAGTCACACTTGAAATTGCTATATTTCGAACTCCAGTAATTCGAAATATAGCAATTTCAAGTGTGACTTTATCTAAGTGTTTTATATATATAAATTTTGTAGTATATAAAATATTGTCATATTTTAATGAGAGATATGTTTGTTGATAGGAAAATTGTAGATATATTAATGAAATATTTATTATGTACAGTACGAGTATATGGAATATATCTTGCAAAAAAGTTGATATGTTATCAAGGGGAAACAATTATAAATTCTCTTATAGAATAATAAGGCTTATCGTAAATATTCTACAAGAGACATTTGCACTTTTTTAAACACAGAATTGGATTATGATAATGCGGATGACAATAACGACGATAGTGATGATACTTTCAAACTATTTATGAGAGCAACAAATATTCTACGCATTCATAACGGACTCTCTTTTGATAGCAAAACACATTAGCAGTGAGTCCATGACAACTTTCTTTTATTTGTGTCTAGTGTTGATTATATATTTCTATATTTTTCTCAGAGAATTCTTAATTTTTAATATAAAAATTATTATTGAAAAAATATTTACAAAATAAAATGCTAAAATATTTACTTTTTGAAATAGGCTCTTACGTGAAACTTTGTTGTTAGCATCATAAAATATTTTAATTTTCTTCTTTTATAATATAAAGATTTCCTCGCTTACAACGGAGTTAATCCGAAATAGTAATCCATATCTCACAGTAATCGGAGGGTATAGATGATTGAATATGAACTTTATTTCTTATACATCAAAATACAGAACTTTTTAATAAAGTGAACACATATAAAAAACATTAATTTTAAATATAACAAATACGATCAGTGCCTTTGGTAATTCTATAAGGCATTAACTCCAATTTATATTAACTCCAATTTATTTCAAATTGATTGGTTCGGCCCCCCGGTCCTCGGTTCATCAGTACCTACTGGAGCCCGGCTTCAATCCAACCATAAAACACAACACTATACATAATTTATACATCCAATACAATATTAAATTACTTTTCATGCAATAATGAGCCTTTCTCCTTTTCCAATTAAACCCATTCAGCTAAATTTATATCCTTGAGAGTTGCTCATTCCTTTGAACCTTATATACAAATAAAAAAACAAACAAACAAGTAAACATATTAAAATCAAAGTAAATAGCTATCCTTTCCCTTTTCTCAGATCAGTAAACTTACATGAACTGAGAGTTTAGTAAGCTTTTAAATTTCCCACTCGCTTACCCTGACTTTATGGACTTACATAACTTCCGTACCTCATTTCAATTAACCCGAGGTTGAGTAGAGAGCATAGATAGCAAATCTTAGTTAGGGGGTAATATACTCAGCAGTCCACACATTAATTAAATATGAGAACTAGATACTCGACATCTGTGAGATGTTTTAATAGTTGATTATTGATTTCTACATGTAAACTGGAATCTAGAAGTTATATGCTATTCATTTTATATCCTTAATGTTACAACTCTGAAGACAGCGCAACCGAAATCCGAGGAGATAGTTTTCGTTTCACATGTGGCACCATTACAACATCCATAATAAAATTTTGGAGTCATTATTAGTTCAATGAAAAAGATATGAAATGAGAAATAAATTCATACAGGTTACTTGACGCCAGTCATAGATATGGGCGAGGTGATATCTAGTGGAAACTTTTGCGAATATGTTATAAATTGTGCATGGAGTAAGCCAATAAAATAACATTTAAGAATAAAATGATAGTAAATGCTTTTGTCTGATTAAGCATTTTGCACAATAATCATATTTATTACTTACATGTATTATATACAACACAAATTAAAATTTTAATCATTTTGAACACCAAGAACATAATGTGCATAGCTTTCAATCTTTTTAAATATATATTATAACCCAATTTTTGAATATTCCAATATTATAAATTAATTGTGTGTGTGTGTGTGTGTGTGTGTGTGTGTGTGTGTGTGTGTGTGTGTGTGTGTGTGTGTGTGTCGTTGTTTTTTTTTTTTAACAAGAACTATTTAACTAGAATCTTCAAACTCAAGTAAAAATTGTCCAATATACCGCAACTCAGTCATCCGTTGAGCTATTGATGAACAATTAAATACTGGAAATTTCAAATATTGCGGTTCAAATTATTGCTCGGAGACATCCAGGCTTTGGAGGATTTTCTTGCCATTACGATGCAGACGCTCATTTGTAGGGGAGATATTGTTCACCAGTTGGTACCACACACTCCGTTGGTAAGTGTTGAGTGCAGAATGTCGATTGTTGGACCTAATTCGGCACCAGTTGTGTACTGGGAGTTGGAGAACTACCTTAGGAGCGGGCAATTGAAATAATCAGGCAGTAAATCTTTAGTCTTTGGTGTTTGGCCATGTAAGTCGACAGGACAATATGCTATTAATGGAAGTAGTTTCTTAGCCAGGGGTGCCTGAAACGCCAACCCTCGAAGATCCAGTGGATTCTGGAGGAGGTGTTCCCATAACAATTCGTTGAGAAAATAATGACTATAACAATCGCCATAGCCTCCTAGATGTGCCCAGTTTGTCCGGAGAAACAAACAACCAGCTTTCGCCTAAATGGCATTTATATCCCCCTTCAGAGGCTGGAATGGGAGGTGATTTCTAGGGACTCGTAATAAGCAACCTTTCCAAATAAACCCTCTTGTAGTTGATTTCAGCTTGACGCCAAAGGTGGGTGGTAACGCTAGAATTTGGCTTACAAAACATGCCTTGGATAATGAAATTATATTAACAAAATGAACGCGCTGTAACAAATTTAGAGAACGAAACGGATGCTTTTGATGAACTTTATGAACACTGTCAACAATACAGTTCCAATTATATTGAATCGACATTGGTAACTTAGAAAGAAATGTAACATTCAATATTTTAACCTCAGATATCATATATGAAGGTGGGAGCCAACGAGCATAGAAGAAGAGGAAGAATATGAGCAAGAATAGAAACACGTGAGATTATCAAAGTGACATAATCAGCAAATTCTCTAATAAGAGAGTGACTAAGAGAACGAAGAAACTTTTGTAATTTTCGTAGAAGAGGTTTGATTGGTAACACAAACAAGTTCATTCCATCGGACAGCCCTGTCTTACAGACCCTCTCACAGGAAAGGAATGAGTGAAAAAGTCGTTCACTAAAACTTTTGAAGGTGATTGCTTTTAATATATTGCAAAGGAGGTAGCAATAGGTATCACGGATTCCTAATTGCATTATAGTATTAAATAAATAGCAATGTTTCACGCGGTCAAAATCCAAGAGATTAAGTTTCCCAATCCGCGAAATATGGGTGTCACTAAAAGCGTCGCTAAGAGCGCATTGAGTATGTTCCCTCCACGTGGTATTGACTGTTTTCCCTGTGCCAGAATATCAGCCATTATTGGTGATAAGCAGTGTTTAATACATCGCATGAACATTTTATAATCCGTATTTAGTATTGTTAAAGGATGAAAGGCTTGTGCAATATTGGAATGGCTACATTTAGGCACAAGAACAAGTATGCCATGGACAAATGCAGAGGGAATCACGGCGATACACAATAGCTCATTGAAAATTGCAAGAAATGCATAAATAGCTAAATCTGCTTGCAGTTCAGCCATGGTAAAAGGAATAATTGTATATATATATATATATCTCGACACTTTTATATTATATATAATATAATATAATATAAAATAAAAATAAAAATAAAGTAACACTATTATCAATGTAACAAATTAACAGTAATTATAATAGTAGAAAAGGATAAAATACTAAGAAAAGGTCACACTTGAGGTCGCTATATTTCGGACTCGAGGGGTCGTTCTATTGCCATTTTCTACTATTATAATTACTGTTAATTTACATACATACATACATACATACATACATACATACATACATACATACATACATACATACACACATACACACATACATACATACACACATACATGCATACATACACACATACATGCATATATACACGCATACATACATGCATGCATACATACATATACATGCATACATACATATACATGCATACATACATATACATGCATGCATACATGCATACATACATGCATACATACATACATACATACATACATACATACATACATACATACATACATACATACATACATACATACATACATACATACATACATACATACATACATACATACAATCGTTTAGCACGTCGTTGTTCACGGACATGATGGCATATTGACTTGGATTCCATATCAATGAACTTAGCTCGGGAACGCACCTGAGTGCTCCTCAAATCGTTCGGTTGAAGTTTAAGAATCCGAGGTTTAATTCTTTTATCTCAATACTACATTGTGTATCAACCACAGAGTGATTGTACAAATCTCGCAACACCCTATAAAGAAACTGGCGATAGCTTTGTTTTCTGCGGTATTTATCACCAGACACACATTGAAGAAACCGTTTTATCTTTGTTTTGATGACAATCCACCATTCCAGTTTAGTGGAGTAAACCCGTTGTTGATAAACCCAACATTCCCAACGCTCGGCAATGAGTTCTTGAATATCTTTGTCAGAAAGAATCTGCATATTAAGTTTCCAGTTACCACGACCATATGAGGGAGAGGACGCAGGTAGTGCAATGGAAGTAAAGTATCCTCAATAATCAGAGAGATCTGGCAGACATATATCCACAATGCTAATACAAAGATCGCAGTCAACATAAATGCGATCTAGTCGTGCTCCTGAGAGATTGCGTTGAAATGTGTAAAGCAACGATCACGATTCAGAACTTTCCATGTATCGCATAACTTGAGTCGATGAACGAAATCTACTAATGCAGGAGAAAACAAGTAAACTCCTGTACAATCTTCAGGAGATAAAACAGTATTAAAATTGCAACCTAATAACACACGAGGGGAATTAGAGAGGAAAGAAGCTACTTCTTCAGAAAAAAAAAAACTGTCTTTCCTTTCGCACATGGGTACCAGAAGGGCCATACATTAATAATATTGAGGTCCCCTAGGATAATGCTGATGCCTCTAAATTTTCGGTCATGTGCACATGCTTATATTGCAAGTGTTCTTTAAGCAAGATAGCAGTACCATGGATAACAAAATCAGTATTAATTTAGCATTATATCCGCATTATATTATATAAGTGAGTTAAGAATGTATCTCTAGAAGAAGAGCAATAGTAACATCCAGAGAACGAAACGGTTTTGCAAGAAGGTGAAAATTTTCGTGAGTTTGGATATTACTAATATTCAATGTAAGTATTTTATATGTGTGTAACATAACAAGACGCAAGTTAATCCAAGAACAATTAAAAAGATATAAATAGTTAGAGGAGAGTAATAAGAAATTATTCTGCACTCGTGAGCTCCATGGGCTCAGGAGATGTATCTTCCGAAATAGGCTCAGCAGGACTTTCAGATATCGTCAGAGATTTTGATAAATATTATCAAATAACGTTTAGAACCCGAGCCACCTTGTAATCGCGGATCTCGGGGTGGTTTACTATTTAGTAAAGTATGAGCGTCAAAGTCATTAAAAGAGATCACCATAGGTTGGGATCTTTCACGTACTTTTTTGTTTCTTAGCATTAGGTTCTATATTAATCTCCTCTTTATGCCTTGGTGCAGTAGGTACCTTATCAGTGTTACTGGTAGGTGAGGATAAGGGAGGTATGCCATGCCGTTGCGACAACAGCTAATATGGGTACATAGTTTACAATGGAGACGCTGGCCGTTGCGAGAGCTTGGGAGGGGGGAAATCGTCTACCTGCTGGTCATGATCAATGGGCTGGAAGCAGAAGTTTCCTGGGGAGAAATAACATTTTTTCAGAGAATAGATCACTCACTAATGTTGAACGAGATACTTGTGTGATCTTAGAGGTAACTTTCTTGTAAGGACAACGACTACGGAAATGAATGGTTTCACCGCACATATTGCATATGGATGGTTGCCCAGCGTTACTCGTTACTCGTGAGATTAGACGAGATAGTTTTTTTTAAAATCAGTTTGAATAGAACGAATACCATTTTGTATCCAATACTTATAGCCGAGAAATCAATGTTCATTTTTAATTTTAATTACAGAGCCACTGTAAATCTTGGCGTATTTTACCATTTGATAATTCTGAGGCTTAATTAAACACATGAACATGGGTGTGTTCTACACAGGCGTCACTAATCGTTACGGAAGTCACAGGTCCTCTTTTGTTATAAAAGTCGTTGTGGCCTGATATACATTTAACAACTGTTCGAAAACAACTCCAGATAGCTTTCAAAGTGTTTACTCGGGTGATCTTGTTCATGATTACAGTGTACTGGATAACTATTAAATTGTTCTCCAGAAAGAATTTAAAGAAAAATGACAAGTAAGAAAAACCGACACTAACCGAATAGCACGAAAAGAAGTACAGTCAACTAGAATGTTCGTGTGTACTGCACACCATTCTGTAGCCTACTTATTCATTCGTATATGCGCGGCTATATCGTCAGCGATCCTAGTGCAGACAAAGAATAATTAATAGCAGAAATGAAGATAGCAACAGTTCCTGTGGTTCATTTGTGTTAGAAATATAAACATTAACACTTTTCTGCAGTAAACTGAAACTATAATATATTTGTGAACTGTTTATTTACACTTTCGTCGAATTTAAGCACTACGCAAATATACTCGCCAATGACATGGTGGCATTTTTTGAGAAGAAAAAATAATCATGAAAGAATTTGTTCAGTCAAAGTAATTAATTATTCCATTTAAAGTGCATAATTGATTGATTTCCTGCATTTACACATAAGACAAGCAAATAAAAGAAAAATATTTACATTTAATTATAAAATTATAAATGACACTAACAATTTGTAAGCTCCTGATAAATTCATTTATCAGTATAACAACCATATTAATTATTTTATCATGCTCAACTTTACCTCATAAAACTTCGGCCGGGTTTAAAGTTTTCTTGTAGCAACTCTAGCTTTAATTGTTTGCATGATAGAACCGATTTTCCCATATAAATGTATGTAATAAACGTTTTTACTTCATTCAGTTCATTGGCAGCTGTGAACCAGAATGCAAGATTTGATTATGGGAGCCCTTAATACAAACCCTTTGTAAAGGGTAACGTGACACGTAACGGTAGAGCTCGGTTTTATAAATTAGTACTTATTTGATTAAACTGTGGCATGGTCGTTAATTATTCCTTAGAGGATATTCACTTAAAAATGTGGTGGAGCATAAAAATAGTAATATTACAGCGTTTTTAAACTACATACATGAAATCTAAATACTTGGTAACAAACATGTTAACATCATATGGTTATCATTGATAGTGATGATAAGCACGACACAATTTCAAATTTCATGTGTATGCATCACTCAGGCAGTATCATTAGTGCGCATGCGCGAGCACCGGGTTCATTTCGTGGATGGACGTCGGTGGGTGTACATATGATTTATTTATAGGGTACATTAAGACTTTAAAACTTTTACAATTTATCTTATTTACATATATGCTAAATATTTTAGGTGAATACCGAGTCTAACGAGCGAAAGGGATGTGTTTAAGGATCTTCTAGGACGGATTATCTGGATTACAGTACAGTAAGTATGAACTACGTCAATGAACACTGCCTAGCGACCATGACACGTCGACTGCCAAAACTGAATATTGTTTCATTTATGTTCATTACGTAAAACATGAGGTTACAAAGTGTCATTTATATATTTCTGCGCATTAAAATGCAGCAAAACAATATCTATATGATCGATCACCCAGATTCAGAATAAAATATGTCTTTCAAAATGCCATAAGGTAGGAAATTGTTGACTTTTTACATTACTAATGAAATTATGGTTTGTTATAAAGTGTTACTGTAACGACTTGGCGCGAAAAAGGACATCCCTAGAATGCAGCAAACAGTGATGGAGGAGGAAGCCGCTTACGAGCCACCAACATATACCTACGATGAAGTTTTTCCAGCTTTACCCGAGTCCGCAATTTCAGCCTCGCCAGCCGCTAACCAGCTTGGGCAATGGAATAATAAGATGAGAATAGGTTCTTCTGTTGTAACGCAAGTATGTCCATTTTTGGCTGTAATTCTAATATTAACAAATAACATTAAGTGTGTTGTACAATTTGTTGTCCCTAACATGCGCAACAAAACAAATTTGCAACATAATGTGCACTTGAAAGAATTTATTCAACCTTTATCTAGCATAGAAGCACACCTCTTAAAACTCAGTATCTTAATCTTAGAGTTGTTCTGCTGCAATAATAGCCTCAGTAATGTTTGAGAATATGTCACCTTTTCCATTTATTTTGTTCCTTTTTGTGGTGAAACTTCCATTAATGCATGCCATAGAAATGAAAGTGTTAAACTTACCTAGAGTAACAGGAGAGTGAATAAAAATAGTATCAGGAGATGATGTGACTTAAAATGCTACGTATGCTACCCACTCTACCAAAAAAGTGCATCAATTGAAATTGAAGGAAGAAGGATGAAATTTCTGCATATTGGACATATGTCACATTTGTGCCAACAGATAGAAATTAGAGAATTAGAGAAATTTCATAAACTATGTAAAAAGTTCCTGAAATAAAAGATTACATGTAGACTTATTATTAGATAAATGTAATGCAGTTCTAAAGTAGCACATAAAATATAGGTGGAAAAATGGGTAAATGGCATACAACAAACTACCTGCTCCTCTCAGATGTTTCATTATTAACATAGCAAAATTGCACATGGGTATGTTAAAATATAGTGACTTCAGAAAACAAACAGGTGGATCCATTCTAACAATCAAAAAAATGCAATAAATAATCAAACTCCTATAAACAAGCACTAACCTAAACCTAATCTGGGTAACCTAGAAACTGAAGGATTCCCACTCTGTAATAATGCAGAAAAATGAAATAATAGCATTTAATTCCTCGTCACTGCAAAGAAAATAATTTAAATATTGTATGCTATCACCGAGATACAACCTGAAATTTGGACTCAGTAGTTAAAGACCTGCCTTTATATATGTATATTTCTATGAAAACTCTGTTTTAAGATGTTGAGTTTTCAAAGAAAAAGAATTTAAAATTTAAAAATTTTGAGAACCAATGAATGTTGATAAACTCCACAATGATGTCATATTGTATCAAATGAAAGCTCTATTCATAAGCTTAAATACGTGTTCCTGGTTTGTACCTATTTCTAATTACAAGCATTTGGGGGTTAGGAAATTAATGTGGTTTTTTGGCAATTAAATAATTCTAATTCTATCGTAGGAATTAAATGGGATTAAAAATAAATAATTTTTACCTAACGTGCATAGGTACAAATATATAAAAAATTAACAAAATTCATTACATCATGTTCATAATTAATTCTTATTGGTTGATTTGACATGAACTTAACCCTGGAGTATTGTATCGCATTCATTGGGGAAATGTATAAATTCTGCAGGTTACTGCAATTTCTTCAAATGTATCCAGAACTCGTACTTTCCTCTTATATAACTCGTAAGCTATTAAAGCTTACAAGCTTAAAATTTTCCGCTTAATTTAACAGACAGATGATAAATAATTTGGGTTGCCATTAAGATTGTACAATGATAGGGACAATAAATGATGTTATAATTAAGATTATTGTATAGTCGAGTTGAACTACACACACTTACTGGCTCAGCTTGCTTGTTATTAAGAGCCTGTAGTTCGGCTCAGTCATATAATAATCCTAATTATATGAGCTGCAATGTACATGTTCCAAATAGCATTTCAAAATGATGGTATACTTATTTATATACGACTTAATGTCTATATTGTGTTGTCTTGCTTTCTACATAACCATTTCATTGTATTTATGCATATTTTATAGCAGATATGGTAGTAATATTTTAGAATAATCAACTTTTTTTTTTAATTAGTGTTTAACGCCCGTTTTTACTACTGAGGCCTCACAGGCAGTGACACTGATGACACATGAAATAAAATGATAAAAACCTCAGTCAATGAGGACGGTCCTGATGGGATTCAAATCCTAGACCTCCTGCTCATGAGTCCGCACCTAAACGACCTTACCCACCTGTGGCTGTTATCAACTTATTCATTACCCAGAAGGCATTAGGGTTGAATAAAGGTTTGAGGAGCAAAAGTCAAATCAGAGTTAATGTTCATGTAATGATATATTCAAAAATGGCATGAAATTACTTGCAGGATGGATTATCGGAACAATAACACTGATAAACTTTCACATAGTTGTAGGTAGCTGCTAAATTAGCATGGTGATCGTACCACAATTTACTATTTGTGGCATCTTACAGTAATTTGAATTATTCTGCTTCACTCTGCATTAGGTGTAGGTGCAAAAGAAACAAGTGCTTTATCTTGCAAGCATTTTTCTTTCTGTTGAAGGTAATTAATGACTTCAGGAATTCATATGAAAAAATGCATTAATGCATGCCAATATATTTTCATCATTTACGCCAGTTGTTTCAAGTATCTATAATCTGAATTAAATTTCTTTCTTCATAAACATTCTGAATTCCCCTTTGGTTTTAAAAATATTAAATTATGGCCACCATTCCAAGCACCCTGCAACTATTCACTGCAATAGTTCACTCCTTTAGAAGCCACCAAATATATATAAAAAAAAAAAGAGCGGTAGTTCCATGTGACCCACAATTAATCACCTCGAGTGCTTATGTGTTTGTGATTTTGGTGCTTGTATGTTTTTTTAAGAATTAGCAGCTATTCATCGCAATTGAGGCATCAATTGCTATGTGTTGTTACGTCATACCTATGCTTATGCTTCTGGCATATAATGAAAATAATTTGTATGTTGATTACAGAGTTTCTCTTCAGGTGATCCGTGTCTCCCTAATAGCAGTTCTGGGAAACAAAAAACAAATGAATAAGGTGACCTGTTCTCAAACATTTTCATAGTTAATAATCTCTTCTGAGTCAAAATATTTAAAAAGCTCTTTATGGTTTCACTTACATGACATTTACTCAGGACATTTTTGTGAAAGAGTTATCCACATTCCCAGCTGTTAAACGACTGTTGGATCTTCATTAGAAGTTGGGTAGGTGGTAAGTGTCTGGGTTGACTGGTGGTGGTCTTGTGATTAACTTGAATAAAGAGCTGTCTGCTTCCAGGATGTGGAAATTCATAAGGTTTTGCTTACATTTAATATGTAAATCCTTTCCCATATGTTTAATTCTTTTGGTTGTTGAACACTTTTTTTTAATAACTTGATGCCTTTTTCTATTTCATGGTTTTCATTCCAAAAATGTCCTGCCATAGCTGATTTAACTATTTGTTTGTAACAGATCTTGTTCCTTCAACCTAATGCCTATATTCCTCATTGTTTTTCCTACATAGATTTTTCACAATACTTAATGATTTATCTGGTAAATACCAAATTTTTTCTCTTTGAGCTTGGAATCTATTTTGTTTAAATGCAATAAATTTTTTACACTGTATTGGTTTTGAGGTATGTACTAATTGAATTTTTTTTTTAAATTTCTTATTGGCTGACAGGTGGTAAGTGAGCTTTTTAAATGTTTTTTCCCCTGATAAATCACTGAAAGGTGTGATTTGTTTTATTCTTTTTTGCTTCTGGAATTAATTTTTTGGTTAATTGTATTTGCTGAACCAATTGGATTTAGCAGCTTCTATAATGCTTAGATATTCATTCTTGTGTCTTCTATGTTCAGTGGTATATTTATTAGTCTGTATATCATGCTATTGAATGCTGCTTCCTTATGTAATCTTGGATTGAAATCATGGCATATTATCTATTTTCATTTCCACAATGAATTTTTGTAGGCTCTTGCAGGTTTAAAAGTTTTAGCATATATTCCACATGCTTTTTGTTTATAATTGCAAGTACACTGTCTACATATCTATGCCTAATGTTAAAATTTGGGGGGCAGCTTTAGTGATGTGCACTGAAAATAGCTCATGAATTAAGTCAGCTAGGAAAGATGATAATGGACTGCCCATTACTAGTCATGCTTTCTGTTTAAAGAATTTGTCCTCAAAATAAAAAATGCTTAATTTATGCACAACTTGGTGAATTTAATGTATTCTTTGATGTGTTCTTCTGTTCGGTTGGCTGATTGTAACCATTTTCTTAAAAAAATTAATAAACTGTTCTGTGATATGCTGGTAAACAGGGTCTTGACATCAAAAGAAACCAGTGTGTCGTTTGATGATAATTTTTATCAGTAATTTTGTTGATGAGGTCCATGGAGTTATTTAAACTTAAGCTATCAAATTTAGGTAGTAAATGGAACTGTAATGATAACCACTTTGCTCGGTTTTTGAAATCAGGGTACTATTTTTCAAGACTTCTTCAATGGATTTAATCTCTTCCCGTATATGGACCTATATAGATGTCCAAAGTAAAATAGGCCAGAGCAATATGGACGTGTATACACATCTGGCAATAGCTCCAAATCAAATGATTTTCAATATGTAATTATTTTAATATTTCTTCAAGAAATAAATTGAAATAAATTCTATAAAATTGTTCAACCTTGCCTTTAAATGTTGCATTTTGAATGATACACCTTGAAGCATGGGTAGTGACATAAGGGCACATCTCTGCAGTGACCACAAATCATGTTGGTTTCCTTGCATATGCTCCTTTTGCAGCATACTGCACGTTTTCAAAACAGACTAACTTTTATCCAGTTGACAGTATCCTTTTGGGAACATTTTTTTCACTCAATCTGAGGGTTCAGGGATTTTAGAATTTCAACCCCTTTGTGTACAGGCCTCTGAATTTGGTAGCTTGTAATTAGTCTGCAAGCAATTGTTAAGAAAATTCCTGATATGGCATTGTTTTTTGTGGGTTTAGAGCTCTCCAAATTATCAAGCAATTGTATATGGTGATATCCAACATGTGAAAAATAATTTTTGTACCATTTTACAGTTTTTTTATAGAGGAATATGGCTGCAATATCTAATTCACTAAATCAACATAATCCATATGCATATTGTATTTATGTATAATATCGGGCTTGAACATTGTTATTTTAGTTTTGGCTCTAGCTTTCCTGTATTGTGCATCAATATTCTGTTCGTGCAATTAGATAAAGCAGTAACTACCCTTCTATTATGCCGAACAATGTAAGTCAAAGGTGGAAGATAAAGCACCTTCACTTCCCCTCTCTTTAGATCCTGTATTTTGGCAATCCAATACAATTTGAATGTATTTATCTGACCAAGCTCAGATCTTTGTGAACTTTACTTTCCTATACTTTTGTTTCAGTAATTATGAGAGCTACTAAATCTACAATAAAAAACTTCGTAAAAATCAATTGATTGATTGTCACATGTGAGCTGTGTATGAGGCTGTATGCCACAGGTTGTATTCCGAAAAACATGTCTTTTTATGCTGCAATGGTTTTTGGAATTCATACCCCATCTCACTATTGAAACCATGATTCAGACCTGGGAATAACAAGTTTATAACTTTGAAATTTCTTGTCAAGTGAACCTTGCCTGATTAGCATTTAGCTGAAACGGAAATATTCCCAATAAGCAAACCCAAACATATGGTACCAAGAACATATTCTATTATCAAGTTGCTAATTTATCTATCTCAATAGGTGAAAATTATATAGCTAACCTGAACATACAAGCTAAGCTTATTGTCTCATGTAAAGACCATCACACGATTCAAGCACTCGGTCTACAGCCACACAAGTGTTTTTGTATATGAAAACCTACTCTCTACAAATGATAAGGAAGTATGTGAGCAGGTGTTTTGCATTTCGTCAAACATTTCAATATTTATAAACAATGTAATACAGTTTTTTTCACATTTCAATATTTATTATTGCTGTGTGCTAGCTCAGCAAAGAGCTTATGAACACTAGTGTTGAATGGTAGTAGCCTTTGAGACAAAAAAGTAGAGAACCTATTAACATTTTTTAAAAATTGTAAAAACTTTAAAAAAAAATTTCATATGGAACTAACACAGTGAAGCTCACATAAATTAAATCTGTCGTCTAACACTGTTCATGCTTCACTAACTAAAGGTTAGTGAAGTGAAGTTAGTGAAGTTTAGTTAGTGAAGCATGAAGAGTGTTAGACGATAGATTTAATTTAAGTAGAGAACTTGGTTGCTCCACAAATTGCAATTTGACACATAAAATTCTCTTTCTTTTTTTCAAATAAGTACAGTAATACTTGTTGTAGTTGGCTCATACTACATTTTGTGCCCCTTAATTCAAATTTTATTTCATTAAAGTACGATAAAAAAAAAGAACAAAATATAAAGGTTTGTTCTGTAGTTTAGAAATTTAAATTGCAGACCATTTAAATGCATAGATCTGTTAATTGGGTATTCAGGAAGAGCCAATGTGGGGTTTAAATAGCCATTGGGCAACAGGTTAATGCATTTACTGAATGGATCTGTTTTGACTTTGACAAATTTTTCACTTTTTAATAAATCTTGCATTTTTTGCTTGTGGTCTTCTTTATCTAAAATAACAATTTTGTTTCACTTATCAGCCTTTATGTAAATCATGCCTTTATATTTAGAGCTTTTGTTAGTTTTAGATAAGATCTTGGGCCAAAGTTATTATTTTTAATTTCCTGTAATATTTTTTCCGATGTTTTCCTAGCAAATTTTTGTGTCATGTTTAAATTCTCTATTGCCAGCTCTATATCTGTTATATACTCATCCAGATTACACAAGAAACCTACACATGTGTTAATACCTTTGTTAAGGAATTCCAGTTCTTCTGAATTAAAACTATGTTAGAGAGGTTAACTACATTGAGGTTAGATTTGGGGATAATTTTTTCCTATCCAGCAGTTTTTTTGTCAATTTTTAAATTTTCTCTTAAAAATTGCCATTTGGCTTTCTGGTTTACTTAAAAACTGATAAATATAAGAGCAATTTTTTCCAAATTTTCCCAATTTGTCATGCCTAATGATTTTGATAATTTTAAATGTAATTTATATACACCATATCTATTTTGGCAACCCACCCTCTCCACAGTGCTTACATTTTTCCATTTCAAGAACTACTTTCTTTTCTGCTGCATTTTGTTCTGGACTATCTTTGTTAAACCTTACCACCATTCTAACAAATTTGGGGCATATTCTTTCTTTTATACATTTGTTTAAAAAAATGTATGTCTGCCGATCTTAATCCTCTTCTTTCTTTAAGTTTCAGAAAATGTTTAATTTCTTGAATTTAAGAACCTAAACACTGTGCTCCTATGTATTGATGAGACTAGTCTTTTTGTTAATATTCATCCAAATAAAACATTAACTTTCAAAGGTGAAAATTATCATGGGGGGAGGGGGGGGAAAGCATAAAAAGCTTTGCCTCACTGTAATGTTGGTGCGAATAGAGATGATTTCAATAAACTTCAACCATTTGTGATTGGAAAATCCAAAGTAGAGATATTACCTGCAAGTATTAAATAGTAATGATAGATTTAATGCAGAATGTAGTATTAATTAAATCTGAAACAAATAGAATAAACATAAATAATATATTTCCCTTTATAACCATTGATAATGTTAAGTTTCACAATGCACATTACATTGCTAACATATTCAGTATTTATTTTTTAATTTTGTTTTTACTGAAGAAAATAATGTGACCAAATACTAATGTAATGAATAATTTAAATATAAATACTTTTGATCTCCTTGAAAAACCACAACCAAAATTACATTCCACATGTAATCTGTGTGGCTGAAACCTCTTGATGTTTGAGGCATGTCTACTAATATGGTACTAGCAGATAGCAGCAGGTGCTATGCTATGCAGGTGCTATGCTAAAAGGAAAAGATTACAAACCAATTGAAAAGAATCCTCTCAGAAAATGCAATAAAATGTTATACAAAACATTAAAAGATATCAAAACACTATCCACTACTGTAAAACAGAATATCACACAGAGTAATCCAGTACTACCCAGGCTATATGCACTACCGAAGTTACATAAAAATGATAACAGTATGAGACCAATAATAAACAATATCAATTCACCCACATACCAGGTAGCAAAAAATTGACCAAAATCTTCAATTCTTTTAAGAGATTCCAAAGTTTGAGCATTAAAAATTCAGTTGACCTAGTTAAAAAACTTGAAAATAGCAGAATTGCACCTGGAGATATAATGGTTTCATTTGATGTAAAAGCCTTATTCCCAAACATACCTACAGAGAAACTCATGCTTATGCTAAAGAAATGGTTAACAACAATAAATTTAAAAACAGAAGAAATAGAAGACTTAGTAAAACTTACTAATATCTGCATTCAACAAAATTACTTCAGCTTCAACAACAAATATTACCAACAAGTTTCAGGCCTGGCTATGGGAAACCCTTTGTCACCTTTTCTAGCAGAATTATTCATGAGCTCATTTGAAATACACATCACAAAAGCCTTCCCTTTAATTTTCAAGTCATGGTACAGGTATGTGGATGACATTTTTGCAATAGTACCAAAGAAACTGTCAACAGATGCCCTGAAACTTCTTAATTTGCAACATAAATCCATACAATTTACTATAGAAGAAGAAAGAAATGGGTGGCTACCATTTTTAGATTTAAAAATTATAAGAAATGGAGATGGTTTAAATTTTGGAATTCACAGAAAAGAAACACATACAGAAAACTACATTAAAAATAAGAGTTATAACCCCATTCCACATAAATATGCAATTTTTTACAGTTTGGCACACAGATTGATGAATATTCCACTCACAAAAGCAGAATACAAAATGGAATATAAACAAATAATACAGACAGCTATAAAGAATGGTTTCAACAAGGACACGGTGATAAAAATTATCAAAAAATCAAAAAGACAAAAAGAGATAAGGGAAGTTACCACATCGAAAAATATAAAAGAGGAATTCAAATTCAAAAGTTTCACATACCATCCAATTTACCACAACAAGTTCAAAAAAATCTTCAAAGAACATGGAATAATTTTAGCCCCAAGGAACAGATACAACATCAAGAATTTGTTAGGTTGCACTCTAAAAGACCCCATACCACCAGAACAGAAATCAGGAATTTACGAAATAAAATGTGCAGATTGTGAACAGAGCTACATAGGAAAAACAAAAAGAAATCTTGAAATTCGAAGGAAAGAACATTTTAGAAACATTCGATTCAAACAGGTGGATAAATCAGCAGTGGCAGCTCACTTTTGGACCAAAAATCATGAAATAAAACCGGGAATAAAGCTGTTGAAACATCTTCACACCCCTTTGGAGTTGTCCACTTGGGAAAGAATTTTCATATTGAAAAATAAACAAAGCCTAATGAATTTCGAGTTTCCCCCCATAGACGAGTTCATGGACTTCCTACTTCAACCAACAGAGGCCACCACAGGAACAGCAGTTTGTCCAGCCATATTTTCAAATAGCAGAGGTTCAGTCAGCAACTGAAGATGGGAGAGATTCTCCCGAAACGCGTCTTACTTAAGAGTAAGTGAATGGAGTTAGTGTAAGAATGTGTATACACGAGTTGAAGTAAACTTATTGAGGTGTTGCCAACTTATAGCACTGAAAGTTTACTCAGAGATATAGAAATGGCATCTATATTTTTGCATAAAGCTCGTACACCATCTGGATTAAATTTTATGTATCATTATATTTATATTCTTTCTCTCATTGCTTGTTTAACCTGTTTTCATGTATTACATTACCTTCGATATTCAGTATTTACTTTTATCACCTTCACTTGTCTTCTTGCCTTAGAAGAACTCAAGAATTTCAAAATATAGTGAGAGATAATCTTTGTCTATTTAAGTGTTTTATCATTTTTCTGCTTCTTTAGTATTATATTTTATATATATATATATATATAATAAAAATATTACATATAATATAAATGTAAAATAAAGTGTATGAGGAATGAAAGTACAATAATAAGTAAAGGAGCAGAAAAAGAATAACAGACATAATTGTTAACAGAATTGTGTTTTGCTATATGTCAAATGTTCTTGCCTTTGTAGAACAGTAATCGTTTGGTATATAGAGAATGATCATTCTTTGAGTTTTTAAGTGTTTCATTCTTTTTTTCTGCTGCTTTATTTATTCACTTTTGTGTCAGACTGATAATTATGGTAGCTTCAAGGTTAAATGTACAGTACATGATTATGATACTAGACACAGAACTGATCCACATAGGTCATACATTTTCAGGATTGTTATTCTGAAGTGCAGGTATATAATAGCCTTCAAAGTAATTAAAAAATGCTAGATGACTCAGGGAACTGTCTTTAAAATTCATATAAAGAGATTCCAAATCATTCATTTATTTTATGATATGGAAGATTATTTTTAATATCAATGCAAAATAAACCTCACTGTATCTGCATACATAGTCACTAATGTATAACTCTTTAGTTATATGACACATTCTATATCTTGGAGCTTTGCTTAATATAGGGTCAACAGAGCAAGATTTATCTCAACATATCTTATCTAAGAAGTCGTGATGTTTCAAAAACTCTAAACATTGCCCAACAGTTATGATGCAAATGAAAAGGCACGGGTGACATTTGAACTTTATGAAAAGGAAATGCTTGCTCTGGGAGCACAAAATTGACAACTTTTGAAGATTGCTGTCCTGCACATTTCAAAAATCTATTTAAAAATTATGGGATAAATTCTTTCCAATTAACTGCATTAGTTAGTTGTAGCCAACAGATTTAGGAATTATATATATGCTTTTAAATCTTATTGCAGAAACAGCAGAGTACAGAAAGCAATAAGTTTGATGGAAGTTAGAGAAGCACTTAACCTCCCTAAATTTTTTATGCTTTACAATTTATTGCAAGGCATAGAGGGAGACTAAACCTCCACCATTTTGGTACCTGATAAATGTAATTACAAACTTTTAATATGAAAATATTGTTTTCATTGAAAAAAATTCATATTCTTGCTGTAAACTGAAGCATTTTATAGTTTAATTTATATTATTGTATGATTCAGTTGAACTACACACTCTTAATGCCTCACTTACTTGTCATAATGTATAGAACTGGTTTCGAGAGCACTTGGTTTTCATCATCAGCTAAATTTCAACTGTTGGATAATTGGTTGAGCTGTGGGAATATGTATTCTGCTCTGGTAGCAGTGTGATAAACTTGTAGTTTATAATTGAAAACATTTTATGATACAGTCGAACTACACACTCTTATGCTTCACTTGCTTCTCATTATTGTAGACCGGTTTCAAGAACAGGTTGTTCTCATCATTAGTTCAAATCTCCGACTTCGACATAAACTTGTAGTTTATGTTTTCATCCCCGGCATTGTTGAAGTTCATTAGCCCATCTTTATATTTGTAGATGTAGAAATTTCTCCCAGGTTGCTAGTTCCATAGGTCCTTGTACAGATGTTAATATTTTGCACATAAACATGCAGTTATCAACAGTTTAACACACCGACTAGTTAACCTACAAATTAACAAAGTTGAATATTTTAATGAATACAAACAAATAGAAGAAACAGCAGTTGAAAATGGTTTTTAAAAAAGTAGTAGTGCACAAAATGGTTCAGAAATTCAAGAGACAAATATATATCAAACCACAACACTTTCAGCAAGAAAAGATAAGCTAATTATTAAAAAAATCACATATCACCCATGGGCTACAAAAAAATTTCAGAATATTCATAAAGATTTTAATATCAGGTTGGCACCAGTTAATAGATTTAATGTTAAAAACTTACTGATAGACAATGTTAATGACAGTATTCCACAAGAGAAAAAATCAGGTGTTTACAAAATAAATTGTGTGGAATGTGAAAAAATCTACATTGGAAAAACAAAGAGAAACATAGGCACACGGTTAAAGGAACATTTCAGAAATATAAAGTGCAAGCAAATAGAGAAATCAGCAGTAGCATATCATTTTTGGACAGAAAATCACGACATAATAAATAAAGCAAAATTATTAAAATCAGTAAAAGGACCTACAGAACTAGCAACCTGGAAGAAAATCTACATCTACAAATACAAAGATGGTTTAATGAACTTCGACACCTCCGGGGATGAAAACTTAAAACTACAAGTTTATCATACCACCACCAGAGCAGAATACACATTCCCACAGCTCAACGAATTATTCGACAGTTGAATTTTAACTGATGATGAGAACCAGCTGTTCTCGAAACAGGTTCTATATATTATGACAAGTAAGTGAAGCGTTAAGAGTGTGTAGTTCAACCGAATCATAGAATAATATTAATTATGTGATTGGCTTCACTGTGCAAGTTTCAGTTTACATTTTAATTTTATAGTTTGTTTAATTTTCAAAGTAAGTTGCAAAAAATATATAAATGAAAAATGAAGTAACTCTTGAAACAGTAAGTAAAGTAACAAGAACTAGAGAAGCAGAATTTTCGATATTAACTTCTGAATGAGGTTATGATAGTTACTTTAAAGTAAATATCGGCCTGATAACTCAGTTGCTTAAGTGAGAGTCATGCTGGAAGGTCATGATTTCAATCCCCCTACTGACCATCATTTTCTTCTCGTAATGTTCATAATTTCTTTAAACTGATCTTAATAGAATAAATATTACATTTTAGGAAAGACAACACATAGGTTGCAATTTTAAGTTAACCCTAAAAAGTCTGTGCATCTTAGGAGCTATGCATACCAAAAACATTCTTGCAATGCTTACTGTGTAAATTGACATTGAAGCTTTACCATCCAAAACTTCTCCATGGTCTTCTGCAGGGCAACAGCTGCAATCTTGTGAAATTATATGTCATCGAGTTAATTATCAACTATATTTTCTTAATAATCATCTGATCTGATGAACCCTGTTTCAAGTTGTCTGGCTGTGTGAAGAGACATTATTGTGTATATTGGGCAGATACAAATCCTTAGGTGACAATTATATCTTAACTGAACCAGCCAGGTGTTATATGGTGTGCAATATCCAGCAAAGTGTTATAGCACCAGTTTTCTTCAATACAACTGTGGATGTAATTATGTAAACTGTTGCAAAATGTGGTGTTGCCACAACTCATGAATAGAGATAACTTTTCTAAACTGTATCTCCAACAAGTTGGGTTACCTTAATATTTTGCTGTGCTGGTAAGCAACTACCTTGAAATACTTTCTGACATCAGTGACTGCCGCATTCACCCGATCTGGCAATGGGCTTCCTTTTGGGGGGGGGGGGTATATTGAAGAATAAGGTATTTGAGAAGAAATCTCACAAAATACAAGTAGATGAATTAAAAGAGTATCATAGAAGTATTTTATGACATAAAGCTGACCATAATTTATGCATTACTGTGCTTTGGAATGTACTGTGCAGGTTCAAACAATATGAATTGTGATGTACATGAGGACATTTTGAACACTTAGGTGATTAAACATTCAATATCTGTGTCGATATATATTGAAAAAGGAAATAAATGTAATGAACTATGACATTTGGGCCAGCCTGTGTATATATATGCCACCCCATTATCTCATGAACTTGTGGTTATTCCCTTCTAGCATGGCAGTATAGTAACAAACTTCTGAGGGCACTGCTATGTTCATTGGAGATGATGATTAAGGTGTATCATGGGTGCCTTCTGTCTTTGGGTACCTAAATTTATTATGTATGGATGATTGAAAGGAATTAGTGGGCTCGAAGTTCTTGGCATCTTAAAGTTATCTGGCATTCATCATCTCAGCGTAAAAAACAACTGGGAATATTTTTGTTCATTCAGCTTCACCTGATCAGAAATCAAACCCAGGACTTCCAGACTAGCAGTAACAAATGCTGCCACTAGTCAATGGAGTCACTTGCTTTACCATTATATTGTGCAGTTATTTTAATATTATTCGCAGCAAGAATTAGTATTTGAAAACATTCAACACCATTTTATTGTTATCACAATTAACACTTATATTTAGAATGCTCTGCATTTCACATAAATTGTCGCTAACCATACTTGCACATATAATGGACATAATTTTTCATGATGAACTACTAGAAGAAGGAAAACATATCCAACAGATTTAATAAAAAATGTCAACATAAACATCCAAATTTTCGCTTTTTATGTTATAGCAGTTTGATTTCACTTATCGTAATTACTTAGTTCTGCCATAAGTCCTGACCAGAATCTTTTGAGTTTGGTACACAGCAGTTACATTGTAGTAGTCTCAACTCCAGCATGCATGCAGTTGGTCAGCCGCTGCCTTGTAAACATGGAATGGGGGTCAAAGAGAATTGCATCATGTTACACAAGTGTAACAAGACACCAGTAAACATTTTAACTTGTTGCGACTGGACAGAGACTTCCTCTTTCAATGATAGAGCTAGACATTGTTGGCCAGGCAAGACCTGGACACTAGCAGCTGTCAAAGCCATCACTGAGAGAGTTGGAAGAAATCTGCTCAGCAAGCAAAAATCAAGGCATAGGAAATGAAAATCCCACTGTGAATGATGTTACACATCATAAAAGAAGACTTTAGGCTTGAGCACACCAAAGAAGCATGAAACAGTGACCAACAGCAGTTTAAGGCAAATAAGAACCAAGAGACTTCTGGAGAAGTATGCAAAAGGAATTTATCATCAAAATCATGGATGAGAAAATTTTCACTGCAGAAAAAAAGCTCAATAATCATATATATATATATATGCTCACAGCTCTAAGAGAGCTGCTGCCAAGTTCCCAAAAGTGCAAAGAGGTCACCATCCAGCTTCCATGATGGTTTGATGGAAATTGTCATTTGAGGGCATGTCATCACTGCATTTCTGCGAACAGGGGTTAAAAACTTGTGCTGCCAACTACCAAACTGACATCTTGTAAAAGGTTATGAAGCCCCTGAACACCATCTTGTTTGCAGGTCAGCACTGGATATTTCAGCAGGACTCAGTACATGCTCACAAGGCAAAGTGCTTGCAATGTTGGCTGAAGAGCAACATTCCAGAGTTTATTACCACTGTGTATTGGCTCTCAGGAAGCCCAGAGCTAAATCCACTGCACTGTTGCTTGTGGTCCATTTTGGAGAAGGCCTGCTCTAAACCTCACCACAATATCATGTCCTTAAAGGCAGATTTGGTGATGGCAACATCATCAATACCCCTATATGTGATGCATGTGGCAATAGACGAGTGATCAGAGCATTTGAATAGCTGCATCATGGTAAAGGTGGACATTTTGAGTAATTGTGTATTGTACTAATCTGTGTGATCTCAATTGCATAAATGACAGATACATACATTTGTTGTAGTCATTTCTGTATACACTAGCTGCATCTATGAACTTATGGCAGGACAAGGTACTGTAAACAATCAGCTTTTATTAAATACTTACAATAATTTGCTTTATGGCATGTTGCTGTCTTCAATAATCACATGCTAAATACTGCTGTCTTATTGGTCTCTAAATTATATTGTCAATAATCATTGCACACATTGTTTTTGCATCAGTGGTGATGTAAAATTATTAAAACCATATCCTGAAAGTTCCTTTGGCATAATTTATTAATTTGATCAAACATCCAAAAAAAATCTAGCAGCTAAACTAGGATATATTTTTTTTGATTTGTAAACGGCCAATGTCTTGTAAGCTAAACTGTATTTATTATCTAACAAAAAACAGTTTCTGGTTCATAGCTATGTGATCAGAGTGCAGAAACTTTATGTGACCTGTTTGCATGCATTTCATATTTATCTGAAATGCAGCAATCTGCTCACTTTGAGTGCAGTATTGTGTATATTTTGTGCCAGATACATGTGGCTTATGTATATTTTGATTCATACAAATTATGTATTAAATTTTGTTAATTTGCTACGCATATTTAGTTGCCTAGCTATATATTTATCATTGTTTTTCATTTTTATTTATATGAAACTTAAATATGTTTCAGGTGTTCCGGGTTCCATTTGAAGAGCGCAAGTTTGATCATAGTGACAAGTTTGGTGAGGGAGAGTCACTGCGTACTTGCTTGCTTATCATGAAGGACACTGGAGCCCACATTGAAATATCATCATCTAAAGATATGTCACTCACTTTTCTAGTAACAGGGAAGCAGAATGAAGTTTTAGAGGCCAGGCGAAAAATTCTTACACATTTTCAGACTCAGGTAAATTATCTATGTTGCATGGTATTGATATTTTAGAACATTCCATCAAGTTACCTAAAATATTAGTAGTAATACATTAGGGAGGTGAATCACATTGTATATACACCCTTTGGTTGCAGACAAGGCACCCTTTCCTTGCATCTTTTTTATTTTTGCATCTTTTTTATTTTTTCCACCTCATCTCCCATCTATTATAAATTTTAAGTAAAGACATTCGTTTACTATGCTACAGGCTCTTCCATCTTTTCCCATTTCTCCTCTTTGCTAAATTTTCCATTTTTCTTATAAACTACTATATTTTAAATATTAATTCAATTTGGAATTGAATACAGTGAAACACCCAATTATTATCTATTCTGATTAGGATATTTACAACATTTTATGGTTTCACTTACATGAGATTTATTCAGGAGTATTTAAAAAAGTTATTAAAACTGTTCAACAATCGAACATATGGGAAAGGATTTACATAAAAAAAATATGAGCATACCTTATGAATTTCAGCATCCTGGAAGCATACATCACTATTTAAATTTATCACTAGACCACCAGAGTCAACCTGAATACCTACCTACCCAGCTTCTACGAATGATCCAACAGTCATTTAACAGCTGATAATGTGGAAAAAGTTCCATGAAACATATGTCCTGAGTAAATCTTATGTAAGTGAAACCATAAAGTGTGTTCTAAGTATCCTACTCAGAAGAGATTACTACTATATTTGTAGTCTTGATTTACTTTCAAACCCTAATCCTTACAATATTCATCCATTGCTTTTATTGCTGAATTAAGTTCTTTCATTGTAAATGCTCCTACCACTAAATCATCAGCAAAAAGAAAACCAGGTATTTCATATTTTATGACTGGCAAATTGTTATTTTTTTAACATACTTTTGTAAGTTCCCTATAGAACAAATAATATCTTTGTTTGATTTTAGTTTACTTTATCTGAAAAATTTTTGCTTTCTTATAATTTATAGTTTGTATCCATACATTAAAAAATAAATGCCATTAACAGTACTCTAATGCTTTGTTGACCCTCCTGGGAAAACTGCTTGATGGTTTAGACATTAGGTGATTTTGTTATTTGAGTTAAGTCTAATAAGAAAAAGTGCATGCTTTTATAACTATGATAGTAGATGCTCAGTAAAACCAAAGGTCTGCTTTATTTCAGGCTAATTTGAGCATTTCCATTCCTAAGGAGCACCACCGATTTATATTAGGTAAAAATGGAACAAAATTGAGAGAATTAGAAAAAACAACAGCCACAAAAATAACTGTACCCAACATGGCCGACATTTCAGATAAAATTACTATCACTGGGACGAAGGAAGGTATAGAGAAGGCTGTGCATGAGATAAAAGTCACCTCTGATGAACAGGTGAGAATAAAAATATTTCCAGTAATGTTTTTTTTATTAATTAAAGCTATATCAGTTTGTTTGTGTCACATTCTGTTGACTTGACTCTATGGCCAGAAATTCATCCAGCCAAACTTAATAGCAGTTAATGCTAATTCAAATGACTTGCATCAATGATAATGATATGAAATAAAATTAAACAGTATTCAGCGAGCAATAAATTTTTTTTATATATTTCATCAAAACATTAGAGGAGTGAAAAGTAAAACATGAATTATTACACAGCTTAACTTGTGACAATATAAAACCACATATTATCTGCCTATCCAAACATCATTTGAAACAACAGGAATTATCACAATTGCCATTACATGGTTATTGTCTAGGAGCAGAAGCTTCAAGGAAAAAACTAACAGAGGAGTTTGCATATATGTCAGACTGGATGTACCACATAAAACATTAAATGTATCAAAATTTAATTCAGAACAGGACATTGAATTATGCACAATCCAATTGGATAGCAAAAATACAAAAATAATTATGATTAATTGATATCATTGTATGATTCAGTTGAACTACACACTCTTAAAGCTTCACTTACTTTTCATAAATGTATGGAATCCATCCATTCCATACATTTATGAAAAGTAAGTGAAGCTTTAAGAGTGTGTCTAGTTCAACTGAATCATACAATGATATCAATTAATATGATTGGCTTCACTGTGCAAGTTCCAATTTACATTTAAATAGTAAATAATTATGATTGCTATTTATCGCTCACTGTTAAGAAACTTTGAAACTTGAAGATATCTTAAACTTTTTATTTAAGCCTAAGCATGAAATAATTATATGTGGGGACATAAATATTAATTACTTAATGCCAAATGTTAGAATGAATCGACTGAATTCCCTTCTACTGCATATAATATGGTGTATTCAATTAACTTTTCCACCAGGATTGATAAAAACTGTAGCACAGCAATAGATAATATATTTGTAAATTCAAACCAACTGTCATCACATTCTGCATCTCCAATGATGCTAACCTCAGTAACATGGCAGAGACACTTCAACAAGAATCGTGGAATAGTGTCCTCAGTGCAAATGATGTTAATTAAATTCAACTTTTTGCACATTTTTAAATTGCATTTTGAGTCATATTTTCCACTAAAAATTAAAAAAAGTTATAATATGAGCAGGGAATGGTTAACCCAAGGAATTACAAATCTTGTCAACATAAAAGACAAATTTATAATGAACAAAAGCTCAGTAAAGACCCAAAATTAAAAATACATTTTAAAACGTATTGTAAGATACTTGGAAAAGTCATAAAAGCAGCGAAAGGCCTCCATTATCAAACACTTATCAGTCATTTTTACTTAAATGTAAATTGGAACTTGCACGGTGAAGCCAATCATATTAATTGATATCATTGTATGATTTAGTTGAACTACACACTCTTAAAGCTTCGCTTACTTTTCATAAATGTATGGAACCGGTTTCGAGATTATTTAGTTCCCATCTTCAGCCAGGCTAAAGTTCAACTGTCGGATCATTCGTTGAGCTGTGGAAATGTATATTCTGCTCTGGTGGCGGTGTGATAAACTTGTAGTTTGTTTTCATCTCCGACGATGTCGAAGTTCATTATGCTGTCTTTGTATTTGTAGATGTAGATTTTCTCCCAGGTTGCTAATTCCGTAGGTCCTTGTACTGATTTTAATAATTTTGCTTTATTTATTATGTCATCCAAAAATGATATGCTACTGCTGATTTCTCTATTTGCTTGTACTTTATGTTCATGAAATGTTCCTTTAACCGTGTGCCTATGTTTCTCTTTGTTTTTCCAATGTAGATTTTTTCACATTCTGCACAGTTTATTTTGTAAATACCCGATTTTTCTTCTTGTGGAATACTGTCATTAGCATTATCTATCAGTAAATTTTTAACATTAAATCTATTAATCGATGACAACCTGATATTAAAATCAGTTTATAAAACTGAATTTTTTTGTGTTCTATTATAACATCATAATGCAACTTTTTAATCCTATTAACATAAATTCAAAAATTTATATTTTTGATACACTTAATGTATACATATACTTACATAGAAGAATAAGATATACAAATTGAAAAAAATAAGCATACAATTGGAAGTGGGAACTGCAAATCTATATTATAGTATTGTCTTATACTGAATAATAAAGAGTAACCAGTTATGAAGTTCACGTTTAAATTTTATATCCACTAACTTCACAGAATTTGAAGGTAAATTATTACACCTTTTATGGATAATACTTTAAGGCTAGTTTGTGCTATTGGAAATCTTAGCTCCACCTGCTGTAAAATACATTAATTTAAATTTTAAAATATTTTTCTTTTCAGTCTAAACAAGCTTATGAACGGATCATTGTGCCAAAAATGTACCACCCTTTCATCTGTGGAGCACATAATGAGAAAGTAAATGCTCTGATGAGTGAAACAGGTGTAAGAATTAATGTGCCACCTCTATCAGTACAGAAAGATGAGATCACAATAGCAGGGGAAAAGGAAGGTGTGATGACAGCTAAGGACCGGATACATGCTATTCATCAAGAGATGGTGAGTACAATATTATTTAAACACTTTAGAATGTAAGTAAAACTAAGCCTTCTGTTGCTCTATATTTGAGCTGACTTTTTTGTTTGAATTGCAAAAAAATTACAGCCTTCTCTAGGTAAAGGGTAGAGTTAGTGCAGATTAGGCTGTAGATTTGTCATATCTCTGCATCAGTTTATCTGTCAAGTGTGGACAAACTAGAGTTTAATTTCATAATAGCACTTGGCAGTAGTAACATTGCCATACTCCATTTGTTTAAGATCCAGAACACATTTTGAGAGCTTCACTTCCATTGTCAACAGTAGACCAACAGATCTTATCCTTAAACAGTAAACTTTCCCGAACAATCCACTGGTGAAATATCAAAATTCATGACTAAATCTTTGTTTTTTTTAGAATAATAGTTTTTCCTGTTGATAACTCTGCTATATTTTGTGTGTTTGTGAAACTTAAAGAGAGTTTTAATGTGACGACATGATTTTTAGTGTTTTACTTTAAATCAAAATAAGATTAACTCTGCTATACTCTTGATTGTCTTTAATAATTTAGGTCTGCTTCTCTAGTTCCTGTTATTTTGCTTACTGTTCCAAGAGTTACCTCATTTTTCATTTATGTATAGGAAAAACTTGTGTTGTATAAAGACACAAAGAAATATTTCAAGCCTGTTTGGCTATTCTTCAGTGAAAGAATGAAGTAAATATCTAGTCTTACCATAAATACTGTCAGAACTTTTAAGGGTGGTTGTACTTACCCCCTCTAACAGCATGTACATTCTTGACTTGTGCTATTGGTGAGTCATTGAGAGTTCAGCAAGAGAAGTGGAAAGCGGTTTGTGTTAGTTTTCAAGATGGAATTGAATGTTGTAACTGCAGAAGATTTGTACAAGGTAGGCAAATCCCCATATGAGATTTACAAAATTCCCCAGAAACTGAAAATGAGCAAGAAGTTAATGTGTATCTGTCCAGCACTTTCTTGAGACTGGAACTGTGAAAGACTCCCATGGCAAGGAAGACCACACACTGTGAATTCTCCAGAATTTGTGAAAGCAGTGATGGCACATGCGCAAAATATCTGGCAATGAGACAGTCAGTGATAGCTTGTGAGCTGAAAATTTCTAAAATGTCTCTGTCTCGCACATTGAGCAGTGGCATGGGACCCCATGCTCATAAACGACAGAAAAGATACCTCTTCGCAAGTGAACTGAAGTGCCAGAGGCTCTTAAAAACAAAATGCTTACTCCAGTATTACACAGCGAATGGTCATCAAAGAATACTTTTCACTGATGAAAAAATTCAATGTTTAGGAGACTTTCAATGCCATATGCTCTACAGAAGCTGCTAAATAGGTTCCAAGGGTTCATCATCCTGCATTTGTTATGGGTTATGAGCGACGAAGGTACCATGGATCTGCATTTCTGTAAAAAAAAGGGGGGGGGTCAAAACATTGGTAAAAGTGTATCGAGAGATAGTGCAGGAGAGACAGGTCAATCTTAACAACACCATCTTTCACGGACAAAGCTGGAGCTTCAAACAGGATTCAGCCCCAGAACATAAAGCTCAGACAACCCAGGAGTGGCTTGAGGCCAATGTACCTGACTATTTTGACCTTGGATTGGCATTCTGCAAATCCAGACCTAAACACCCTGCACTGCAAATTGTGATCCATGCTTCAGGAGATGACTTGCAAGAAAAAATCCAAATACTGAAAATATGAAGTGTTCTCTTTGGAAGGCAGCAGCAGATTTCCTGATTGAAGTGTAGCATAATTTAATAGAGGAATGGTATAAAGACTTAAGGACTGGCACAATTACAGATGTGGTCATTTAGAATAATTATATGTGATTATTATATATTTATTTAACTAACAGTATTAGGATTGTAATCTTAAAGAAGTTAGGGGCAGTGAAGTTGTTAAATATACAAATGAGTCAGTATTAGGGGACACTAAAACTTCACCAACTGGTTAATTCTTCAGTACATGTTTCAAAAGTACTCGCTCTCATCCTCAGCCAGGACTGACTAACCCTGGCAGGTAATGTAGTGACCTCTGGTGGTTCCAATGATCTGGACTTACGATCATGACATTGCAGGAGAAACCAAACTGTTAAAAGCTACCACCAATTCCAAGGAATTGGCAATATGGGAAAAGATTTATATTTTAAAAAATAAACATAGAGTTATGAATTTTGACATTCCACCAATGGACTTCCTGATTCGTTATCTAATGAAACCATCAGAGGTCACTATATCACCTGCCAGGGTTAGTCTTAATATGTCATGTCTTAATATTAGATGATTGCTTTTCACTTACTCTTATCAAAGCTTTGCCTCTCTCAGCTTCAGAAAGTGTTTTATGAGAAAGAGAAATTGGCAGTTTTAATATTTCAAAAAGCGCACACTCTTTCCAGCCTGAGTTTATCTTTATAAGCTAATACTTTCACAATTTTGTATCTTATTTTTTGTCATCCTTTTTATGATTGTTTATTTATCATGCAACTCATTTCAGTTGTTCCTTTTCAGCAGTTTACCACCCTGTTGGTTATATTGTTAAAATCTGACTGACTGATACTAACTGCAGTCACAGTTAGCCAGCTTATAGCTGTTTTATTTATTTTGTTTCTTTTACTGAAGAGCCTAACAGGCTTGAAATATTTCAGGGCAGGTCCATAAGTTTCCGGTCTGGTCGATAAGGATTATCTCCTTCACAAAATCCTTATCTGTTAAGTAAATAATTGCAAGCTAACTTCTGCTCCATTGTGCTCACTTGTTCAGATATAGTTGCATAAAAAGGATTGTGACAGGTTCAGAATGGAGTATCCAGCTGTTATTAAGTTGTTCACAAAAGAAGGACTTACTCCAAGTGAACAATTGAGCGGTGTATATGGGGAAGCATCCCCTTCATATTCTACCATAAAAGAATGGGCCAAGCTTTTTCCAATGGGTTGAGAAAACATTGAAGATGAAGAACGTGCAGGTCGGCCCTCAGAGATGCTCATCCTGAAAACATCACTATTGTGGAAAGAGAAATTATTGAAGACTGGTGGCTCAAAATTACAGAAATAGCAGCAAGGTTAGGCTAAAACAATGATCCTTCAAACTATTCATGAACATTTAAACATGAATAAGTTTAACGCAAGACTTCTAGACTTCTTTCCTTAGTCCAAAAGCAGCAAGTCATCTGTTGTCAGGCATTTTTGGAGCTCTACCATGGCAACGAGAGAGAAGTTCTGCAAACTATTGTTGCAGGATAGGAAACGCTATGGTCCTCTACTATGACCCCTTGTCAAAAGAGAATCAATGGAGTAGCAGGCCTAAACCTGGAAAAACACCACCTCTAAAGGCCAGGGTCACTCAGTCAACCAAGAAGATCATGGCCACAATCTTTTGGGACTGTGAAGAAATGCCCCTCATTGACTTCAAAGAGAGGAACACCACAGTAAATGGGGAGTACTATGCTGGCCTACTGCACAGACTTCATGCTTCATCAAAGAGAAAAGCTGAATGATAGTGTGTGCCTTATTCAGGACAATGAGCCTGTGCACACAGCTCTTGTTGCAAAGGAAGCCGTGAAGAAATGTGGCTTCAAGGAGATCGATCATCTACCTTACAGCCCAAATCTAGCTCCCACCAGTTACTATTTCCTCTTCTCAAAACTTAAGAAGGACCTTCCAGGAAGGAAATTTAGGTGTGACAAAGAAGTGAAGGATACAGTTTATGCTCATTTTGCAGACAAGACTTCTATTTGGGGGGGGGGGATGATTATTGCTTAAGGGCGCAAAACTGCTGTGGTCATTAGCGCTAGCGCCCAATTTGGGGGGGGGGGTGGAGATTGAAATGTTAAGTCAAATATGTGAGAAGTACATTGCAATAAAGGGTGACTGTATTGAAAAGTGAAATATAGTTTTTGTCTTTATCATACCTAGAAAATGGTTAGACCGTAAACTTAATGGATCTAGCCTCTTATTTTCTAAGTTGATTCTTTTTATGTTATATCTCTCTTGGTGTGAACACCTAGTTCTGTATTATTACACTCAAAGGAGGCATTTTACTTTTATTGATGTACTTATATGTAATAAAAATTAAACATTTAGTAACTTTTGTAACAAAGTAGCTAAAATGATACGAACTAGAAAATCAGAAATTTATAAAAAACGTAAATTAAAATGTTTATGTTATTATTTAAGTGTTTTATCAATTTCTGCTTCTCTAGTTCTTGTATACTTATATTTGATTACAATTCTCATAATTAAGTTTATAAATTCTGACTTTCCTATAATTTGCTACTGCATCTTTTTGGAATATTTAGTAAATTATTGATGCTAAATTTATTTTGGGGAACTAACCTAATTTTATGTTTTTAAACATTTTTTAAAATTTGCTTTTAGTTTATCATTGAAAAATTTTGAAGCATATAAATTGGATTAGTTCCCCAAAATAAGTTTAGCATCAAGAGTTTATTAAAATCATCCCATAAAAATGCAGTACCAAATTATAAGAAAGCCAGAATTTATTGAATTATTTGTGAGAACCATAATCAAATATATGCAGGAAAAATGGAGAGAAAATTACAACTTTGAACCAAAGAACATTTTTGGAATATTAAATGTATACAAACTGAAAAGTAAGCAGTTTGGGCACATTTCTTGTTAAAAATTATGACATTAAAAAGTAACATAAATTATTCAAGACAGCCAAGAGTCCAGCAAAGTTATCAATGTTGAAAAAAAAAATTTTTTATATACACAATGTAGAATTCATCACAAACTTTTGGATTTCTCCAATGGACAATTTTTCTGTTACCAGAAAACATCAGTTGGTGGTCTACAGTTGATAGTGGGAGCAAATGCTCTTGAAATATTTCCTACAGTTTAAATAATTGAAATTCATTTTGCATTTTTTTTTATAATTAAAAGTTCTTGGCTACTAGTCATCTTATTCAGGAAGCTAACAAGATAAAGCTATGGGACACTTATAATTAAG
The DNA here is from genome assembly GCA_030762175.1 of Metallyticus violacea. NCBI lineage: Eukaryota > Metazoa > Arthropoda > Insecta > Mantodea > Metallyticidae > Metallyticus > Metallyticus violacea. Next base: position 23,971,784 of record CM060836.1, read on the forward strand.
ACAAAAATCTGCAATTAAGTGAGACTTAAGGCGACAATTGCTATTTTAAAATATAAGAGCAAAAGCAACTGTAATGAAAATTGGGAACCAGTGATTGCCGACCAAGAGGCTACTAACCTGGAGTTAAGTGATGAGACTACATTGCAAGCTACATGGAATCTGGATGGACTTCTAAAGAAACAAGCCAGTCATCGGCTTACGATGGGCCAATGACAAGACATGTTAGGATAAGTAATATAGACATGGTTGGTTAATTGTTCTAAGTCAATCACAAGTATTAAAGTGTACTAAAAATGATAACCCAGATGCTCATTTTTATCAATATCTTGAAGGTCATGGCGCAAAGATAGTTGAAAGCTAAGACTGTAATGTAAACATCACTTTTAAAACGTTTTTCCTGGTAAATTTGATTGTTATCTGTTGCAGGAAAAGAGATGTGCCAATGTGTCTGTGGAGGTTGCTAAATCTCAGCATAAGTACGTGATTGGTCATCGTGGCAATACAATAGCTGAAATACTTCAAAAAACTGGAGTGAGTGTTGAGATGCCCCCTAATGAAGTCAACACTGGCACTATCACTCTCCGTGGTCCGCATGATAAACTTGGACTTGGTGAGTTTGCATCGACTTTTTACTACTAGAGAAAGCAATTTAAATTTATATTAATTAGATTTAGAGTCAGTGTTTCATTATTACACTTCACTTAATTGCATTTATTCAGGACATGTTTTGGGAGCATTTGCTTTCATACTCAGCTGTGAAATGACTAGTAAGTGATCCAGATATACCTCTGTGCATGTGTATCGACATGGAGACATCTAGTGTAGACTTATGTGCTCTACTGAACTGATCTGGGGGAAAGGGATGTTGAAGCTAATGACATAATTCTTGTTCTTCTGGATATGGATTATTTTCCATTTTGTTAGTTTTGCTGCTATGTATGGAGTATAAGAATTTGGCAACTGGTTTTATATCATAGTTTGTGGGAAAGAAATGGGTGGCTACTGCTGTTTTTTCAATTTGCTTAGTCTAATGCGTCTGAGTGTGTGTTTATTGTTTCCAGGCTTTACCCAATCTGAGCAATTGATTTGATATCTATCTAGTTTTTGTGTGGAAGAATTTTATCCTTTAGAGATGTGCCTATTAAGTTTTGGATGCTGTATGTATTATGTTTATGTGTAATTCAAAAGTTCCAATTAAACATCAAAGTCGCAAAACAGATCATTGTGCAATTTATGATTCTTATTTTTGCCATGAAATGCTGCAAGACTGCATTAATCGCAAGGACTATCATTATTTACATTACTTAAAATCTTATGTAATGTCGGTGCTTTATTTTTCAAGAAAAACTTATTGTTGCAAATGGCACACCTAACAAAGTCATTGGCATATGTTCTGGCTTAGGTTTAATCCTCTTTTTTTTTTTTTCTGCTGTTCACAACACACTTGTTCGCTTCAGTTCTTTCCATGCATTTGCAACACTACTCAGATACACCAGTATATTTTATTATATCATTAAGGAAGAATTTAGATTTTCTAGCATTAGGTTTTTGAAAGCATTTAACTCTATTTTCATTTTGTAACATTTTAAGGAATTACTTTCATAATTCTCAATTTCAGCTGAATATTATCTCCAACCCTGCTCATACATGTAGAAGTGCATTTTTAACAACTCGCAAACAGGAGGAAAACATGTACAATAGAGTTCAAATATGTGGAACATATACATTCAAATTTTCATCTAATTTGTTTTATCAGCAGTATATAACCATTATGATTTCAATTAACATAATTGCTATAAAAGTTCAGCTATCACTAAATATTTACAGAACTTTGTTTTATGGTATGCTGCAGTCTACAGCAAGTCATAGACTGAACACTGACATCAAATTTGGTTCTTGCATTGGATAAGAATAAGAAAATTAATGGTTAATTACTGGTCAGCCTTCTAAATTTTTTTCTATTAGATTAACATAAGTAATGATAAAAAATTATGATTAGTCTTTGATTTGTAAAGATAAAGGTATTTTATAACTGAAAATATTATCGATAATCTCTGAAAAAAAGTATTTGTAGTTTCGCCTTATGGCAGAAATAATTATAAATATTTATATTTGCAGCCTTGAGCATGGTGTATGAGAAAGCCAATAGTGTATTGAATGCAACTGTGGAAGCCCCTAACTGGATCCACAAGTATATAATTGGGAGGAAGGGAGCAAATATAAAACACATCACACAGGATCTACCAAAGGTTTGCAACCTATGTCTTTAGTCCTTGTAATTAAGATATTTGTAAATTGAATGTATCTCTTGCATTCTATGGCAAGATGTAGAAGTGAAAAGGAATGTGACGATTACTATTGGTAGTGAAATAAAGCTTTACATGTGAAATATGAGAGCTGCTCAATATAGAACGATCATTTTTTTTTATGGACATAGTTTCTTGTGCTAAAATTTAAGTTAACAATATTTTGTTAGCTTAATGCATAATGTGCAGGTGGCATTAGTTTCAATTTTGTCACCTCCAGTTCCTATCTGTGAGAGGTGTACAAGTTGAGACATGTTGAGTTTTGCCTACAGCTAAATGGAGGTAACATGACGAACAATATGCTGCTCTGAAATTCTGCTTTTGTCTCAACAAATATTCATATAAGGCTTATGCAATATTATAGGGAGCATATGGAGATGTTTGTTCTTCCCTATTGCACAGTTCAAAGATGATTTAAAATTGTATAAAATATAGTGAACTTTTGTAACAGTGGTGTAAATTATTAACATTTAAGAGAAATTGAGTCGAAATAGTAACATACACACCACTAAAATTGAATTAAATGGAAGACTAGTTTCGGGAGCCATCGCTCCTATCATCAGTTCCTGGTCGACTGCCGGCCTCGTTGTTTGTGATAGATCGATTCGTCTCTGGTGGAGGTTTGATGAACTTTTGTATTAGTACATCACTTGGCGGGATTTCGAAATTAAAAACTTTCTCCTTATTCTTCCAAATATAGATATTTTCCCAGACTGTAAGTTCAGTTTTTCCTTTAATATATTTAAGTAATTTGGGGTTTTTATTAATGTTATGTTGTTCTTTCCAAAAGTGCCAGGCTACCGCCGATTTTTCTTCTTGTTTTTGATTTATATTCCTAATGTGTTCTTTAGCTCTTGTTTTTATGTTTCTTTTGGTCTTTCCAATATAAACTTTATCACAATCATTGCAGTTCATCTGATATATTCCTGATTTATCTTCATCTTGTAGGCTATCTTCTTTTTGTTTTGAGTTAAGGATATTTTTAATGAAATAATTATTTTTTGGAGTCAGAACAATGTTGTATCTTTTAAAAATCTTTTGAAATTTATGAAAGGTTGATGGATGGTATGTGAATTTTTTGTATGTCCTGTTTTTTTCTTTGATAGGAGTAAGTGTAGTGTTGTCTCTAATTTTCTTTTTCTTCTTCTCTCTGTCTATTTTCTTGTGTACAACTTCTTGTTTGAAGCCATTCTCTGTAGCTATATGTATTATATTATTCATTTCTAGTTTATATTCCTCCTTGTTCATTGGAATATTAACCAGTCTGTATGCAAGACTATTTAAAACTGCATGTTTATGGGGAACTGGATTAAAACTGTTACATTTAATGTAGTTATCTGTGTGTGTAGGTTTTCTGTATATGCCAAAATTTAGATGATTTTCTTTTCTAATTATCTTAATATCCAAGAAAGGTAACTGTTCATTGCATTCTCTCTCCATGGTGAATTTAACTGTTTTTTCCTGTAAGTTAAGCAACTTTAGTGCATCATCCAAGTGTCTTTCTGGTACTATTGCAAAAATATCATCAACATAACGGTACCAAGTCTTAAATATCCAAGGGAAACTATTTACTATTCTAGTTTCCAATGCACTCATGAAAATGTCTGCCAATATTGGTGATAGTGGGCTACCCATTGTCAGACCAAAATTTTGTTTGTAATATTTGTTATTGAATGTAGTCGACCAGGAACTGATGATAGGAGCGATGGCTCCCGAAACTAGTCTTCCATTTAATTCAATTTTAGTGGTGTGTATGTTACTATTTCGACTCAATTTCTCTTAAATGTTAATGATTTAAAATGTTTAAAACAGGGAGCAATCAATTTCACTGTAAGGTGGAACTAGTGCTTCTAATGGAAGAAAAATTAACCTGCTTTCATTGAGAGAGAGGATCATCGAGTTACATTAAGAACAATTTCAGAAATGATGAAAATTTCACTGGGTAACTGAAAAGTTGCACATGAGAATGTGTTTGAGCACACTAGGTTCCAAGACTTCTCAAACAAGAGGACATGTTCATGTGCAGGTTTGCATGTACTTGAAAATAATGTTATGGGAAGATGTGCAGTTTCTTTCAGAGGTAGAAACTTGACTATATAATTTGGATCCCTAGAGCAAATAACATAGTTCTATATATAAATATTGTACTTACGAAGCTGTTGACAATGGAGTGGTAATATATCTTATACTTAGGTAAGAACTTTAGAAAAATAAGATATTTTTAAAAAATTTTATTGGAACTCACACAGTGAAGCTTGTTAAATGTAAATTGTAATTAATCTGTTGTCTTAACACACTCTTATACTTCACTTACTTTTAAATATGGTGGGACCAGTTTTGTAGAGACATCCTCTCCATCTTCAACCAACTTGACGACTGAAGATGGAAAGAATGTCTCTTCAAAACTGGTCCCACCATATTTAAAAGTAAGTGAAGCATAAGAGGGTGTTAGATGACAGATTAGATTAATTATAATTTACATTTAGGTATTCATTTTTTACACTACACTCCATTTACTTACATAAAATAAGATGTGTTTCAGGAAAATCTCTACCATCTTCATTTGCTCACTGAACCGCCGTTACTCAAAACTGAGTAATGGCAGTTCAGTGAGCAACTGAAGATGGGAGAGATATTTGCAAAATTTGCCTTATTTTATGTAAGTAAATGTGTTTTAGTGTAAAAAATGAATACTTAAGTTTAGGAAACATAGCTCTGTGTGGCAATCTGCATCAACACCAAAAAAACAGGATAAATGCTTGCTTATGTTGGTTATCTAATTTTTCAATATTCAAGAAATGGTTTACTAGCATGTCATACCTGTACACATACAACAATAACAGGAATATCCTGAAAACTTTGCAAAGCCACAGTTTCTTGGCAACAAGCTGGATGCTGATCCCAACAATGCAAAGTGGCATATTGCAAATGTTATTGCTGAGTATCTCTCAAAACTAAATGTGAAGTATGTTTCACCCTCCCTATAGTCCAGATTTATCCCTGTGTGACTTTTTCCTTTCATTAAATTGAAGAAACTCCTTCATGGCAGGCATTTTCCATCATCAGAAGCAATGGTGGAAATGATTCTGAAGGACCTATCAAAAAATGGTTTTCAACATGTCTTTGAGGACCGGAAGAAATGCTGGGACAGGTGCATTGTGTCTAGCAGGGACTATTTTGAGAAAGATCATCAAAATTATGCGAATGAGTAAAAAAATTTATGATCATTCTTTGTTGACCATTCCTTATATGAGTTGATTGGCCTGCCTATGTGAATGTTGCAAAAGCATTCTTAAACAAAGATTTCCAAAATATATTGTAATTTTTGATAAATGTTCCAAATTAATAATAAAATATTTTGTGTAATTTTATGAGCATAAATATTAAAATATAAAATCTTAGAGAATCCATTAGAAAATCAGGGACCATCAAATACCATATTTATGCAAATCTAATGTGCCATTGAATGTAATGTGCACCCAAATTTGAAACTTTAAATCATAAAATTCTGCAGAAAGCATTTGGCAAATTGTTGTATGGCATTTTAGAGATAAGCACATTCACTTCTTAAAATAATCCACCCATTTACCACTAGTCTTCAATTCTTGTTTTGGTATACCAAGAACTTCAGCCTCCTTTTTATACTTTATTTCTTATGTTGTCTCTAGTCACAGGTTGCCCATGCTTTCTCCTTCCACCAAGAATTGCAAAACTTTTTCTTCAATGTCATGATGTCTTTCTTTGCGAGAACCAGTGAATTTCTTCCTACTAGCTTTAGTTGCAAATAATGCCAATTTCTGTTGCTCTCATTGCTATATTGCTCTCAGCTATATTGAACTCTTTTCCTGCCGTTCTGTTACCATTTTTTTCAGCATAAAGAATTAACACTTGGAAATAGTATCAAAGATATTGTGTGTTTGCCCTCCATTTAATAACTACTTACTATTCAAATTCTGTTTACAGGCATAAAATAAATGGAATGAAGTCACTTGCAGCAATGCATAATAACTGTAAATTGGAATGAATCTGGCAAACTATGGAACAAATTTGCACCCAAATCTAATACACCATCGTATGTGTAATACCCACCACAATTTGAATACTACATTTGGATAAAAAAATGTGCATTAGTTTCGCGTAAATATAGTATTTGAGTTATCTTATATTTAGTTAAATACAGTTTATTGGAAATTAATTTTCCCATATGAAGAAAATATTGGGGTAATTTTCTTTTTGATTTGGTTATATTAATTCTTAATATAATCTTCTTTGGCAGGTGCATGTTGAATTTACAGAAAAAGAGGACAGGATTAAAATTGAAGGTCCTCCTGAAGAGGTGGAGACAGCACAAGCAAAGCTGGAGGAAATGTCCAAAGATCTCATTTCAAAGTTAACCTATGTGGAAATGGTAGTGGATCCCAAGTTCTACAAACACATTATAGGGAAAAATGGGGCTAATGTGAACCGAATGAAGGAAGAACTAGGGGTTGTGATCAACATTGCAGAAAATGATGCCAATAAAGTGATCCGCATAGAGGGTAACAAAGCTGGAGTGGAGCAAGCCAAACAGGTACATTTAATTTTAAATTGTATAAAGAAGTTATTTAACTGATGTAACATTTGAAAGTTAATTTTTCTGTGAAGAAGTCCAAAGAGTTAATTAGCAATTGAAGAACTTATTTCCAAAATTACTTTTCTCCATTAAATGGAAAGTTTCAAAAAGGAAGAAAAATAACTGTTTAAAATTTCTACAAGCAAACCTAATTTTAATGCCTGATTATAATATTTTTATTCTAACGAAATATTGACCAATGAAAAAACCCTGCCCCAAAAAAGGGTGGAAGTGGTAATTATAATCATTGTATTATACCATTTTGAAACAAGAATTATGAATATAATTGGAACATGTAATTAAATATAGAAATAAACTTTGGAAAGTTTAATATACAACAAATATTACGTAATTATACAGTCTTGTTTATTAGTGAGAACTGTTTATTTAATTAAAATAATTAATTTATTGATATCAAGGGTGTTCAGGTTTATTTTCTGACAAAGAAAGTGCTTTTTGTAGAACTCCTTTGCAGGATGCCCTTCACTTACTGCCAGCTTATTTAAGCCCTTTTACATCATCATTTGTGTTTCAGTCTGTAACCCAGAGAAGTATTAATTGCTACTATGTATGCTCATGACTGCATCAGAGTAATGTTGTTTACAACTCGCTGACTTTAGTTATTCTTATTACTTTCATTTCTGATATCTTAAAGTCCATTTTTGTCTTTTAGTAAGTTAACTATGAGTTCCACTCCTTAACTTGCCCTATTTGTTCAAAAAATTTATTGTAATCATTTGGTAACACGAGCTTTTCAACCTTATCTCTTTTTCTACTCTCCCAAATGCCCTATTAAAGGTAACTAGGGTGCTTACTTTATGCCAGAAAAAAAAATTAGTGATAAAAGAAGAGAAAAAAAAAGATATTAAAATGTACCAGCTTGAATGCTGAAACAATTGATAGAATATGCAACTATATATGGGCTGCGACTAATTTATATATCGATTGTATTGCATTTAAGGTGGTTAATATTTAGCAGCAGTTGTATAAACAGATGGTAACTTGTAACAATGAATAGTGACACATTATTATTATTATTATTATTATTATTATTATTATTATTATTATTATTATTATTATTATTATTAACACTGGCCTTACCTGATTCATTGTCAGGTTCAGCATCACTACTATCATTTGAAACATTCACATTCCTCCTCTCCTCATCCCTTTAAATGTCTTCTCTCCCTCCTATCAATTGCATTTGATAATCTGATCTTCAAGAAACATCTTTTTTAACTATTTCTGGCATTTTGTTCAATGCCCCCATTATCCAGTCCATATTATCATTTTGATTGTAGATTGCCAAATCTTTACTGTCTGGGTCATCTCATGACCACCACCTGTCATATATTCTGTGTTTTCTCATTTAATTCTTGAATAGTTTGTTTATGCACACATTCAAAGATTGAAGCACTAATACAAGACTATCAGGGATAACAGCATTGTCAGTTTTTGACTTCAAAAGAATTTTCTTTGATTTGTCTCCTGAGTGATGTTGGAAACTGTTCCAATTGAATTTAACAGGATTAAGAAGTAATGCACTGGAACGATAATTGCCACACTGCAATTTTCCACCAGATCTGCATCCATCCCTTCAAATGGATTCTAATGTGAATAGGCCTATTTATTGATAATTTAATTTTTGGCATAGTTGTTCTTTTGTAAATGACAAATGGTGATAATTTTCCTTCCATTAGCTGTAACTGTTAGCATCAGTGTGCAATGCATTTTCTCTTGCATATCAGCATACTACTTTCTCCCTTAGCCATTGTTGTATTGGTCAGCATATCACAAAAATCGGTATCTGCATTGCATTCCCTATTTGTAACAGTAAATAATTCATACCCTTTCTCGTGTTTATTATGAATTTATGGAAATCTCTATTTTCTGTTCATAGACTTATGCCATCCATTGGCAAATTGAAGTGCATCTTATAAGAGAAAGGCCTTTCTTTCTCATGTAATGAAGAACCCAACCTCTACTTGCATTATATTCACCAATGCCCCTACTATCTGTGATTTCACATGCTTTGTAATACATCATTTCATATGAAACTCAAGAGTTCATTGTTCCTGAACTTCTTTATGTATTCTAGTAGTTTATATTTAATTTCAGGATACTTCCCACACTTTGGACCATATAATTATTTTTCTTGATTTGTTAGGGGTTTTTAATATTGTTTCTTTTTGTTTTCGCCATTTATGCACATTGCAGTCTGACAGTAATTTTCGACCAATGACTTACAGTTCTTCCACAAATTTGTTAACTTTCAGCTTCAACTTGCTGTATAACTTGAATATGTCAGCTGGGTCTTATCTATTGTTGAAACACAATTTTATAACTGATTACTGTAGATATCCTAAGAATCTATGTTATTAATTAGAGAGTACGTATATTTTGCGCATGGAAAGAAAAAGACCAATCACAATTTCAGTGGTACCATGCATTTTTTAAAAACTTGAATTTATATAAAAGCACTGCATTCAATCTTACAACTTTTGATATTATTAAAATGGGCTTTGTTTAAAATGAGATGCATCTATTATGTGGGGAATTTTTTAAAAAAAAAATACATGAAAAATTGGGGTGCATCCATTAGGTGGGTAAATAAAGTGGGTTTTTTTGCTCTCCCATTCCTTCCTACCTCCCTTCCTTCCTCCCTCCCTTCCTTCCTCCCTCCCTCCCTCCCTTCCTTCCTCCCTCCCTCCCTCCCTTCCTTACGGTCAATTTCTATCTACTACAAATTAACCGTTTTAGTTAATCACAGTAATTCGATTACAAACATTTGATAGAAATCAGCTGCACACATACTAAGTAATATGGCATATATAAGGCTGAAGTAATGTGTGTTTCAAAATTACTAATGTAAAGATTTGCCAGAAAAGGAGATAGAGGACTGCCCATGGTCAAGCCTCTTTGTTGTTTATAAAAAGGTTTATCAAATGTAAAATATGACTGATTAATATAAATGTTTGTCAGATGCATGTACTCTTTTCTGTGTGTTTCATTGATTCCTATTTCTTTTAACCATTTTTGTAAAATGATTAAATGCTTTTCTCTAGGTATACTGGGGAACAATGAAATCACATCAAATTCCAACACATCAATTTGCCAACAGGGCATTCATGAAAATCTTTAAAAATTACGATATATGTTTGGCTGCACAAAATAAATTTAGTATTCGAAAGCTTCTGAACAGCAACAAAAAGGACGTTATTCCACCCAGTAAGAAGTTAGGAGTGTATCAGATAGACTGTTTGGAGTGTGATCATATATATATATATATATAGGCAAAACAATACAAAATTTGGAGACAAGGACTAAAGAACACTTCAGAAATTTAAGATATACAAGTGGATAAATCGGCGGTTGCAGATCACTTTTGGACTTAAAATCATAACATTGCAGGAGAAGCCAAACTGTTAAAAGCTACCACCAATCCCAAGGATTTGGCAATATGGGAAAAAATTTATATTTTAAAAAATAAACATTGTGATGAATTTTGACATTCCACCAATGGACTTCCTGTTCCGTTATCTAATGGAACCACCAGATGCCACTACGTCACCTACTAGAGTTAGTCAGTCCCCAGCTGAAGATAAGAGTGAATGCTCTTGAAACATGTTCTGAAGAATTAATCAGTTAGTGAAGTTTTAGTGTCACCTAATACTGACTCAGTTGTATATGTAACAACTTCACTGTTGCTAATTTCTTTTAATATTACAATGACAAATAATGTCAGAAAACTTTAAAAAAACACAAAGAATCCTTTTGAATTAGCAACATTAGAAAAAAATATTAAAAGCAAGAACCACATTGTGAGTAGCTTATTATACTACTATGTAAATACAGCAAAATCTGACTTCATAGAATGATGAGGGTATAAGCAAGAGATCAATCTATATATAACTAATTTTTAAAAATTTGCATTTTCAGTTTTGAAAAATATAGAGTATTCTACCAGAACTTCCATATAGGCCTATTATTTATTTTAGTTAGAATGCATTTAATTTTTTTCGTTTGCATAATGTTCCATTTTTACTACAGGTATTCCTCTCTTACTGATACATTTTTCATTATACCTACAAACTATATTAATATATGTTCCCCCCTCTCTCTCTGCAGGAAGTGGAAGATATGGTACATAAAATGGAGAACGAAAAGGAAAAAGACATAATTATCGACCATCGTTTTTATCGTAACATCATTGGCACCAAAGGAGAAAAAATTAAGGAAATAAAGGAAAAATTCAATCAAGTGCAAATAACTTTTCCTGGTCCAGGTATGTTTGTTTTTAAATAATGCTGTACATTCTAAGGTATGTGCTATTTTATTTTAAAATAATCCTTAGGGCTTTTTCACGGTAAATGGAAACAGACAATGAAATTAAAAAATGAGTGTTAGGATCTGTAATGCAGCAAGAATGGGTGCACATTGTATTTAACTGTTAGTCATTACATATGCATCATAACATATGTATTAGGCATACACATTAATTATATTATCCTGATTTATTAAAATAATGGAATACATATAATTTGAACTTCATCCATGTAACAAGGTGTCATTTTAGAAGCATATATTCTTTAAAAAATAAATGTAAATACATTTTTAGAATGAATAAATGTTGATATTCTGTAAATGCTTAATATCTTGTTTGTGTCCTCACTGTTATATTATGTTCATTACAAGCTGAAGGTAAAAATTAAGTTTGATAACTTTGGCACTTTATACGTTACAAGAGGCATTTGGAAATTATTTAGATAAATTGCTACTAGTACACTATGTAGATGCTAGGTGGAGGTTATAAGCAGAGTGTGTAGCAAAAGGACAATATTCATTTGTTTTCAAGTAGAGAAAGACATGGACAAGATGAACTGCAAAGTTTTTGTGGAAGGAATGTTTCAAAACTGCAAAAATTCAGAAACATTTAACTGCGGTATGTGGCCAAGAAACTCTTATAAAGAAGATTGTTTACAAGTGACTCAGTGGCTTCACCAGTGGCAGGAAATGTGCACATAAACATTGGAAAAATATTTATTTATCAATTTTGCAGTCTCCCAGTAACGTTGAAGAAGCTCTCTGAATTAATTATAGCTGAAAGCCCATAAACTTTGATGAACTGAAATGTTGACAAACTTCCATGTGCAACCCTGCAAACCATTATTTACAATGGTTTGAATATGAAAAAGATATGCACACATTAGGTTTTACAGGACTTGGCATAGGCACAGAAAGACAAAAGGATTGAAGTCTATTGTCAGCTACTGAAAATGCATAATGAAGACCTGGATTTTTTTGCAGAAGCTGATGACGAATCATGGTGTCATTACCACATACCAGAGAAGAAAGCTAGGGAGTCCCTGGCCCAAAAAATTTTGTACTGCTTCATCTTGGGTAAGATGATTTTTCTTGAGACACTTCAGGCATGGACTGACTTTCTGAATGAATGACTGTCAACAGCAAGGTTTAGTGGAACTTAGATGCAGATTCAGCAGTGGCAAAAGAGGAAGCAGTAAAGCAGTTTTTTCCTACAACATGAAATGCACAACTTCACATCAGCAACAATATGACTTCAAAGTTTGCACCACTGATGTTCATTGTTGTGCTGGATCCATCATATTTACTGGTTTTCGCTTTTATCTGATTATGCCTTAATTCGACAACATGAACTTGCTGAGAAGTAAAAAATTTGGCAACAATGAAGAAATTCAGGTGGCTGTCCATGAGTTGTGATGTACTCCCAAACCGGTTTTAACAATGCCATAATGAAGTTACCAGAAAGATAACAGTTCATTGACATAGGTGGGGAGTTGAGAGACTCCATGTTCATTGAGCCATGTTTATTATAAGTACAAAAATCTACTGTTGTAAATTATTGCCGAGCAGCGTTATATATTGCTTTACAACAGTGGAAAGATGACCAAAACCACAAAAGCAAAGGGAAAAAATCCAAGAATATGTGCACATGGCATTTAACTATTATGTATTAATGCTGCACTGTCTGGTATCAATGTAAACCAAACCACACATGTCTGTTATTCCGTAGACCCCAGCTGAGGGGTGTCCTTTGTGGAGCATATTATCTTAGCTGTTTTTTCCGTTTAAAAGCTGCCTATGTTATGTTGTCTTAAGTAACTTGGAGATAAGATCTGTGACATTTTTCAGAAAGCATTAATATAGGATTTACAGAACATTGCAGCCTAGGTCAGGCAGACAAATCAGCCATTGCTGAGCATGCCCCTCCTAGCTGACGGAGGGCAAAAAATTGATTTTCAAGATACTGACATATTAGCTTCAACATCTTATCATCCTCGCATATACTGGGATGCAATAAATTTACAAGCATAAAAAGAACTTTAACAGGAAAGAAGAAGCTCAGAAATAGCATTCAGCTTGATATCCAGCTTTATAAAATACAAAGATAAGACAAAGCTCAGCTCCACAGGTACCCCACTATATATACAAAGGTTGTCAAAAAAATGTATACACACTTCAAGAAAAGAAAAAACTGTGTTAACATAACAAACAGAAAATGATGAGCACTAATTAATCTAGATTTTTACAGTTGCAACAGTTGCTCAAAATGCCCACCATCGGTGCCGATACTCTTCTGAGTATGTTGAACTACTGATTTAGCAACATTTGCGAAAGTGTCCAGCGATTGCAATACATGCAGTTTCAATTTCTTCCTGAAGTGCTGCAAGTGTAGCTTGTTTTCTACAGCATACAGCATCCTCTCTCCATAGGTAGAAGTCCAACAGAGTTAGATTCAGCGAACATGGTGGAAACTCAATCGAACCTCTTTTCGACCTATCCAGTGCCTTGGAAGATTATCAAGGTTCACTCGTACATCTCGGTGGTATTGTGGTGGTACACCACCCTGTTGCATGTGGTGCTATGAGACTTAAATTTGTCGGAATTCATGCAATTGTTATTCATGTTGGCAGTTCTGTTCTGTACACACATCTCCATTGCCTTTGAACTTCAACAACCTTCTCGGTTTTCAATACCACTTCAAAATTGCTTTCTGCTGTTCAAATGGTGATCTTGACTCCATTTTGTTGTAACAGCACTAGCATAACATAATGTGGGTCAGCATCGGTTTACAAAATATCATATGGTAATCTTGGCTTCATTTGTTCATTGTCGATTTACCTGTCATATAGAACACTATCGTAATGTATGTGAGTCGCATCTGTTTACAGAACATCATGCTAAACATTACTGTTGTTTTTCAGTCCAATTTTGAAGTACATTAAGTAGATATCTGATCTGAGTATGTGAATACATTTTTTGATGCACTCGATATATACTGTCACTATTTTCATCAAGTCAGTCACTGGCTCTTCTCCAAGAAGTTTACATTGAGCACATCCAGAAGATATCCAGCACAGTCATTGATGAAATGTTTGGGAAGAATGAGAAGAATCCCATTGGACCACAGCCTTACAGTTTGGAAGGCTTAGTTTGCATAATTGACATCAGCTGTGAAAGCCTACTTACTAAATTTGAATTTAGTCACATGTAAATCTAAAGTTGTGAAATGGAAAATATCAGATTTAAGGCCCTGAACACTCATTAACAACAGTTGTTTAGTAATGTCCTTTTAATAAATTAATTTTCAATGTTTGTATATTATGTAAAGGCTGTAATGCTCAATATAAAGCCACAAACATTTAATATTAATAGCTATTTAGCTATGTATATGAGCCAAGAACAAGAACAGAAGTAAGAAGAGGTATAAGAACCGACCAACTGACTAATCTTCTTGCTAATAAAAGATTTGATGCTGCAAAGGAAGAAAATGAAGAGGAGTATCTGGCAATAATGCTGCATGTGGGAACAAATTCCATGTTCAATGTAATACCTGAGCTACTTCAAAATGATACAAAAATTTCAACGAGCTACAACAGCGAGAGTTTTTGTGAATGGTGTATTGTATAGAAGTGTTAGTAATTCCATATATAGACAGTGAATAGTGCTATGCATGATGTGTGAGAAAAAGAAAAGGTGATATATGTGAATCCAAATAAATATTGTAATAATGCTAGTTTAGGTCAAGATGAACTGCATGTAAATAGGAAAGGCACACATGTTCTCGGTATAATGATATGCAAGACAGTAGATATACTACAGGAAATGACAGCCTCGGGTGGCCAAGGTCATTAAGGTACGGACTCGTGACTGGGAGATCTGGGGTTCAAATCCTGCCAGGACTGTCCTCCCTGACAGGTTTTTTCCAGGATTTCCTCAGTTCTCATAACTGGCAAATGCTGGGGAGGTACGCTAAACTTAGGCCTGGAATGTTTCCTTCCTTTAAAAAAAAATCAGGAAAACTGCAGAAACAGGATACTGATAGCATGTACCATTGTCCAGCCAATCAAAAATGATCTTACTTTAAATAACACAGTAAAGATGGAATTAATGTAAATAGTAATAATTACTCAGGGTATGAATGAATGAATGGTGTTTAATGCCCGTTTTTGCTACAGGCACACTGCAAGCGATGGACATTGATGATATATGAGATGAAATGATATATTGGGAAAGGATTTATTTTTTAAGGAAGGAATCGTTCCAGGCCTAAGTTTAGGGGGTACCTCCCCGGCATTTGCCATTTATGAGGACTGAGGAAAATCTGGAAAAAACCTCGGGACAGGGAGGACGGTCCTGGCAGTATTCGAACCCAGACCTCATCCTCCTGAGTCCGTGCCTTAATGAATTATTCTCAAAACTTTTAGCATATCAATTTCATATTTAATTCGTTTGGTAAGAGTTATTTATATTTTGACCAAAATCCTCTTTGCAAAGGCTCCTCTTAACACAAATATCCCCAATCCCATTCTTTATAACTGATTTCTGATCTATTCTATCCTGTATTTATCATTCCTACTGTTCATGTGATATTCCAAGCCTTCTTTCAGTATGCGCCCCTCATGAAATTGTTTACTCTAGTATCAATGCTTTATACAGTTTTATGAACATTTCCATCACACTAATTTCTAGTTATCATCTTGGTTTTTTGTATGTTTCCTTGTGTGGCTCCATCTAGGTGTTTGGAGGTTGTTAATAAGAGTGTTTTCTAATGCATGTTGATGTTAATTATTTTATGAACAATTAATCTAATTAGCTAACTAGAAATGTTAATTGGAACTTGTACAGTGAAGCTAATCATATAATTAACATCATTGTATGATTGAGTCAAACTACACACTCTTATTACTCCACTTGTTTTTAAGATGTAGTACTAATTTCATGAACTCTATGTTTGCATCATCAGCTAACCTTCAATTGCTGGATAATTCGTTACTCTGTGGGAACGTTTATTCTGTTCTGGGGGAGGTGTGATGTACTTCAAGTTAATGTTTCCTTCCCAGAAAATGTGTAAGTTCATTAAACTGTCTCTATTTGTAAATGTAGATTTTTCTCCAATGTTGCTAATTCTGTATGTCCTTGTACTGATTTTAATAATTTTGCTTTATTCACTATGTCGCAGTTTTCTGTCCAGAAATGAAATGCTACTGCTGATGATTTCTCCACTTGCTTGTATTTTATGTTCCTGAAATGTTCTTTTAACTGTGTGCCTATGTTTCTCTTTGTTTTTCAAAGTAGATTTTTTTCACATTCTGCACAACTTAATTTTGTAAATAACTAATTTTTCCTCCAGAGGAATACTCATTAACCTTGTCTATTAGGAGATTTTTAACATTAAATCAGTTTACAGGTGCCAACTTGATATTAAAATCTTTTAGAATATTTTGAAATTTTTTATAAAAATTAACCAATCTGTTCATGCTGAAAGCATTGTGGTTCTCTTTAATAAGTTTCTGCCTCTTGAACTTCTGTACTTTTTTGTGTACTATTTCTCTTAAAACCATTTTTAACCGCTGTTATTTATATTTGTTTTATTCTTTAAAGTATTTTCTCGGCTAATTTGTCGGCTAACTAGCCAGTGTGTTAAGCTGTTGATCACTGCATGGTTGGTGTTGAGTTTAAACCGTCAGAAACAGATAACATGTTACTATTCTTGGACATTAAAATAAAGAAGTGTCAAGGAAACCTGGAATTTGGAATATACAGAAAGAATACACATGCAGTTAATCACATTAAAGTTGAGTGTTTTAATGCAACAACACACAAGCATGCAATGATCAACAACTTAACACACCGGCTAGTTAACTTGCAAATTAGTGAAGAAGAATACTTTAAGGAATACAAACAAATAGAAAATATTTTTTAAAAATGGTTTTAAAAAAGAACTAGTATGCAAAAAGGACAGAAATTCAAGAGGTAAAAAGTTATTAAAGAAACCACAATACTTTCAGCAAGAAAAGATAAGCTGATTTTTAAAAAATTCACATATCCATGTACTAAGCAAAAATTTCAAAATATTCTAAAAGATTTAATATCAGGTTGGCACCTGTAAACAGATTTAATGTTAAAAATCTCCTGATAGACAATGCTAATGACAGTATTCCACAGGAGAAAAAAGGAATTTACAAAGTAAGTTATGATAGAAAACGTGAAAAAAATCGACATTGTAAAAACAAAGAGGAACATAGGCATGCAATTAAAAGAACATTTCAGGAACATAAAATACAAGCAAATGGAGAAATCGTCAGCAGTAGCATCTCATTTCTAGACAAAACCACTACATAGTGAATAAAACAAAATTATTAAAATCAGTACAGGACCTACAGAATTAGCAACATAGGAGAAAAAACTACATTCAATGAATTTCACACTTCTGGAGATAAAAACATAAATTTTTAACTAAAATTGTTAATTGGAACATTCACAGTGAAGCCAATCATATAATTGAAAACATTTTATGATACAGTCGAACTACACACTCTTATGCTTCACTTACTTGTCATTATTATAGACCGGTTTTGAGAACAGGTTGTTCTGGAAACCGGCCTACAATAATGACAAGTAAGTGAAGCATAAGAGTGTGTATTTCGACTGTATCATAAAATGTTTTCAATTACATATTTTTAAGTTTGTCACACTTCCACCAGAGCAGAATACACATTCCCATGGCATAACGAATTATCCAACAGTCGATGGTTAGCTGCTAATGCGAACAAAGGGATTGTGAAAATAGACTACATATTTCAAACAAGTAATTGGATCAATAGGAGTGTGTAGTTTGACTCAATCATAAAATGATCTTAATTAAACAGTTAGCTGTTTTCCTAAAGGATACTGCAGAGGATTATTTGGTTATCACAATACCTCATCAGCTTTTAGCATGACTTTTGAGATTGGTATTCCTTACCTCTGTTACAGTCTCTCAGTTGTCCCCATAATGTTATGCAGTTCATTTCAAACCCACATCTTTAGAAAATTGCTTTGAAGTCAGAAATCAAACCTGGATTACTAGCCAGACATCTGACATTAGACCATAAAGATGGTCTGCATATGTTAAGCTGCATCATATTCCATTATTACAAGATCCATTCTATAAGTAATGCTTTCTTAAGTTTTGTATTTGTTTGATGTTCTAAGAAACATTACAAGGATCATTTGAAAAGTTATCAGAATGACCCATAGATTGCAGCAGCAATTTCAAGTTATCAAAACCTGCCATCATCCATAGAACCCTTTATGCAGTAATACGTATATTGGTCAAGAATTGTAGTAGCTATAGCTGTTTGTTGCATTGCAAATATGTGTATACAGGAAAAATGGCAAATGTCAAATTTCAGGCAATTTTTAAGTACTTGGTAAAGAAGGTTATGAAACAATAGCAATTCATACATGTATCACAAACATTCTCCGGGACTCTGCACCATCATTTTCAGCCATTCCAAGTAGACCATGGAATTAAAACACAGCTATGGAAAGCTTGCATGTTGATCCATGCAGGGAACAAAAAAAATTGCCACAACATAAATTATCGATAAGGTGCACAACATGGTTCTGAAGTATTGCGGATTAAAGGTGCCTAAAATTGCTGAAGCTCTGAACATTTCAGGGAAATGCATATTTCACATTTTGAGGGAACAATTTACTTGCCCTTACAGACTGGCCGATCCCATGATAGAGTAATGCCTCCTTTCATAGATGCCTGTGAAGAAATTCCAGCCTAATTCCAAGAGAAGTGATAGTGTGACTGCAACAAATGCAGGTAGATGGAACATACCAAACAAATGGAAACAAGCAGTCATATGCAAAATTAACTTTTTAGGAAGCATGTTAATACGCAAAATCAAATAAACTATAAGTAGCAATGTAACACACAAAGTAATAATCAAAGAGGAAAGGGAATACTTTTTGCTTTTAACATAAGTTTTGCATATATGTTTTTTTAAACTTAAGCTAATCTAAATGTGCAACTAATGCATTGTTTTAACACTAAGTTTTAATATAAAAAGTAACTTTTATAATATTCGAACATGTAGAAAATTATGAAGGTAAAAAAAAAGTTAGCCTTTGGGGGATTCAAACCCACTAGCTTCTCGCTAGTAGCACGATGCTCTGACCAACTGAGCTATCAAGCCAGCATGATCAACATGGTAATTTTCCACCTAAATATGTTGAAGTCACACTACCTGGAATTGGGCTTGGTGGAAACTGCATCTTCCTGTAATATCTTCATCTGCATGCAAACCTGTACAAGCACATCCATTAGTTTAGGAATCGGTGATCTTGACTGTCTCGTATACATAACTTTTTAGTTACTAATGTGTGGATGGCACCCATTGATATCTTCGGAATTTCTGAAAGTATTCTTAATGCTATTCGATGATACTCTCTCACAGTGACAGCAGCAGAGTTAATGTTTTCTTCCATTAGAGCACAAGCTAGAGTTGCCAGGTCCACCTCCCTTTGAAATTCATTGCCTCCGCTCTTTGAGCTATGCTGCAGGGACGAGCAATCTCTTCATAGGCCTGAACTGAAAATTTTATTGAGATGAAAGTAGAATTCATACCAGCATAATTGTTTGTTGAATGTTACATCCATTTAGATCTAAGTGGAACGGACCTTGTCTCAACTTGCGCATCTCTCACAGGCGAGAACTGGAAGTGACAACAGTGAAACTAGTATCATGTGTACATTATGCATTAAGCAAATAAATTATTGTAAAGTTAAATTTTAGTGCTAGAGATTATGCCTGTAAAAATAATAACTATCATTCATTCTTTATTGAACAGCTATTTTACACATGCTGATTATCATTATCTCTTTTGCTGATAATGTGTTGCATATTTAGGTCATATGATTCCCTAAATTATTAAAAATATATTAAAATTAGCACTAGTATTTAAAGTTATTAATGTTCCTATATATGTAGAAACATCTATACAAGCTATAAGAGGATGATTAATACTAATACTTCTGTGGAACAGAATTCTACTATAACAAGTTACCATACACTTTTAATGCATTAGAACCTGCATTTTGTGCTTAGAGCATAGATCTTCTTGCCTCAAAACATATTTATTGACATCAAAATTGGTCTAAATGCCAGAACATAAAACATTTTTATGTTCTTCTTTTTAAGTTCAGTGCTGTTATCAGTGGTGCCTTTGTAATGTTACAGGAGAAAAACGAGATGTGGTGAAGATACGTGGTCCCAAAGATGATGTCGACAAATGCCATAAGCATCTAAACAAATTAGTAAAGGAACTAAGTGAGAGCAGCTGTATGATAGAAGTCCCTATCTACAAGCAGTTCCATAAATTTGTTATTGGAAAGGGAGGCCTTAACATACAAAAGGTATGTTCCTATTGCTACATATATATATATATATACACACACACACTAGTTTAAAATTTAATTTGAAGTAAAATAAACTGCTTTTAGAGTTAAATATTGCTAAAAGTTTTATTGATTCTGAATCTTTTGTTGCTGATTAAATGACAATCAACAATTTTGTCATTTTACTATTATTCTAAAATAGCTGCACTTACAAATCAGGCTGTTTTTGGTTAGTTTATGAAAATGACAATGCTTTTCAGAAGAATTAAATTTGGGATATTAAAGTTTGGCATTTTTCTTAAATTTAGTGTAAATTGTTCCAATCAATAGTTTTTTTTATGGTTTTGTTGCCCATTTCAAGCAGCTGGTGGAGCGGCAGTCAGAGTGATATCTCCTGATGACGCAGATGTATTATCTGCACAACTTGCATTTACAATGAAAATTAGTACTTTATGACAGGGAATACTAAGAATGATGTCCTGCTACATCCATACATTTCTGGCAACTTTTCACATGCATTGCTTTTGCTGGAAATACCCAGATTAGCATTCAGTATCAATCAGTTATTTAAAAAATAGTGCAAGTATGTCATATTTGTATCTCTTGGCATTTATGGTGTTCTCAAAAAAGATTATCTCTTATTTTACATGAAAACATGACCATGAACATAATAAAAACAAACATTGGGACTTTATCCAGTTTGAACAACATTTGAGGATTTTTTAAATCACTTCTGAGGTTGGGATAAGTTATGAAAGTATTTAATTCATCACTTCATATAACATTAGTACTGAAAAGACTCAGCAAAGTTGGTTCCTCAGTTTTTCATTTAGGATTAATAAGATGCAGATGCAGAAGTGTGTCAGAGACTTAGGCTCCATATTAGGATCAAAGGGAAATGTTTCTTAATAGAATTGTAACCTGCTGTAAACTATACTATTGAGTTGAAGCAAAAAGTTGCATTAGAGGAAAAACTGGGAATCCATTCCTGTTAAAGCAAAACTGACCTGTCAGCTAGAAGATTTTCATGGTTTTGTTAATTGATTTTCTTCATGAACATCAAATAATCAATGCCTATTACTGCCATCTTCTGGCAGAGAAAAAATTGCTTATTAGTAAAACAAGTGTCTGTAACTGATTATAGATGTTCTATAAAGTTGTAGAGATGGCATGGTGACACTTATAGTTCAAACACTTGATTTTAAATGTACATGTTTTGGGAACATTTGCTCTTATTATCAGCAGGAGAGCATCTGGGAGAAGTATGAAGTAGGCAATTAGAGGAACTTATTGAAAATATTCAAAGTGTTTGTCTTGAAGTTCATGATATAAGTTTTTATTTTTTATGATGAATATTTTCTCCCATGTTGTTACTTTGTAAAGGTGCTGGTGTGTTTTAATAATTTAGTTTCAGTATCAAATTCGTAGAAATGTGTACCAAAGAATCCTTGAAATATTGTTTATGAACAGATAGAGATATCAAAGGTTACACTTTTTGATTTAACAAAAAATACAAAATTGACACTGAAACTAAATTATTAAAACTCACCAGTAACCCTGTGAAATTAATGATATGAGAGAAAATATTAATCATTGGAAATGAAAACTGCATCATGAACTTCAAGGCTTTGAATATTTTCAATAAGTTCCTCTGACCGCTTACAGTGTTTGCTTCTTCAAATTGGTCTTTTGCTGATGATTGGGACAAATATGTCCAAAACATATTCATTTAAAACCAAGTGTGTGAAGTGTAAATGCCATCAAACAACTCTACATTAACTTTATTTTATTAATTAAGATCATTGTATGATTGAGTCGAACTACACACTCTTATTAGCATCACTTGTTTAAATGTAGAACATATTTCACAGAATAGGTCAGAACATGTCTACATTTAAACAAGTTAGTGGAGCCAGTAAGAGTGTGTAGCTCTATTCCATCATTGACCTTAATTATATGATTAGCTTCACAATTCAAGTTTAATTAGCATTTTAAGAGCCGTTGGATTCTCCAACCGAGGATGAAGATGACGGTCTTCGAAACCAGTTCCAAATATCACACAAGTGAAGCAATACGAGTGTTTAGTATGATATATATCCCATGATTTTATTCATGTGACTTGACTTCACTGTGTTAGTTCTATATATTTTTTAAAATAAGTTTCTTTTTAAAAAAATGCTTTAATTTCAAGTTTATTTTACTACTATAGTATTAATAGATTCAAAGGTATAAGTTGATATTGAGAACCTCTTTTTCTCCAACACTCTGTCCACATACAGCTGCTCTGACAAGGGATAAACTCATAATCTACTGGACATCATTGGAATATCCTCCCTATAGTTTAGATTTATTGTTTGAAATTACCAGATGTTCGGACTGTTAAAAGAAACATTAGGAGATACATTTTCAACGGTGATGAATATGGGAAAACTGGAAATCCAAACCCATTCTTTCTCTAATGGGATTAAGAAACTTCACATTTGCTAAGAAAGATATGTTTGCAAATCGAGAATTTGCATGGAGAAATGAGATGTATCCCATTTTTATTTGACTTGAGTTGCTGACAGCAGGTGGTTGGAGACTGATGTATGCATATGCTTGCTTGTTAGAGTTAAAGAATGGGAATTTAGCTAGAAGATATAGATCCAGAATTGGTCTATTTGGTATTTCCAGATTCACCTTCGGCAGTGGAAGTAAGCTCAAACAGAGTGCCATGATGTTGTGCTATATGTTAAGTGGTAATGGTGGTACTTATAATTGGAGGAGTGGAACTTGACCCCAGGCAGGAAATGGAATCACTCATGGGAATGTTGAGATGCATTTCCGAAGGTATGACTATTTTAAAAGGAATGAAACTGAAAATCGGCGAAAAAATTAAGAGGAAATTTTGAGGAAATGAAGTCATTATGGGGGAAATTCAAGGTGAAGTAAGTAAAGAATTAAACAATGCAATGGAAGAATGTCTTATTTGGAGAAATTGGAAGAAAACTGAAGAAAAATTAATGTGATAATATTTGGAGCCAAAGAAATGAGAAACAACAAGTATGGAAATTAATTGAAGAGATCTTCCTAGACAAGCTACAGCTTGGTGTTTGGGGAATAATTGATGTTTTTTGAGTGGGCAGAAAAGGTCTGAACTGAAGACTGATCATAGTCAGGCTTGCTACGATGAAAACAAAATAGGCAATCTTAGCAAATGCCAAAAAGTTTAAAGGGGTAAGAATATTTATTGAGCAAGATTATTGGAAGAGAGAAAGAGAAATAAATATTCTGCTATGAGAAATGAAAAATGCAAGGGCTAGGGGAGAGAAAACTTATTTCCAGGTTTGGAATTGTGGATTAACAACAGGAAACAGCAACACAACCGACCGTGAGGAAAAAAGTAGAGAGGAGTAGGGGTAGCGGAAATGACCAGATGAGGAGGGGGTGTGAAAGGTTGGTGTCACTAGTGAAACAGGTGGAACAGCTGAGGAAAGACGATACAAGAGGGTAGGATCAGAGAAGCAAAAGGGGAATCAAGTGGAATGCATCTTCAAGCCAGCAAAACTGGATGGAGAAGACCTTGGAGAAGCAGCTGTTGGGGAATGTGAGGAGGGGAAGGAGAGCAGCATTTGTCACAAAGCAAGCAAATTGTACCTGAGAAACAGTTGAGGAAAAGGTGCAAAGAATGTGTGCAGTGGCAGGCTTAGATGTATGGACATATACTAGATTTAGCATAGTATCGACACCTGAGGAAAGCATCTTACAAGTACGGGGTGATGAGGGAGAGGCAGTCAACTGATAGACTGACTAGAAGTAGAGGCAGTCTACAGCAATTAAGTTTTGATAGAAAGGAGTCTGTATAGGGAAGGAGATTAGGTTATATTCTGGAATGTAGAAGGTTTATTTGAAAAAATGAGGAAAGGCAAAATATCTCATTTTTAAATATAGCAGATGTAATAGATGTGACAAAGACATGGCTGGTAAAAGTTATTCTTTTTGAAATGAGCAAATTTGATTTTTATGGGAAATGTGTAAAAAGAAAAGGCAAAATTCGAATGTCAGGGCGTTTAGGTTTGGTTGTGAGAAAACGCTTGAAAGTTAAAGTGAAAATGTGTAGAGGGCTAGGTGGTAATTCAGTGCTGTGATGTATTCTGAGTGGTTTATGGAGAAGTGAGAATGTGTGTGGCAAGTGCATAACTCTCCAAGTTCCTTGAAGTTTTATGATCCAAGCTTATTTAATAAGTTAGGTCAAGATATTGAAGGATTATTAAACAACCATATGTATAAAGGTTTTATAAATAATGGGCAACTTTAATACGACAGTAAGAGAAAGTCAAATAAAGTTGACAGATCCTGAATGTGAGTTAATAGGAAAGCTAAGTTAGACAGAAAGAAGAATGAGTAAAGACAAAATTTTTAATAAAGAAGGTAAGAAATTGTTAAAGAGTTTTGCAAAGAATTTAATCTGGTGATGTCTAATGGGGTAAAAGGGAAAGATGATGGGGAGAATTTCCTTTTGTGAACAAAAACGGCCAGAGTGTTATAGACTGCATGTTATATTCAGCAAATTTAGAGTCTCATCTTTCAGTTTTGAAGTGTTAAATGCAGTTTGTTCAAGTAATCATTCTCCAATAAGGGCTAAATTTCAAAGTGCATTAAAGGGGAAACAAAAAGTCTCTGAACAAGAAGGAACTAAAATTCATAAATGTAGACGGGGGAGGAGGAATAAGAAACATTTCTGGAGGAATTAAGATCTCAGAGAGGAGTGTTAAGGGTAACAGGGATAGAGGATTAAGGAAACTGTGTTAAGATTAGAAGTGTTATTGAAATAGGCAGGAGCAAAAATGAAGGGTAAAGAATATCAAATCAGTAAGAAAAGGGGATGGTATGATAAAGAATGTAGGAAGGCAAAGAGAAGAGTTCTGAGGGAGCTGATAAAATAGAGGCAAACGAGTAATCAGGAGAAAAAAGATATTTTTATGATTAAAAGGTGGGGATATAAATGTCATGGAAATAAAGAAGAAAGAGTGAATAGGAAAGATGAGCTGGAGGTTATATGATGCAGCAAGAGTTAAAGATACTAAAACAATTTGGGTGATAGTTAAGGGAGTGTACAAGGGCGAGTAAGAGAAAATAACATAAGCCCAGAAGATTCGATAAAATATTTCTAAAATATTTTAAGAGTAGAACAGATCAATAACCAGAGCTTATGGATAATAGAAAATGCATATTTTATTGAGCATTTACATAGGCATATATGAGTAGATGAAGTACGAGAACAAATTAGAAGACTGAAAAGGAATAAAGCAAGGGGAGTTTTGGAAAGCATGGAGCGTAGCTGAGAAGAGATTGTGTTTATTAGTTAGGATATTAAATTCCATTATTAAAGGCAGCAGTGTCCCAAGAAGTCGAGAATAGCAATAGTGGTGCCAGTATTTAAGAATATGGGAGGCATGAACATGCCCTCTAATTACAGAGGAATTAGCCTGTTATCTGTACTGGGTAAGTTATAAACAGAGGTCTTAACAGAAAGAGTGCAAATGTTGCCAGAAGAATAGCTATTGAAATTTCAGTCAGAGTTTAGGAAGAATAAGCAAGCGATTGATATTATCTTTATAGATACACTGGTAAATAAGTATATAGCAACAAATGGGGGAAGATTATATATATATATATAAAATCTCCAGTAGATAAAATATTTTAAAATGCTTAAAAACACCTTTGTGGCCTCACTCTTAACGAACAGAGACTGAGTTAAAAACATTTAAAATATTTATATAATGATAAAACACTCTTAACATTTCACTCTCAAAATTTAAAAATTCCAAACATGTTTCATGAGACCTTGGCTCACATCGTCAACTGTTAAACAACTGGCAGATCACACTAGGTTAGAAAGGTAGGCAACTGTGAGAACTATGGTGTTCTGTTGATGAACTTATACAGAATATTGTCTGCTTCCAAAATATCGAAATTCATGATTTTATATTCATATTTCTTTATGAAAATCTTTTCCTATATGTCAAGTTCCTTGGGATGTTGGACAATTTTTAATAAAGTGATGCCTTTTTATATGCCGTTATGTTAATAAGCATATATTATTAGCATGCAAGGAAACTAAGTTTCTTAGGAAAAAGCTGGGAATGCAGAGATGGTCCAATCTACCAAAAGAAATTACAGGGAAAAAGATGCTGAATGTTAAATCAGGAAAAGTCATGATGGAAATTGGCATTTATTTAGGTAAAGTGAGAGCAAAATGGTTGAAGAAAATTAACAAGGAAGACAATGAAGAAAGTGTAGATTGTGAAGGATTAGATTGAAATAGTAGGATAGGCCATATAACTCGGTAACTGCAGTGTTTGGGTATCAGGCCCCAGGAAATACAGCTACATAGGATAGTGAAGTACATGAGCTATAATCTGCTAAATTATTTAATAATATTCAAGATAATTGTAAAATGGTTTATAGATAAAGTTATACACAAACAAATGAGACTGAAACGTGATTGATTTAAAAATTGTATATGGATTTATTAAATAACTATTCTGTTCTATTTAATTTATCCTTGTATTAATTCATGAATGGAAATAATCTCCTAACAGCACAAGTGATGGACATACAAGTTATAAACACTCATTGTGCAATAGAATAATAAGGCCTAATATTTTTTTATTAAGGACTCTTAGCAGGTTAGATGTATGTTCTTTCTTTCATTGTTCAAATAATAGTGACTGAATGGTTTGAGGCTCCAGTCCAAGATGGCAGTTCAGTAAGCCTTACCAGCTCTGATGTGCATAATCCAGCAATGGCATATTGGTTCATGTAATCCCCTGTCACATCTGTCATCACATAATTGATTGTCCCAATATTTTAAGAAAGTAGTACTTTAAACAGGAACTGTGACATATATTGTCTGAAAAGCACTTCTCTGAGCAGCAGTAGGTTAGAATATGAGCATATAACAAATGTTATTAACATAACACATAACAATATAAGGGCTAGTCAATTAGGATGGAATTATTTTTATTACTTATGAAATACAGAGTTAAGGTTGGTATGGTTATTTTCAAATAATCCCCATTTAGTTTTATGCATTTGACCCAATTTGTACGCCAGTTCTATACCTGGTGAAAACCGTATTTTGACATTGTCTTCAGAACCGCCTCAATCTTCTTCACAACCATTGATGAACTAAAATGCTGCCTCCACAGCTCGTTTTTGAGATGAGGGAACAGAAAAAAGTTACTTGAGCTAGATCTGGAATGTGGAGGGTATGATACATATTGTATGTTTTTTCTGGCCAAATGTTGAATGACAATACTGCTAACAGAGAATGTGCATTGTCAAGGTAAATGTGACAACCAGATGAATGTAGCTTGGCATTTTTGTTTGGTCAGGATGCTCAAAACACTCTTCCCATTAACTGTTGTTAATGGCAGGACTTCATGTTGATAAACAATTTTACGACAGTCAAAGAACTAAATCACCATAAGCTTTCATGCTGACCCAACAACCTTGGCCTTCTTTGGAATCAGAAAACTAGGTAATTTCTAGACTGAACTTGTCTGTTATCTTTCAAAATTGTAATGGTAAAGCCAAGTCTCATTACCTGTAATGTTGGAATTCAGGTATGCCTTGCCATGCTCCAGTATCATAAGCCAAAACTCCTGACTCGCATTCACTCTTGCACCAGCTTCAATTCAGGTGTCAGCAATCTTGGCACACATCTGGCAGCGCCATGTCTCATATATAAGCGATCATACAGAATAAATGTACTACTATTAAATTTGTAACATGTTTTCAGTCTATTCACTGTTATTTGTTGATCTTCCCAAACAATGACAGCAGCTGTCAGAAGTTGGAGCACCTGGACTGCCCTTCCAAACTCTTTGAACCACTGAAGTGCAGTTGACTGTTGATTGTATCATTGCCATGTACTCACTGTAACATTTCGTACACTTCTAAACCATATTTCTGCATATGAAAGCAATGTTTTAGAGCAGCATACAGCTTATTACATAG
This sequence comes from Metallyticus violacea, assembly GCA_030762175.1. Lineage (NCBI taxonomy): Eukaryota > Metazoa > Arthropoda > Insecta > Mantodea > Metallyticidae > Metallyticus > Metallyticus violacea. Next base: position 24,000,419 of record CM060836.1, read on the forward strand.
GGACTCTATTTTGCGCAGTCATCTGGCAAACATTGACTCCTGCTGGCTTCCTGTACTAAGATGTATGTGCGTACGTATTTCTAATTTTTTACACGAATCTCACAAGATCCATTCTCATGAAAAATTGTTTCACCACTGTATCTTTGTGATGAGAAAAAAAGTAATTCTCTTATTAGCTCATTCTAGGATATGAATATTATACAGTGTTAGGATGCAGTACATTAGAGCAAGGGTAGGTATCAGTGAAACATCAGTATCTAGTTGCTTTGTAACACAATCTATCCCTGAAAATAAATATTGACATTAGACACTGGCTACTGAAGCCTACAATTTTGCATGAAGAAGTGCCGTCATCTGTGTTGAAACTTCAACCAGAGGTAAAAGCTCTTGGTCTATTGATCAATTTGTTGTAATGATCCAAGCATCAAAACAGCTATTATAAGCTGTAAAAGGAGAGGCATGATTCGTGACATCAAGCTAATCGGGTCTTATTGTTTTAGATTCGCAGTGAAACACAAACAAAAATTGATCTGCCTGCAGAGAATGAGAAGAGTGATGTGATAAGAATAACAGGAAAGAAGGAAAATGTTGAAGAAGCTAAAGAAAGAATTCAAAAAATTCAAAATGAACTGGTAAGTAATTTTGTTTAATTAAATATTGAAAATATTGTACACTATGAGTTGTTTCATTTAGAGCCTTTTGGCATTGCCTAAACTTTAATATACAGGGTATACCAAAACTACACCGACAATAATTAATATGTTGTGCAGGAGGGCAAATTTTACAAGAGGGAACTCCTGTCCAGAAATGCATGATTTGTGTCAGTGTGGTGTCAAAGTTTCTGCAGACAGTTTTTGGTATCCTAATTAGTTAAGCATTTGCTAACACCATAAGTGTGCCCAATAACTTTTCTGCACATGCACTACATCCCTCTAATAATGCATGGTTTCCATGAGAAAAAATTCCTTGTGACTGACTGTATAATTACCCATGTACTTTACCTTTCACCTCATCATCAGTGAAGAACTTATTGCCAAAAGAGAGTGATTATCACGTTACAGGCTGACACAGATGTATGGAACCTTTTTTGGTTTTGGTGGTGATGAATGCTGCCACTCTTTGCTTACTCTCTTGGTCTCTGTCTGGAAGTAGTGCTCCCCACATTTATCACCAGTGACTATACCCTTTAAGAATCCATCTCCTTCAGCTTCAAGATGTCATAGAAGCGTTTCACAAATACACACAACATTCTTCAGCTCAGGGATGAATTTTGGTGCTGACCTAGTGGAGACTTTGCAGTACTGCAGAACCACATCTGATCCTCAATTCTACAACCATCTCCTCCATTTTTACCCACTGATTGTCTCTCTTATTACTTGTTCTACTTCAGTGATAGTGTCTAGTGTAATTGGAGTATGCTGTCAACCAGAGCGAACTGCATCACTCACATCTGGCACTGCATTTTTAAACTTTCTGTACCACTCGTAGGCCTGCTGAAGTAATCTCTTTATTGCCTCCTCATTCTTCGATGAGTAATTCCCCCCCCCCTGCCCTCACAATGCAAAAACTTAATTGCTCGTTGCTCCTAGCCCATGCATGTTTCCAAGTGCCATTTTGTTATTGTCACTCATATCACATTTCGCAAGATGCCATGTGTGCTTGTTCCTACAGCAGAAGGGTATAGATATCCATTATTTATGTGAGTACAACACTTTACTACATTATTTTGAATTTTGATTGGTAAATTAAGATTATTTTTGGCTCAGCCTCATACAGTACAGTAAAATCAAATGTGTTTTACATACAGATTAGCATTAGTTTCTGTTCAAGTAGTCCAGAGCATTATCAGGAATACCAAACCAGTAAGTTTCTCACCATATGACATTTGCCAGCATCTAAGTGGTAATTCTTAAATCAAAAGATACTGAATCTTAACCTTATGGGTTGACTGTGGGTATAAGTATTTAAAATTTGTTTAATGTTTCAGGCACATATTGTGACACAAGAAATTACAATCCCACCTAAGTTCTACAATACCTTGATTGGTGTAGGTGGTAAGCTGATACATTCTATAATGGAAGACTGTGGTGGAGTTGCTATCAAGTTTCCAGAAGCTGATAGCCATAGTGATAAGGTAATATTTAGAAAGTAAGATAATATCTATTATTATTTCTTTTAGATAAGGACAAGAAAAATATGCCAAACAATGTAAGGTTAGGAAGCTTCATATGAGAATGCTAACAGGGGCTCATTGCTGAAGCAGTTCACATTTTAGTACGTGCTAGATGAATGTAAATAATGGCAGCTCTAAGATGTAATATTCTAATTAAAGTTTGTTCTGGGAAGCTAGGACAATGTTTTATTCCTTGCATATTTTTATAAATAACAAATTTATTCTTAGTAAGTTATTAAAAATGTTACAAAAAGATAAAATTAAAACAATAGAACAGCAAATATAAATTAAAATATAAAGAATGTAGCCAGATATATCGGTTGGACAAAATGAAATGTAGACATATGAACAAAAAGAACATTTCAGAAACATCAGATACATAGCTGCACACTTTTGTTCCAAAAAACGTGTAAAAGATGTAGAAACAAAATTAACTAAAAATAGCAAGAAAGCATGCAGAACTGTTTAAGAAAAATATTTATATATAAACAACCAACATTCCACCAAAGGGTGAGCTTGTTAGGAAGATGATCAAGCAACTGCAAGAGGAAGAGGGATATAATGACAAGGAAACAGCAGGTTTAATATTTGAAATTTATTGAAAGTACTAGGAAAAATACAAAACTACAAGGGGTCTCCACTTATCTGGCCCAGGCCATTTTAGGTGTACCTCCTTGCGATTACAGAAATTTTAATGATGATTTTGTATTAACCCTTTATCTAAATTCTAAGTAATTAAATAAAGTGCAAAATTTCCACCTTGATTGCATCAGATCCTGGTCCCTGGTGCATCAGCAGTAGCCTACTGGAATTTCAGGGGACCAGGCTCCGACCTAACCCAGAGGACTAAAATAAAATATTTCAATTACTGTACCTATACCATTATTTTATCAGCTAGCTACAGTCTACAAACTACTGATTCTTTTATTTCTCAAACTTCTACTATAATGAAATTTGAAATTTATAAAGTGCTAAGAAAAATTCAAAAATAAACTACAACAGTGCCTCCATCTATTTTAAGATCTGGCCCCTCATAATTACAATTGTTGAAACAATAATACACTTATACTAACATCTTTACATAAATTCTACATAGTTAAACAAAGTACAAAATTTCCACGTTGATTGCACAGTTTCCAGTCCCTGGTTTATCAGCAGCATCCTATTGGAATTTCTGGGGACTAAGCTCCCACCCAACCAAGCCACTAAAATAAATATTTCACTTACTCTACTGGTACCAATTATTTTGTCAGCTAACTACAATCCCTACAAACTACTAATTCCTTTATTTCTAATATATACCAACTATAATGCTACAAATATTCACTTTCTAGAGCAATTTCCAATATCTCGAGCACAATAATTCAATAAATTTAATATAATTTCATTCCCAAACGTTCCCAGACCAATGACATTTTACATAATCATACAGTTATTCTTTATCATCTAAAATTTATTTAAATTACATATCTTTCAACTGACCATTTCCATTTCACTTTCATCTTCTATAAAAACTCCCCTAATTTGGGTATCTGCTCACAATCTTCAAAGATCTTTCTCATTGCTTTATTCCTCATTAACCATTTCTTACTAATTAAACTTTCCCTCCAAACATTTGTGGCTTTACATTGGAAGATAATATAGATTTAATCTTCCTTCTCCTCACAGATGGGAATATCCCTGGAATAACTTCTCTCATTCTCCTTAATTTCCAAACACCTAATCAAAACCATGCTATCCTTTCTCTTTCAGTTTTCTTGCAAATTAATATATACTTCTCCTCTTCTGGATCATCTATTAATTCCTTATAATATACCAGTGAGCTTTTCTCCCTAATCTGGGCAAATAAAACTTGTCTGACTATATCTTCCATTCTTGATATCACTTCCCTCTAACAACCTCTTCTAAAATATCCTGTTTTAACCCAAAAATCTCCAATTGCTGCTGCATTTGCAGTATTATTGGGAACTCCCAAATTAATTTACAGAAAATTGTAGTATTAAATCCATATTACACCGTCTGTCCTCTATATCCAAGAAGATATACCACAATGATATATCCATTGTGATTCAACCAATGCAAAATAAAGCCTTTCAAATGGCTGGATATTCATTACTGGCATCCTATATAAACATTTACTTATCACTGTCATGGCTATTTTTCCCTTTGCTAGTGCAGTTCTTTTCTATTTTTCCCAACCTCCATTACTATTGAGCTTTATGCCCAGATATGAGAATTCACTGATTATCGGAATTTCTTTATCTGCCATAAACCTTTTTGATCCTTTTGCAGTTTATTTCCCTTCTTAAAAACCATGAATTTAGTTTTATTCTGATTCACTTTCTGATCTGATTGGTGTTTATCGCCTGTTTTTACTACTGAGACACCACAGACGGTGAACACCAAAGATATGAGATGAAATGATATATTGGGAAAGGAATTTTTTTTGTGGTTATTACCTTTAATCTTTGTTACCAGCTAATATGTTGTCCTTTTTGTTTTATAAGTTGCTTTATACAATTTGGCATAGATTCCACAAGCTTTGAGCACCTATTTTTAAGTTCATAACCATGAAACCGTACCTTAACTCCATCGTGGTATTTTTGTGAAACAGTCAAGTTTTGTCAAGTCTCCTTTTGCAAATAGCCTACAAGTTTTCTAGTGAATTAATGTCAAGGGAGTTCCCTGGACACTCTTAACACATGAATATTTTTCTCACTGAAGAATTTCTTCACTTTCTTTGAAGTATGGCAAGGAGCCAAATCTTGCTGAAAAATTCCATCACCATCTGGAAATCTCTTCTGCAGCTCTCCAACAATTCTCCATTCCAGTATTTGGATGTACTGGTCAGATTTCATCAACATGTCGACTAGTACTAATTGTTCCCCTCTTCTATGTGTGAAACATACCCAAAACATTTTCTTCACAGGGGTTTTACATTATGTTGCAAATGTACGGAAGTTGTCTCATTATTCACTTGATGCACATATTGAACCCTCTTCTCTTGCGCTTCACAGTAACTCTCAACAGAGTAAAGAACTTTCTTCCAGTGTTCTATTGTCCAATCCTGATAACTATGCCCACAAGAGATGTTGTTGCACATTCCTCCTGTTAGAAGTTGTTCCTTTACAGGCTTTCCTTCCGACTGCCAGAAGTCCATGATGAACATTAAAAATGTGCAAATTCACTCTCCTTTCCCCCAATTCGCAAGCCAAGCTCGTAACATTGATGCTGGGGTTAGATTTGCTTCTTCTGAGGATAAAATGTTCCTCAGTTGGCACCATTTTCTTTTTCTGCCACAATTTCCCTTTTCCTTCTATGAAATTGAGCCAGTTTGTTTGTGCCACTGAATAATTCTGTTTATAGTGCCTACACCAACACCTAATTTATTAGCTAACTCTTTTTGTGTCATGGAAGTGCTCTGATATAATGCTATAATCAAACATCTCTTCTTAAGTCATATCCATTGAAGGAAATTTAAAAATTCCTCACAATGACACATATTGAAATAAATACACTTTTATCCTATAACACTTATCACACAGATTAATTAACAATGCAAAGAATGCACAGAGAGTGCAGGATCTAAGAATAAGCAACGTATAGCACACTGTTGCCAGCCATTTATGAAAAAAATTATCTTAATTGATAATTATCTTGATTAATTTGCAAGGGACTGAATACTTAAATGTCATTTTCTTGGAAAATATGTGAAGTAAAATGCCCCCCTCCCCGGCATTTGCCATTTATGAGGACTGGGGAAAACCTGGAGAAATCCTCAGTCAGGGAGAATGGTCCTAGTGTAAATCAAACCCCAGACCTCCTGCTCACAAGTCCGCACCTTACGACTACGGCCACCCATGGTGGTCCTATTTCCATTATAACTCTGAATTGTGTTATCTGAAAACCATATTTAGAGCCTTATTTAGCCATAGAACATAAGGAAACATTATTTAGTCATGTTACTGTAATTTAACATTGTTTGAATTAATTTAAAATAGTCTCTTTTTGTTTACCTCATTTGTCAAACTTAAAATGCAATATCAGAGCTTGGTTTGTGCAGGTGACAGTTCGTGGACCTAAGGAAGATGTGATGAAAGCAGTACAACAACTGAAAGAACTAAGTAATGAGCGGGAGTTATCCAGTTATGCTGAACAAGTCCGTGCCAAGCCTCAGCATCATAAATTCCTCATTGGTAAAAATGGTGTCAATATAAAGAAGATCAAGGATAGCACTGGTGCACGCATAGTTTTCCCAACTGAAAAGGATGAAGATAAAGAGGCAATTACAATAATTGGTCGTAAAGATGCTGTGGAGCGGGCAAAGGCACAATTGGAGGCTACTATCAAGGAAATTGTAAGCATAATGTGATATTTTCATTATTGCAAAATGCATAGTGGTAGTTCATCATTATTCATAAAGAATTATCAGAAATTCAAAGAGATATGTGCTGATACATGGTGAAAAGTCTATTTTAAAATGTTGCCAAGATTTACATGAAGTAGTATAAGTCTTTGTTGAAACTTCATAAATCACCACGTTGTCCTGAATATAAAACAAGTTTTTTTCCCACAGTTTTTACATTTTGAATATTAGAGATCATTTGAAATTTGCATAGTAAAAAAACCTAAGTGGGTCAATTTTTTCATGTTGTACTTATATAATCATCAATCATAGCACATCCCTTGCTGTCATGACATCATAATAGCAGAAACAGCTAGGAAATATGAGAATATAGAATTACCAACAAGGAAATAATTTTACTACATATTTGTACTGCAATGATTTGCAATAACCAACAGCATTGATAATATCTTCTGAGTCAAACTATCTAAACACACTCTTTTTGGCTTCACATACTGGAGATTTACTCAGAGCATGTTTCATGGACTCTTGTCCAATCCTCAGCTGTTAAACAATGTTTAGATCATTCATTAAAGTTGGGTAGTTAAGATATCTGGGTTGACTGGTGGTCTTGCAATAAACTTAGGCTGTCTCTTCTGAGTCGAATGTTTAAAACACTTTATGGTTTCACTTAAAAACTGCTAAACAACCAAATGAACTAAACATATGGGAAAGGATTTAAATAAAAAAAACAAGTGCATAGACTTTATGAATTTTCACATACCAGAAGCAGACAGCACTTTTATTTAAGTTTATCATTAGACCACCAGAGTCAATCCGGATACCTACCTACCCAGCTCCTACAAATGATCCAACAATCATTTAACAGCTGATGATGTGGACAATAGTTCCACGAAACATATATTCTGAGTAAATCTCATTTAAATGAAACCATGAAGAGTGTTTTAAACATCTGACTCAGAAGAGATTATTAATGGGTGTTTCATTGTGTTCGATTCCAAATTGAATTAATATTATAAATTAGAACACTTTTTATGTTTTCACATACATGAGATTTGCTCATGACATGTTTTGTGAAACATTTGTCCACAGCCTCAGCTATTAAATGACTGTTGGATCATTCTTAGAAGTTTGGTAGTTTGGTGCCTGGGTTGACTATGGTGGTCTTGTGATAAACTTGAAGAGTTGTGACTTCTGGGATGTCAAAATTCATAAGGTTATGCTCGTGGTTTTTTATATAAATCCTTTCCAATTTGTTTAAATTCTTTTGGTTTTTGAACAGATTTAAATAACTAGATGCCTTTTTCTATTTCATGGTTTTCATTCCAAAAAGTGCTGCCACAGCTGATTTATCTATTTATTTGTAATGAATGTTTCTGGAATATTCCTTGAAATTAATGCCTATATTTCTTTTTGTTTTTCCTATGTAGATTTTTTCAAAATCCTGTTCTTCCACACATTTTTTGTTTATAATGGCAAGTACATTGTCTATGCCAAACCTTAAAATTAGGGGGGGAAAGTCTTAGTCATGTGCATCTCAAAGTAGCTCATGAATAAGTCGGCTAGGAAAGGTGATAATGGACTGCCCATTACAAGTTCCTGCTTTCTGTTTAAATATTTTGTCCTCAAATGTAAAAAATGCTTCATATACACAACTTAGTGAATTTAATGTATTCTTTGACATGTTCTTCTGTTAGGTTGACTGATAGTAACCATTTTCTTAAAAAAAAAAAAATAAATAAATAAATAAATTTTAAAAAATAATAGTTTATTCTATGGTATGCTGGAAAACTCATACTTTTCCGAGGTTTATGGATCTTTCAAACGCCAAATATCCTGGCTAAAGATGGGTTGTAGACTTTAATTTTATATCCTTCTATTTTTGGAATCAGGATACTATTTTTCAAGGCTTCTCTGTGAATTTAATAGATTTATTCATTGGGTCTGTTTCAACTTTGACAAATTCCTCACCTTTTAATAAATCTTGCATCCTTTGCTTGTAGTCTTCTTTATCTAAAATAACTATTTTGTTACCCTTATCAGGCCTTATGTAAATCATGTCTTTATTATTCAGAGCTTTTGTTAGTTTTTGATAAGATCTTGGGCTAAAGTTATTATTTTTAATTTTCTGTAGTATTTTTTCTGATGTTTTTCTAATTAAATTTTTATTTGTTATGATTAAATTCTCTATTGTCAGCTCTATTTCTACTATATATGCATCCAGATTACATAAGACATCGATACATATGTTAATGCCTTTGTTAAGGAATTACAGTTCTTCTTAGTTTTAAATGTAATTCATATAATAACAGATCCTGTTGCGGCAATTTCTCTATAATACTTACAATTTCCATCTCAAGAACTTTCTTGTATGCAGCTATCTTTGTTTAACATTATCACTTTTCTAACAAATTAGAAAAGCTTCTTTCATGCATTTGTTCTTGAAATTTATGTCTGCCGATCTTAATCTTCTTCTTTCTTTAAGTTTCAGAAATTGTTTAATTTCTTGTTTATGATAGTGTAGGTGTATATTGAAGGCATCATGCTTACAATTAGAAGGGACAGTTCCTGCCTTGTATTCCGTTGTAATATTTGAAATCTGACTCATAATAGTCTTGTTCCATTTGGCTTCGTGACCAATATAATTTCAATTTGGAATTCAACATAGTGAAACATGCATTAATTATATAATTGATATCATTGTATGATTAGCTTCACTGTGCAAGTTCCAATTTACATTTTAATGCATTAATTATCTCTTCTGAGTAAAAATATTTAGAGCACTCTATGGTTTCAGTTATTGGAGATTTACTCATGACATTGTGGACACTTTAGGCAAGAATTACAATATGGAGCAGCAATAAGGGTTTACCAACAAGTAAAGGAGTACGACAAGAGAGACAAAAGAATTACTCCAAATTACATACAAGTAACAAAGCAAAGTACAGTAATAAAATAAATACATATCCTCATAGCAATCAATATGTACACCAGTAAGTGGCATAACAAAGGGGAATATAAGCACAAAATCCAAATAAGATGTTGTGAATCAATACTCTCCAAAAGCCCTTGGGCAGGTATGGAACAGTACTTTGACTTTATCCATGCATGATGCTGAATTACCAAATGATGTGAATTTTCAAAATCATAAGGCAGATAATGTCTATGCTAAAGCTGACCTGAAATATACATAATAAAGCTACCCCAGGGCAGTGAAACAGGACTACATTGGACAATACAAAATTGCAGACTGCTAGTGCAGCCAAGTTACTTAGATTGAAAAATCAATCCCAAAAACCAACTGTTCTTGGCACTCATGAAATCTATTAGATCAAAAATATACTACAAGCAATTAGGAAAATTATATTAATTGTGTCCAAGATACTGTATCACAATGCAACTTATTGCGTATATCACACAAAGAAAGGAAAAACAATAGTAAATAGAAAAAGAAAATTAGTCCAAGAGAGAGAAACAGAGAGACAAGCAACACAGGTAATTAGCATCATAAAATGAATACAGGAAGCACAACTTATGTATCAATGCAATTAAAAAATTCAAAAACACTTGAACTAAGACTTTAACATTACTTTAGTTGCCACACGATGACTGAAAATGTGTGTATAAATTGGGGGGTTAAAAAAAAATTTTGCGACTGAAACGTAAAACTTTAAATTGGATTTTTAATTCCTCTCAATCACTCCACCATGTGCCGAGCTTCCCAGATTCACTATCAGCTAACCTACATTACCATGGCTAATTAACCTGGAGAGGGGGAGTTTGCACAACATTGACTCCAATCCTGGATTACCTAAACAAAGTTTCAACATAATTCAAGAAATGGTGGAAGTCAAACTATGGGATCACAAAACTTTCACGTGTTCGGGAGCAAGTAATGACAGAATTTATTACTTTTAACAGAGCAAATCATCTTACATACAAATTACCTTGGTATAGAAACTTCCAAATTGATGTAACCAAGTTGAGGTAGGCCTCCTTCCTAGGGTATTGCTCATCTCCCAATTCTGATTCTGCTCTCCTACTGCTGTTCGTCTTCCTAACTTTTTAGTTTTTTATCATGTCTTATCTTGTGGTCACCCAACTCCAGTAAGTGAAGCCAAAAAGAGTGTATTTAAATAATTCGGCTCAGAAGAGGTTAATGTGTGTTTCAGTGTGTTAAATTCCAAATTTAATTAAATTGAGAAACCAGTAGCATTTTTACTATTAGCAAGTATGGAATGGAATTGGTAAATAAAATGATTACTGATTAAAATAAATTTTTGTAGGTATATTAGATTAGTTTATTTGTGGTATTTACTACATGTTTTCATGCCTCATAGTACCTCGATGCTTTTTCCTGCTTGTGTCTCAAACTAAGGACAGCAATGGTCAACTTCTGCAGAGCTTTCTTATTTGCAGTTCACAGGAGATAAAATAATTGCAATTCAATGAAATGATGTACTAATGCACAGCTCTGATTACAAATTTTCTGATTCACAGCAACGCTTGTTAGTTCATATTTAGACAGCATTGACAGCAAAATGTGGAAGACAACACTGGTAATGATGAAAATGAGAGTCAAAGTAAGTGAAATACAGCAATAGCTCAAACAGGCAACTTTTTGCAGATTTCAGGAAATTTTCCATGTTAAATATAAGCTGATAGGCATTTCCATATGAATATTGCAAATCATTCTTATACAAAGATCTTCAAAATATTTTTCTGTGATTTCCTCAACATGCATAACTTAAAATTTAAAATTCTACAGAAGTCATTGGAAAATCAGGGGTTCCTTTTATATTCTAGGTCATCTATGTTAGATAAATATGATAATATATATTTTCCTTGAATTTACATTTTGCGGTTTTGTGATTTCCATGAAAGTATGGTCAAATCCCACTACTAGGAATAAACAACACGTTACTGCCAATAGACTCATACATGAGTATCTGATGTCATATATCTATATGAGGGCTCCTGTCGGTCCTGATGGTGTATTGGTAACCATACTTGCCTGCTAAACCCAAGATTGTGGGTTCAAGCCCAGCCAGGATTGATGGATATTTTCCAGTGTAAAAATCCTAACTTTGGCTCCCTTCGGAAGGGAAGTAAAGCCGTGGGTCCAGTGTCGTACATTTATGGCATGAAAAAGAACCTCAAGCATGAAAGAAGGGGCCTCTGAGCAAAATTTGTTGGCCATTTCACGCCCTGAATTGAGACCTAAAGCGTGTCCATAAATAAACCAAATCAATCAAACCAGGGCTGCTGAAACATTGAAATTGACATTCAGCATCTGTTCATGTAATTTTGGCTTCTGCTGCAGTTGCAACAGCCACCATTTCTTTATGGCTGATATTATAGAGTTTTCAATTTTTCCTTGTGAATCTACATTAACAATGTATGTAATAATAAATTACTTTGCTCTAGAATTACTTATTATAGCAATTAAATATGCCACACAGTAGTGTAAGCATAATAAAAAGCTTATAAATTTATGTAATGAGCTGGGGATATGGAAGAGGATCTGCAAAACATGTTCTAAATATAAACAATATGTGGAGAAATAAGAGTGTGAGTTGACTCAGTCATACTGTGAATTATGATTAGCTTAACTGTACAAGTTCCAATTAGTACTTAAAGTTAATATAAATGGTTGTTTTAAGTGGAAAAGAGCACAGCAAGGAATTACCAGTAGGTAGAGAGTGGGATTACAAATTTCATGTGTGTTAAACTTTCATATCATGTATAACTGATTGTTTTGTATCGTTTATCAGGATAATATTGTTGAAAGTGAAATGACAGTAGATCCACGACATCACCGTCATTTTGTTGCTAAACGTGGAGAGGTGCTTCATCGCATTGCAGAGGAATGTGGAGGTGTGATGATTTCATTTCCTCGACCACAAGTACAAAGTGATCGTGTGGCACTGAAAGGAGCCAAAGACTGTATTGAGATGGCTAAGCAACGCATCCAAGAGATAGTTGCTGATCTGGTGAGTAATATAGTGCTTTGCATTTCAAAATTAAGCAAAGGTTCCTTCCTCTTGTTATAAAAATCAATATTTTAGTAATATGTATTTAATTCATTGCAGGTTTTGCAAGCATTAAGATGACTTGGTTCAGCCTAAGTCATACCATCTTTATACATCATTAGTAACCTTTTAATCAATTGCAATTTAAGTGTAGTTTAGATTGTCATCTATCAAATTGTTAGGGAAACATTTGTATTTTGCTCCATGATGTGATTTGAGAGAATATTTAAACCTTTAGTGGAATCTAAATGAGTATATAAAATAGAGGCATGGGGGTTAGGAAAGAAATGGATAAATACTAGCTATGGTTTATAAAATTATGTTTCATATTGTACAAAATGCAACCAATGTGGGGAAGCCAGCTGGGTGGGTAAGATTGATTAAGAAATTTTGTGGCATGGAATGGGAGATATTTGTAGTAGGAGAGAAGAATTAACAAGAGACTTTTGGAGGCAGGAATGAGGTTTGCAGATATAGATGGACAAGTGATATATGCTGTAATGAGAGAAAAGTTTATGAGCACTATATTAGGAATTAAAAGAGTACATTAGCAGGGAGGAATATCTTAACAATTGTAATAAGAAAGAAAGGGAAGAACACTAGCACAGTTTAGGTTAGGAATTTGGTGATTAAAAGGTATAAGGAGAAATTTTGCGCAGATTATCTGGCTTGTATGGGAATGAAAATTGCTGCATATATACACCAGAACAAATAAATGGAGGCCAGAAATTGTTAAAGGGCAAATGGATGCAATAAAGAAACGTTTTTGAGGTTATCTTAAATGAGAAATTTAGGGGATTATTTATATTAAAGAACATTTTTGCATATTCATTTCAAATGAATTTAGGAGATTATTTATATAGAGTTAAAAATAACTGTGGATGGTTAACAAATGAGTGTCTTATGGTTTGTAAAATAGTTTTGAAAGTTTGTTGCACTATACTATTTATAGGGATTATAATAAATAATCGGCAAATGGTGGTTTGAATTGAAGCAGAGTGGAATATGTAAAGTGTATTTGCTAATTTGTGATTGAGGAATTCAAATAGAATTTAATAGAGAATAATGGGGAAAATAAAAAAGGAAAATAATGGAAAAAGAATACTCTGATGTTGTGAAAGAACTACCTAAAGTGGTAGCTAAACTTCTGTATTCTTGAATTCCAGTAGGAGACTACTGATGAACCAAAGACAGAGATTAGCAAGGATCGTAGGTGTTAGATAGGGGTTCTCTAATTATGTTGTCATTTATTTTGTAATGTAGCATGAATTGGAATAAAAATAATTATCCTAAACTTAGGTATTCATTTTTTAACACTAAACTCCATTTACTTCTTTTATGTAAATAAATGGAGTTAAAAATGTAAAAAAAATGAATACCTAAGTTTAGGATATATTATCACTCCATTGTCAATAGCTTCGTAAGTACAATATTTAAAAATAAATATGTTTACTTTATATTTTGGTAAAGAAACTTGTGAAACCACATTGTATTCTTGGGGAAGTCATACCTAAGAATGGCCAATGCCAAATAGTTGAAGATCTCTTGTGTTTATTTTTTGTCTTGGCACTTCAATAAATATATTAAATTGTCACCTCAACTCTAGGAATCTCAATAGTCTGTTCCTCCTCCTCTTATGGAATTCTAACATTATCTTGTCAACTCCAGAACTATATTTACATGCACCATACATTTTTAATTTGTCTATTTTATATAACTATGTACGAGGATCATTTGAAAAGTTCTCAGAATGACCCACAGATTGTAGCAGTAGTTCTGGAGCAGTGCCATCTTTCATAGAAACATTTATGCATTTATACAAGAATTGGTCAAAAATCTTAGTAGCTATAACTGTATGTAGCCATGTATATGAGAAAAATACAAATATTGAAAACATCTTGCAGTTATTAAGTACTTGGTATAGAAGGATAAAAATACAACAGAAATTCATGCAGATATGACAAACACCCTAGGGGACTCTGCACCATCATTTTCAACCTTTTCCAAGTGGACCACAGAGTATAAATGCTGCCGTAAAAGTTTGGAAGTTAACCCATGGAGTGGATAACCAAAATCAGTAACAACATCAGAAATTATTAATAAGATTCATTACAGATTTTTGGAGGATTTGCAATTAAAGATGTTGCAAATTGCTGAAGCTCTGGGCATTTTAGGGAAACATGTATTTCACATTTTGAGGGAAGAATAATGCTTGAAAAATTATTGACAAGATGGGTGCTACAATTGACTGACTCAGGATCTAAAGCAAATTAAAGTGCAAATCTCTCGCAAAGTTTGGCTGATTTTCAGAAAGATCCTGCAAATTTAATGTGTCATTTTGTGACAAATAAACATAGATGCCTACTTCATGCCTGAAACAAAACAGCAGTCTAAACAATGGAACCATCCCCACTATCAAAGAATGCCAGGTGTATATTAAATCAATGGGTTGATCATGATGTCGGTTTTCTGTAATGCCAAGGGTGTATTGCTAATTGATTGTCTTCCCATTGGAATATCTATCACTGCACTGTATAATGCTAACCCTTTTACCCCTGTTGAAGAAAAAGTATGTGAGAAAAGCCCAGATTTATCAAATAGAAATTCATCTTGCATCAAGACAATGCTCATTCTCACACATGTATTGTTGCAATGGCAAAAATCGTTGATCCTGGTGGTGTAGTGGTAATCATACTTGCCTCCTACACCTAAGATCGCCAGTTCAATTCCGGCCAGGATTGATAGATTTTTTCAGGCTTAAAAATCCTAAGTATGGCTTCCTTCCGAAGGGTAGTAAAGCCATGGATCCCGTGTCGTACGTTCACGGCATGTATAAGAACCTCAAGCCTGAAAGAAGAGGCCTCTGATCAAAATTTGTCGGCCGTTTCACACTCTGAATTGAATGGAATGCTTACAACCTTAGATGTTAAATAGCATCCATAAATAACCCCCCCGCCCCAAAAAATGTTCATTTTGAGAATTTTTCAAATTACTCTCGTACATTCAAAAACATAGAAATATTGTAGATAATCCAATGTAACAAATTGGTTGAAACCCGGCAAATGCCTGTTTACTTTCTCAATATTGGTCACTTTGCTATTTGTTACAGTGCTGAATAAAGAATGTTAATATAATGGGATTAGACCTTAATAAAGGCATTTTATCAACAACTTGTTTTTTTAGCCTTTTTGTATAAATTTTCCAAACCTTTCTTTTCCCTTTCCTACTATAATTTTACATCTTACAATCTGTTCCCAAGTAATAACTAGTGCATTAAAATCTCATGGAAAAACTCTATTACGATTTCAGGAATCAATGGTAACAATTGAATGTGTGATTCCCCAAAAACATCATCGAACTGTAATGGGTGCTAAAGGTGTTAAAGTGCAAGGAATTACTGCAGAATATGGTGTCCAAATAAAATTTCCAGACCGGGATGCTCAAGGTAAGTTACCTGCATTTGAGGCTAAGAAATCTAAGTATTCAAACTTGTAAAATATTGTGCATTGCAATAGCAGCAAAAGACTTGATTAACTTCAGCTTTTGGCATTGACTAAATCTGTTGTTATAGTATAGTTAGAAGCTGGGAAAATTATAATGAATGCTTGTTTTGAACCCATGGAAGGATTATAAGAACAAAATGTATATAGAACAAATGGCTCTTTTTCTGCTATTTTAAACTAAAAATAAGTTTTACTTCATCTAATGGTTAACATTTAGAGGTGAATCCATTAGCTCTCTTGCAGACCGGTATAGCACAGAGATGATGTCGGTATTTTGGAAAGAACTGTTTATCTTCTTGTTTAGCCATAGCTACAGTTCATAACAGTGTTAGGGTATTTGTTATGTATACAAAGGTAGTTTGATAAGAAACTTGTTTTGCATACTAATAGAGGGCAACAGTAACTTTTGTATATGTGGTCATAAGTGTTGCTTTCTATGTATCAATGCCATGGTCACAAGACATTTTCATATTAATTCATTGTTTGGCAATAATTTAAACATAAGCGTTTCCAGTGACAGTGAAAAATGGATAAGATAGAATTTGTAGTGTGATTCAGTTCTTTTTTCTGGAAGGAAAAACAGTAAAGGAAATTCACAAGAGGATTTTGCCAACCATGGGCAACACTTGTCCTTCTATGAAATTACTCAACTTCGCGCAAATGACTTTCAAGTGTCGAAGAACAAGCACAGTGTACCCATCCTGGAGCTGCAAAATCAGCTATGAGGGCAGAAATCAGCGATAAAGTTCATGATATAGTTTCGGTTGATAGATGAGTGAAAGTTTGTCTGTTAGCAGAAACCATGGACATTTCAACTGAGCAAGTTCATTTTATTTTGCTTTATGAATTACATGTGAAAAAACTGCACAATATAGGTGCCATCTGCTCAATCTGCAGCAAAAGTGAAATTGCATGGTAACATTATCTGACTTTGGAAATGTTTAAGATGATTCCGAATAATTTTTATGGCACTACGTGACTATGGACAAAATGTGGAAACAAAACAATCTAAACAGGCATGAGGCGAACCAGCTCCAAAAATGTGTTCCATCCATAATTGTGACTTCATGTTTGTTTGTTTGTTTTGTTTTTTTTTTCGGGGGTGCAAAAGGAATATACTGGATTGACTGCGGGAGATACTACACCTACTTTTGGAAAAACTGAAGATAGTGGAAAAGCATCTGGAGATGGTAAAAAAAAATAAAACTGTTTTTTTATTACTGCATCGCTCAGAACAAATTGACCGAATTACGATTTGAAATGCTTTCACATCCACCATTTTCACCTTTGTTCGTTTCCAAAACTCAAAACTTTTCCTGGCTGGACACAAATTGGATACAAGAAGAGTTCATACAGGAGGTAAACAGGTATTTTGAGAGCATGAAAAAAAACCACTCTATGTGGAAATAACAAGAAAAATAAAGCAAGTTCATTAAATAGTTATTTTGTATTGGGGATTTTCACAGTGAAATATATTATAATATGACAAGTTATTGTTATGAAATCACTCAAATTTCACTAATTTTGTTCCACTTACTTGGACATGTTCCAAAGGCGATTGCCTCCATCTTCGGCTTGGTCCCACTGGCCGCTTCCCAGTGTGGTATTAAGATGTTGCTCTGTGACTTTAATGAACTTATTGATGAGGTAACTGTTGTTTGGGAGATCAAAGTTAACCAAAAATTCTTTGTTTTGTTTATAAATATAATTTCCCTTACGGTTAATTCTATGGGTTTTCCAAGAGCTTTTAATAGTTTTGGTTCCTTTCGAAATTTGTGTTTTTTTTTTTTTTTGCCAAAAATGGTCTGCCACTGCTAATTTTTCTGTTTGTTTATATTTAACATTTCTCGTGTGTTCCTTAAAGCGTATGGTAATATTTCTTTTTGCTTTGCCTATATATTTCATGTCACAGTCTTTGCAACTGATTTCATAAATGCCTGATTGCTTTCCTGGTGGAATTTTGTCTTTTGTGTTGGTGTTTAAGTGGTTTTTTAAACTGAATTATTTATTGGGGCCAAAATGATGTTTACCTCTCTAAAAATGAAATTTTGGTGTGCCCATAGGTGGAATATGAATTTTTTATATATATGATCTTCTTTGTAGCCTTTTAGTATGGTGATGTCCTTTATTTGTTTTTTCTTTCTGAATTTCTCTATTTTCTTGTTGACATTAAACTTTGAAAATAAAATGAGCAAGATTGTACTTGACGGCCTCCATGGCGTAGCGGTAGCATTTGCAACTACTAATCTGGAACTGAAAGCTGATGATGCGGGCAAAGGCCTGTTAAACATGGTCTGTGTAATTTAATGTAATGTGTTTTAAAAAAAAAAACTAGTTATCTCTAATATCAAACTAACTTTTATTTTCTTTATTTTTATTTTCTTCTTAAAACTCAGTTGTAATTTAACTGGAAAAATTCATATTATATTATTAACTCATTCACCATTTGCCACTTGTGCCCTGCACTTCATGTTAAGGAACAGTTTCACATGCTCTTAATAGTTGCATTGATTTTTTAATAAATGCTCTATATCAGTGGTTCCCAAACTTTGTAGGTCATGGAGCAATTTTCAGGACAGTATGCCTTTGATCTGTGGCATATACAGGTTGTGCTGCAGCAACTGAACATCTTCACATCTCTTACCACCTTTATACAGTTGAATAAGTCAAAATAGTATATGACCACAAATTTTTGTAATCCCTGATGTCACTGCATTGCATTTCTATCATAAGTCACTTTAATTTTCAGCTACTCTGAACTTGTACAGTCTGATTTTTAAAAGAAGATTCATAATAGGCACCAAGCAAGGTAAGGAGGAAAGGTGGTAGCAATAGACACTTAAAACAACCTTTACCACTTTGCTTATAACTCATGAACCTGAGATCGGTTTTCTAGAAAGCCAAACTTGTTTGTTTATTCAATTGTTCTGTGTGTTGTTAGCCTACTTTAGTATGTTTTCCTCATATGTAATGATGATGGAAGTAATACTGGAAACCATTCCTACAAATGATTTAGAGACCAGTTACTCTCTAATATTCCAGAATCCAGCATGATAACAATAGTGCCCCATGCCATATGGTCCAAGTAGGTAAAGGAACACTAAGGTTCCAATTTGTCATAATCATAGCTCGATAGTTAGGCAAAATGCCTTTTCTATCTGAACGGATATATTTAAACGTCAAATAGAAATGAATATATTTGCATACTTTTGGGGTCGGTGGGGCCAGCTCTTATTTTACCTTTTGTTGCATTTTTTAAGATTTAAAACGTTCTTTTGCCTCTTTTTTATTATTATGGGTTTTTTCTGTGATTAATTGTGCATTTTAAAAAGCACATAAAGAATTTCAATACATTAAAGTAAAAAAGTTATAAAAATTAAATGGCATGTTCACCTCACCAAAATATCTATTTGGAAATCTGTTATACATTCATTTCTTTTCAACCAGTCAAAAACGGGCTCCTCAACCCATTCATTTAAGCTCTTTAAATACCAGAACCTTCATTAGTGAAAGGGATGCAGCTACCTCAGGCATATGAATACCAGGAATAAGAGAGAATAAGGGAAATACTGTAGTTTCAAATAGTCTGGTGAATGACCTTGTGTAGATTTGCTTGAGATAATTCTAGGGAATTTATGATGGGGGTTACATAGCTGCATAAATGTAACAAACAGTTGCAAATGAGAAAGATGAGAGTGGTACTACTATGTAATAAACCATCCATACAATCTGTTCAGTATGTAAGAGAGATACTAACCTAATTCCCCTATAAATGCACAAACTGGAAATGAGCTCAACCAGAAACCACTGCATATCTTTTGCTCATTTGCTAGGACTATTCAGAACTACACTTTCACTTGATCAACATTTCCATGATGTCCTGAAAGGTGAATATTCTGTTGTAGCTGTATGAGTACTACTGAAATAGCTTGCTTTAAATATAGTCCAATCACTTCAGTGGAAGTAGAACATTCTTTTTCCATGATGAAAAACATTCTCTCTGATAACTGACTGACATTAACAGTTGATAACCTTGAAAAAACATCTTGTTGATGACATAATTTTTAGTGTTTTACTTTAAATCAAAATAAGATTTTTTTGCTGCTTGTAACCAAGAAATATAAAGATAAAGTACTTTAATATATAATAAAGAAATTAAGTATCTTAAATACCTATTTGTATTAATGAATGATATTATTCTCTGCTTTCACTTTTAATAAATGCCTACTTTAATTACATTACTGCCTATTTTCAGTATTTTAAGTGCCTTTTTGCCTACCTATTTTAACCAAAATGTCTGAACTTATGGACTCTGGTCATAATGTTATGTGTGATATCACCATGACAAAGAAAGAACTACGTTTACTTATATATGAAAATAAACTATGGCCTAAATAGTTTGTGGATGAACTAGCAATTGAAATGGCCAGCATATCATCAGGCTGCTTCCAAATATTGTTACTTCAATGCCATAAAATCTGGATACAAGTAAAGGGGCAAGGTTGCTAGAAGAAATATATGTACATTAACTGAAGTAGAAAATCTGACAAGAGAGGCAGAAAATGAAGTGACACCAGAACTGCAGCAAATGTGTAACACATGGAGAAGGGGTATTGGAAGAGAGTGGTTGAATGGATGACATTTTCGATGATTGTATAGATGAAATAATTATCTACCTTGATAACAAATCCAGTAGTGATTCAAATGACTTGGAGGAGGAGGTTGATATGAAGAAATAGAAGCTGCTATAAGTAATAATGCAATTAGGTATGCTTTTATAATTATTATATTTATGTATTATTTATTTTGAGTTATAAAATACCAAATAATTCAGTATGTTTATAGGAATTGTGCACTCAGCTATTTAATGTATTTTTACCGCAGGTGTTAAATAAAATATAGACAATCTTACTATAGACGGTGTTGTGAGGTATCAACATATGTAATATAGTAAAATATTATTTTATTAATAAATCTACAATACAGATTACATGTATAGTGTTGTTATTGATGAGTTGAACACAAAGAAACGTGTTGGCATTGAAGAGGGGAATTCTAGCAACACTGCAACCTCCATATGCAGATAATGACAACTTTCTCATGTATCTTCTTTTAAAAAGAGACCTAGGAGTTACCATTCTTAACTTTTCTTAGTTGTGTTTTTGTGCTGTTAGAAACGTTAATGTGTTGATTAGACGACAGCACTGTACTTCACTGTAGTAATACCAACTTTTGAATGCAGTTAAGGGAGTTATTCATTATTGATAAATAATTATGATATGATCTTGGTACACGTTCTTTTTAAAGCAAATTGATAGATTGTAAAAATAGTATTTCATCATTTGTGCTATCATGCATATTTCACATATTTATTATAGATGAAAATCAAGGTATGGATGATGGGGAAGGAGGCACACAGCCAAATGGAGATTTGGAGGAAGAGCCAGTACGCAGCTGTGACATAATCCGCATTACTGGCAAGGAAGAAAATTGTGAAGCAGCAAAGATGAGTCTTCTTAACTTGGTTCCTATCACTGTGGAGGTACACATTTATCTTCTTCAAAGTAAAGTATATATTCATGTGGAATAAGTGAAACAGCTATTCCTAATGTAACTACTTTTATAAGCAGATTTTTTTATATTGTTTCATACAGCATGTAGAACATACAAGGGTGCATTCACAAGTCTGGTAAAAAGCAAGGTAAATATAATTTATTTGCAAAAACAAAAATTTATTTCTCAACATAATGTTCTTTGAGTTCAGCACATTTACTGCAGGGAAATACTATTTTTTTTTCAAACTGTCTACTCATTTTCAGTAAGATAACCTCTATTTGATGAAAATTTCTTCCTCCCCAAGTCAATTTTAATGTTAGGAAAGAGAAAAGAAGTCACATGGGGCCAAAACTGGGGAATATGGTGCATAGGAACTATATCCAAGTCCAGCTTGTGCAATTTTGCTATTGCAATGACCAATATGTGAGCATTGCACTGGTGGAGGAGCAGTCTTCTAACATGATACCATGAATATTATTGATAATTTTTTCAGAAGAAATTTCAATTGACATCCAAAAGGTGCAGCATCTGCAATGCTCATATGGCTATGTTTAAATCATTTATTCAGTAATAAATGATTTTGAGTGATGGTGGAAAGTTGCCATGAACTTCCTTCAGCTGTTTTAGTGTCAGGGCTGCTTATTGCTACTCGATACTCATCTTTATCCATTTCTACAAATTGTGTTACACTAATCACTTTAGATAGTTGGCAACAAAGAACTGCTGATTGTACCTGTTTGAAACTTTGAACAAAAGCATTACAATAATTATGCTTATCAACAGCTTACATGTGCTTAACAAAATTTCTTGCCATTTTGTTGAAATTTATCAGACTTATCAATCTGGATCTTCTGAGTGAAACTATTTAAACACACACTTTCTTGCTTCACTTCCTGGGAATGTATTCAGGATATGTTTCGTGGATCTTTATCTACACCCTCAGTCTAAATATCAAAGGAAATAATTGGAGAATTGGATTAAGATAAAAGTAGAGGCAGAACTCGTATATTGAATTTCCTTTATAAATCACCTTGTATTTGCTTTTGGATATACCACAGCATAAATCATCATATTGGAGGCTATTTATTTATTTATTTAATGAATAAGTTGATTATTTCAATTTCTAAGAACGAAACAGTTTAATATTAATAAGTGTTAGTTGAAAAAGGAGTTTTCCGGAAACAAATGAATGGAACTCACAGTTGCAAAATGGTGATTCTAAACCAATTGTCATAAGAGGAGATGATTTGTTTTCTGCATACAGAAACTCAGAACCACCAATATTCACAGAACAATTGTGTCTGTATACAGAGGGAAAGTGATGTCTGTCCACCAAGTGAGGAAATGAGGACTTTACACTGGATCAAACAACTGTGAAAGATTAAGATTGGAATCAACATCCGACTTTACACCTATATGTTCATTTCGGGGAAGATGATTTAACAATGTGAATTAGTTGAATAAGCAGCACATCACTTTTTATCAACAGGGAAGGAAAAATTTAGCTTATGCTGTGAAAAATGCTGAATTAATGTTTATGATTATGAAGAAAAATAAAGGAGTGATGTTGAAATAAAACAGTTTTTTTTTATCTTGAGTTATGTTAACTAATTAACCTACAAAAAATTGGAAAATCTTACTTTTTCACTATCCTTATAGTTTCAGCACTTTCTGTGGTAAAATATATATTGTTGTGTTATATAATTATATTTTATACATGCAGGTGAACGTTCCGTTTGACTTCCATCGCTCAATCATTGGACACAAGGGAAATGATGTGCGAGAACTTATGAAAGCACATGATGTACATATAGTTCTCTCACCAGCAAATGAGAAATTAGATATCATTAAGGTTAGTATATAGTATTATATTTCTTTTCCTCAAACCTTCCAAGTTGATAATTACACACAGAAAATTGCCATACCTTATTATAGGGGAAAAAAGTCTTATGAACTGATGTTTTGAGAATTTTGTGAAATCTAAGAGAGTGACAATACAGAAATTAGAAATTTATTAAAGAGAAATGTTTATTCTACAGTGTGTTCGAATTTAAATAGGATCTTATGCCACTTAATGTTACAGTTATGTTTCCCAAGCCTGACCAAAGCCAGTAAATTATTGCTTTAACTTGATAATCAAACAAAACTAATTTAAGCATGTGTTTTTCTTTTATTTCAAAGTATTAAGCAAGAATTTTGTACTTCTATTATTAAACAATATCTATTCAAATTTGGGTATAAATTAACAATCTAAGTTACTGACATGATGTATTACATATGATGTATTGATTTGATATTAAAGAGACAAGTTCTGTCTTGCAACATACAGAGGGATTAAAAAACGATCTAAACTTTCACCACAACACTCCTTTAAGATTGTCATACTGCCTTCTGCTTAGAATTTGTAAGACTTTAGTCATGAGTGCAGAATTGGACCTTGCTTGCACCATTTGCCCTCCGGCTATTACAGTGTAAAAATGCCCACTCCGCTAGCAGTTTACACCAAGGAGTAACAATTATCCTATTTCTCTGGTCTGAGAGTCTAAATGGGGCTGAAGTTCATCATAGACTTGTATCACCAAACAGGAATAATGCTTTATCATGTATTTCATGGTTTGAGATATTTAAAAGTGGCTGGTTGAGTGTGATGCATGAAGAGGGAGCAATATGTCTATCAACCTTCAGTATGAACAACAAGATTCAGTCATGGTTCTGCCCATTAAATCATCCATGATGAGCTCAGCTTCCATAAACAGTATGTGCGAGGAGTATCAAGGCATATTACTTCAGAACATGTACTCAAACGTGTTGACATCTGTCAACGTTTACTTTATCACTTCAAAAAGGAAGGCAATATATTTTTGAGCAGGGTAGTTACTGGTGATGTTGAAATATGGATTTATCAGTATGAAATGCCAGAGTATGGAGTGAAAACACTCAGGATTTCCAGCAAAGAAAAAATACAAGACACCTAACAGCAGGAAAGGTTATGCTTACTGCTTTTTGGGACACTAAAAGGGACTATACTGGATGACTACAGGAGAAAGGGGATTACTTTCAACAGTGCAAGTTAGAAACTGAAGCCACCAATTCCCAACAAACACTTGATATTTTGGCAAAAAGTGTTGTTGCATGACAATGCCCGCCCTCACACAGTCCATCACACCATTCAAACCATCAAGTTGGTTTTGAGATACTGGAATATGCTCGCTATAGCCCAGATCTCGCTCCCCACTGACTTTCATCTATTTGGGCTGCTCAATAATGCTTTGCGCAGTTGAAAATTTTTCACAATCTTAGCCATGCAAGAAGTGCAACCTACCAAAAACCTTCTTGAAAGGAATATAAAAACTTGTGGACCACTGTACCAAATGCATTGAAAAAAGAGGAGGTATGTAGTAAAACGATGTACAAGTTGAGCCCCTACATTTGTATAAATTAAGCGTAGATAGTTTTTGACTCAGCCTCGTACTTTGTTGATTTGACATAGTCCCTTCAAAGTTCAACGAACTTGCTCCACTGTTTCTCTTTTCTCGTAATTCCCTTGTGAGTTTCTTCCAGTTCCTCAAAATACTCATTTACCTTCTGTATGACCTCTTCATTTAACTTAAAATTACATTCAGCCAGGCTTTGAGTTTCAAAATAGAAGGTAGTCTGAGCAAATGATTTCAGGTGAATAGGATGGATGGAGAAATTTTCAATTATCATTTCACCACTTTGTCCTGAGCCAAGCAACTTGAATGTACTGGTGTATTGTCATGGTGAAGTAACACCTTTTTGGCCATTCTCCGCATTTTTCCATGATTGCTGTCTTTAATCTCTCCAGAAGTGAAGAGTAGTGTTCTCCAGTAATGGTTTTGCTTTTCCCCAAGATACTTAAAATGCCACTCTAGAACCGCAAAAGAGAAGTATGAAAAATTTGGCTTAAGTACAGGATGGACCAAAAGTTTCAATCCAATTTGTTGAAAGCATTTACTAGTATTAATTATTGTTACATGTGTTATTTTTTAGAAACCTATATACCATATTCAATATAGTTCAATCTCCCCCCTCCCCTTCCATTTCAAAGTGCTATTCCCAGCATTCACAGTCACTCCAAAAACATTCGGAGAATGGATGGCTGCTACTGCTTCATAAATGTATTCCCTTGATGAAGGTTCAGAATCTTTGTCTTGTACACATGGGACTTAATAAAACCTCAAGGAAAAAATCAAGTGTGGTTGAGTCTGGTGAGCATGGCACCCACGGTCTTGGCTCTGCTGTCCTGATCCATCGATTCTGAAAGGTTTCATTAAGATAGTCATGCATAACCACAGAAAGTAGCATGAAGCAACATCTTGCTGAAAGACTGTGGTTCTAGTAATTATTGTTAACGTGTCCAAGTAGGTGACTCCAGTATCATGGATTTCTAATCATGAATGAACTATATAGTTTTGTTGCTGTTACACCAAGTCACACATTAATTTTGGGTGTAAAATACTTTGCCATTTGTAAGTAGCAATAGGTTGCTTGTCGACCCATATATGACAGTTATGCTTATTAACTTGAGCGCAGGTATGGAATGTAGCCTCATCACTGAAAAAGATATGGTTTATTAGATTTTCATTAGCAACAGCCTCAAGCATATCATGACACACAGCCTGACGGGCAGCATAATCTTCCTCTTCTAAATGATGTAGCTTGCAGATAGTATGCAAATTTGTGGAGCATAAACCGCAGAACTCTCCAGCCCATTGTCCTGAGAATGTCCAGTTCATTATGAGGCATTGAGTCAACATGCTTGGACTATGTTCAGTCACTTGCTAAATGCTTTGAACATCATTTGCAGAGGTTCCTGGTCTGCCTGAATGCTTTTCATAATGAACACTTCCTGTTCTGAATTTGTTTATTAGCTTCCTGATATTGGCTCTAGTAGGTGCCAGTTTATGAAATTTTCTTTCAAACTCCTGACGAACTTTGTCATAGGTTAATAAGCACAATTGTGTGGAAATAACTTTTACACATTCTTCAATAGTAAGCATATTTCTTGAATCTGAAACAAGAAGAAAATATTGCCAAATTAATGGAAATGGATCAAGACTTTTACTCCAACTTGAAGTTTTCTATTCTGTTCTAAGGCTGGCATTTAAATTTTTTTTAATACCATTCTGTTCTCAGATTTCTGGTACACCTGAATGTGTGGAGCATGCCAAGGAAGCAATAGAGGAGAAATGTAAGGAACTAGAAGCTGAACGCCAGGATCGCATTTTGAAATCTTATGAACTGCAGGTAAGAAGCCATCTAAGCAATAAAGAGGTTCCAAAACTTGAAACACTTTCTGGATATAGGAACATCATATGTATCTTTAAAACTTGAGAGAATGTACCACCTATTTGAATGCTGAACCAATATTTTTTCTCCCACAGCTTGTATGAAAGAAATGTGTATATGCTCATAAATGTAGTTAATTAAATATAGGTTTAAAAATGAATGAATAAAGGTCAAATCTCTTGACTAGATAATTTTTAAGGTTTCAAGGATGTGCAACTGTCAGATGTAAAGAACTTAGGTCACAAAATGAGAGAACATGGCAGTTTACTGATTAGAGAAATGGTACAATGAAACTCTATCAGGGATGTAGGATGCGTTACAGTATCTGACATTTGTGTACTGTCATCGAAAGTGAAGGAATGTGTAGCCACAACATTCTGCAACAATCTTTCAGTTGCTATTTGTAATTCAATGCTAACTTATACATCCATTTTGCAATATCTGAACTTCTAACTTAGATATTTTATAGGAGACAATATGTTTTTGCATCAATCAGTCATGCCTTCTTTAATATGGAGCCTTCTATAATTTTAAATCAGAAAACTGTCAAGCAAAGCTTACCAGCTTTCAGACATGTTTTTGCTATCACAGTAGCACATTTGTCTGTTTTCCTCCGCTTCATTTATTCAACTTAAAGAGTTTAGTGGTATACCCCTATTACCATATTCATCCTCTTAATGGATGCTCCTGCATAGTTGATGCACCCCAACTTTTTGCATTAAAATTTTTTAAAAAAAATCCTTGCATAGTAGATGCATCTCATTTTAAACAAAGATTGTTTTAATGATTGAAAGTCTTAAGATTTGAGTACTACATATGTTCAAATTCAAGTTTTTAAACAACAATGCATGGTACCACTGCAATTGTGATTGGCTCATTTCTCATGCTCATAAAATTTAGGTACTCTCCAATTAATAACGCAGTATTCTTAGTATATCTGCAATAATCAGTTGTGTTGATAAAATTGTTTTGACAATGGATAAGAACCAACCTAAATACTCAAGCTACATAGCAAATTTTAAGCTGAAAATTATCAAATTTGGTGTCACATGAAATGTGTTTTAAAGAATGTGAATTTAAAGCATATAAAGGATGGACCCTTTGTTTCATGAGAAAAAAACTGCTTTCTCTTAGAAGATGCAGTTCAATTTTCTAACAGATGACACAAGACTGAACAAAAAATCATAGATTTTGATAAATTCATAATAAAGATGAGAAAGGATATGAATTATGTGTTGTTGCAAATGGGGAATGGAGACCAGACACCAATCTTTTTTGGTATTCTAACCAACACAACAATTGATAAGAAGGGAGAAAGTAGTTTTGTGATATGCAGAACCAGTTATGAGAAATGTGTTGCACAAAGATGCTAACAGTAACAGCAGATGGATGGAAATTACGACCATTTGCCATTTTCAAAAGAAAAAGTATGCCAAAAATTAAATTACTAACATGTTGGCCTATTCACGTCAACAGTCAACATGAAGGGATGGATGGAGGTCTGGTTTGTACATCTACTGCTAACTATCAGTTGTCTTATGTGCAATGCAATCTATATATAAATTAGATGTGGCGCATGTATCATTAACATATTCAAGTATTTCAGCATTTGAGCTGGCCCACCTTAATTATGTATGTGGTTTCCTTGCATTAAGATAGCACCCTAGTTTTTTTTTTTTATAAAGATTTAAAAAAAAAAAAAGTGTGTCTATTATCGTTGATTACAATTTGATGCATAAACATTTTTCCTCTATCCTGGCATTGAGCCAAATTGACACATTCTGACATATGCAGCATTTTGATGCATAGTGAGAATTTGAGGAACCCATCTTGCCAATTCTTTTTAATAATCCAAATCATCTGAAATAATGAATTGAACACTTCCATAAATTATCCCAACCTCAAGAGAATTTCAGAAATCATTCTGTCAAACTTGATAACATGCCAAAGGACTCCAATCTTTGTTTTTGTTATACTCGTGTTAGGTCAACATTGGTGATTTTTCACAGTATCTCATCCTCCTGTGAAACGTGTGTCTTAGGTAACATCTTATCCTCAAATTGAGCCTCATCTTTACAAAATTTCTCCCATGCCAAAAACTTAACAATAATGCATTGCACAATCAATGAATTTACTTCATGCTCAGATATGATGCTGCTGACAGCAAAATGGCTGGCCAAGGCGAACCATTTTACCTTCCTACTGCTGAAATCTCCATGCATATTGTGACTTGCTTTGTATTACTCGCAAATTATAAAATCAACATTCCGGTTTATATTTGATTCACCGTCATAACTAAATGCCCAATATTCATTTTTCTGAATTTTCCCTTTCCCTGATAAGACAAAGCTTCTAGAATAATTTGTATAATTATTAATCCATTTTACTTCATATACTCACCCAAAAACACTTGGCAAGTGATGTTAAAAACTTGAACAAAAATAAAAAAAGTAATATATGTGAAACAACAGAATTCTGCATGCTACAGAATCTAATATTATTTTCTAATTATGCAGATTGAGGTTCCTCCAGAATATCACCCTAAAATCATTGGCCGAAAGGGTGCAGTTATAACAAAAATACGAGGTGATCATAAAGTACAAATCAACTTTCCGAAGAAGGGGGATCCAGAAGAACACATCATTACTATTACTGGTTATAAAGAAAGTACAGAAGCAGCTCGTGATGACATTATGAAGATTGTTAATGAATGGGTAAGTAGTATATAGGTGCAGCATCCAAACGTACAGTAAAATTAAAACTTATTAACAAAGAGGATAAAAGGTAAAAAAGTTTACAGAAACATTATGCTTGCTTTAAATGCACTAGTTATTTTCTAAATCTGAATACAGTTTTGCTTTGTTATATTAATTTCTTTAAAAGAGCTTTTTAGTCTGTAGAATGAAATTATATAAACTGAGAAAGAAGGGAGGAGTTTTGCAAAGCCGAAAATTTATTGAATATTTTTAATTATACACATTATATGTGATTATTATAATTCCATTCATTTTTTGAACATTTAATAATCATTTTTATCTATAATTTTCCTTATTACACATGCATGAAAATGCAATTTGATTACATTTTTATACCTGGGCCAGTTGAAATGTCAAATGACATTCATTGTTCTTGTATTGTTGTTACATAAATTTTATTCTATAGTTCGGGTATTTTGGTCAAGTTAACACAAAATTTTATGAGGTAAGGATGCCATTAAATCGATAGGAGGCTGCTAAAGTAGTTGACCTATTCAAAGATGGATAGGGCATGCGTTATATTGCCTAGGTGTCTCTACTATACAAAGGTCATACCAAAGGTTCAGGGAACTTGGTATCTAATGCAGAAGACTAGGATCCGGTCACAAAAGGGTGACATCTGCCAGAGATGATCTGCAGCTGCAAGTTTTGGTCGATCATCACACAACAGCCATAGAAGATCAAAGTTGCTTGCAAAGGGCATCAGGAGTCATTGTCAGCATAAGAACAGTTAAGAAGATTTGAAGAAGCACATCTCACCTCTAGAAGACCAGCCAGAGGTCCCTTGTTTACTCATGAGAGTGCCACCGAGTGTTAAAAGGTGTGTCGTGTTACCAATGCATGTGTTACTCTACAGGTAAAAGCGAGCTTATTATCAAATGTGATTAACTTGCATTCATGTTCATGCTCATACAATAAAGGAAATTATAGACTCAAAATGATATCAGAATACATAAGAGTGATTTCAAAATGTTTGGAAAAGTATTTAATGTTCAAAAAATTAGGGGAATTATAATAATTGACTAATAATAATGCGTGAAATTAAAAATATTTTTTAAAAAAATTTAGGTACTCTCTCTTTTTTAATGCCTCATTTATTTGCTTTAGTATATTAGTATACAAACAATTTCTGACATTGTCAAAATGTCATATTGTACTTAAGTTGCAGTAAGTGTCATGTTGTACTTAAACAAACGTAAATAAATACAGTATATGTGCTGGTAAATTAGAACTATAAATAAAAATACAAATTGGTAATTTTTTAAACACATAATATGATTAAGACTAATTCCCATGTGCACTAAACATTTTTTCAGTATATCGCGGTAAAGTATTAGCTTTATGCCAGTAAAGTCACATTTTTGGTGCACCATGCTCAGTTTCAACTTTGCCAACACTACCACATTAAAATGTCAACCACTCATCAGTAGGCAGTAAAGGGAAGAACAACAACAAAATGAAGTGAATGAGTGATGTGTTAATGAGCTTGGAGCCTGCAATAATTAAAGCTACCTGATATTGTTTTTCAGAGGAGGGAAAAACTCTGGAAAACAGCTTACCCAGACAACTGAAACTATGGGATTCGAACCCAGGAACTCCAGATTTGCAGGCAGATACAGATAGTCTTAAGTTAATATATACTATATAAACATTATATTATGATATATACATTACCAGGCACAGAACTGAATTCTTTAGAAATCATTTTGCTTCTCCTTCAATCTCACTCCGTCAAATTTTCACAGTCATTTTCTGTAACTACTATGTACTTTAGTGTCAGATCTAAATGCATGGTAACATCATGATAGTATGATACCTTGTTGGCAGTGGGAGCAATGAATTGCTTCAAATCAAGAAAATGTTTGAATGTTTAAGTGTAATGAAACTGCTGTACTATAGATTTGAATAATTGGAATTTTCACAGTGAAATATAGTATCATACAACAAATTATTTATGAGGAAATCACTCAAATTTCACTAGGTCATTTTAAATTTTTTCTTCTGCCTTCCCACACTTTCTCAAAAGTTGGTACAGATATGTTGATATTTTCACTATATTTAACAAAAAATTAATCGAAGATGTCTTAAAACTTTTAAACATACAAGACAAGAATATTTCTTTTACATACAAAATAGAAACAAATAATATATTACCATTTTTTGGATATCAAAATTATGAGGAACCACAGGAACTTGGAATTCGGCATATAAACGAAAGAAGGTTGTAATTTTATGTCCTTAATTTTTTTTCTATTAATTGAAAGGAATTGTTTATATTCTTGCTTTGAAAATTAGGAAGTGTCTTGAATTTATCAGCTAGCCATTTTGCTAAATAGTATGACGGTGTATTGATATTGTTGATGATGGGTCAAACAATTTTCAGCCTTTTGAATTTTTGATAAACCATTGAGGTAGTTTTTCACTATAGCAGGGTTGTTCTGTTTTATTTTATATTTTATTTCCTTTGGGATAACTATGCAAGTTTTAATAGCATCACTGACTGAATTAACACATGCCCTGAATGGATCTGAACGGATCTGAACATACTCTTTCTTAACATTTTTAAAAAATGGAGTCGAAATTGTAACATACACACCACTGTGAAGCTTTTGAAGCTTTAGTTCCAATTAGAATTATCGAATCTGTGTAATTGCGATAGTTCTTAAAATTTTAAAAAAATACACACCACTGTTACAAAAATTCACTATATTTTATACAAATACTCATTCTTATTTAGCATTCTTGTATTATAATCTTCTTTATCTGATATTATTCTGTTCCCATTGTCAACTTTTGTATAAACTATATCTTTATCAAATAATCTTCTATATTATTGCAGTATAGTACTCAAGCTTTTAAGCCTTAATTTAAAAATGCTAATTCTTCTTTCCTGATACTTTCTTTTGATAGATTTTCCACATAATTCTGTGGGTTTTGAGTTTCTGGATTTCTTATTTAGATTTCCGAACTTTCTTTTTTGATTCCTGACTTTTTTGATACCAGATATTGTACCTGTTCTAAAGCTATTCTGATATCCTATACAGTGTTTCCTAACCTCTTATAAATTTGTAAGTATTTTTCATATAATTTGATATGTGTGATTGGATGCCTTATCCATATGGATCCAAACTTTTGAAGCAATATCACAATACAATAAGAAGCTGGTTGCATTTAACTTGACACTATGTGCAACTCTGAAGTAACTCATAACCACCTTGAACCCTTTGGTAAAGTTTTGTTTTACCAGATAAAGACAGACTGTATCCTTTAGATCATTGTACGGTAGTAAATGCCACAGGGTCAGTTTATATCATCCAAAAATACCTAAACCGTATACAGAAAAACCACCCATTAACATTTATCACTCACCAGCTATGTTCATGCAATTTGCTTATCCATTTGTAAGTGGTACAAACAGTTTGTAGTTGATGGGTTTTTTTCCTTTGATTTGGTTAATTTACAGATGCTCTTAAACGTCTCAAGTCATCAGCATCCCATTCAATACAGGGTGTTTTTTTTATTTGTTTATTTATGGATGCTCTTTAACATCTCAGGTCATCAGCATCCCATTCTATTCAGGGCGTGAAACGGCGGACAAATTTTGCTTAGAGGCCGCTTTTTTCCAGGCTTATCATGCCGTAAATGTATGACACAGAACCCTTTAAAAGGAAGCCATACTTAGGATTTTTATGCCCGAAAAAATCCATCGATCCTGGCTGGGTTTGAATCTGCGATCTTGGGTTTAGAAGGCAAGTATGGTTACCCAGTACATGGTGTAAAATGGCCAATCAATTTTGCTCAGAGGCCTCTGCTTTCAGGCATTAGGTAGTTTTTCATGCCACAAATCTACAGCACAGGACCCTTTACTTCCCTTCCAAATGAAGCCGTAATTAGGATTTTACGCCCGAAAAAATCCTTCAGCCCTGGCTGGGATTAAATCCACGATCTTGGGTTTACAGGGAAAGTATGATAGCTATGCTGTTCTGATATTCTGCTTTCCTCTTAACAACTGAGGCCTATGGAAAGTTTGTTCTTCCCTATAGTACAATCCAAAAATAGTTAAGTGTTTAATGATGGAATACAACCAGTTGCTAAGAAAGGTCCACTCGGCACTCCAGTTTGTTATAACAGAAGAAAATATTAACACCGCTGCTATCATTGTGAGAAGGATCATGAAATAACATTAAGAACACTCAGAAATTCTGAAAATTTCACTGGGTGCCACCCACACCTTTGCAACTGAAAAGTTGCACTTGAGGGTTTGTGCTTGGTGGGTTTCAAAACTTGATTCCCAAACAAAAGGACATTTTAACCTAAACTTAGGTATTCATTTTTTACACTAAACTCCATTCACTTACTCTGCCACTCCATTGTCAACAGCTTCGTAAGTACAATATTTATATATAAGACAAACAAGTCTAGAAGCAAAATTGAACACCAGTCGGTTAGAAGTAAGTGAATGGAGTTTACTGTAAAAAATGAATACCTAAGTTTAGATTATATTTGCCACTCCATTGTCAATAGCTTTGTAAGTAGAATATTTATATAAAAGGACATTTGCTTGCATGTTTGCATGCAGTTGGAGATGATATTAAGGAAGATAGTGATGAAACTACTGATGAAACTTTGCTATACATTTCGATCCTGAGAGCAATCTGTATAAAAATCTCCTTCACCAACACCACAAAAGCAAAAATAGGTGCCTCTGCTGGAAAAATTATGTTTATCTCATTTTTCAATATTTAAGAAATGGTTTACCTGCATACAGAACTGTAACTGGGTAATACTACAAAGATGTCCTGAAAAATCTTCAAGGCAATATTGTATTTAAAAGGCTACTTTCCATGTAACAACCACAATAATGTACACCACCACAGGTGGCTGAGGTTGTTAAGGTGTGGACTGGTGAATGGAAGGTCTGGGGTTCAATTTCCACCAGGACCATTCACCGCGACTTTATTCAGGTTTTCCTCAATCTTATAAATGGCAAATGCTGGGGAGGGTACCCTAAACTTAGGCCTGGAACGCTTCCTTTAAAAAAAAAATGCTTTCCCAGTTCATCATTTCATCTGATGTATCATCAATGTCCACCACCTGTGAGGCTTCAGTAGTTGAAACAGGCGTGCAACACTTTAAAAAAAATGCACAAATGCATATCACAAATGTTGTTGCTGAATATCTAACAAAAATCAATGTGAGAACTGTATCTTTCATCCCTCTTGTAGTACAGATTTAACCCTATTAGTGGCATTTTCCCCAAATTGAAGAAATACCTTTTATGGAAGGTATTTTCCATTGATCAGAAGCATTGGTGAAGACTGAGAAGGCTATTCTGAGGGACTGTCAAAAAATGGTTTCCAGCCTGTCTTTGAAGTTTGGCAAAATGCTGGGACAAGTGCATTGCATCATACATTATAAATTAATGACCCAGTTTTACATTATAATCACAAGAAAAATATAAAGAAATATTTATGAAATATAAAACTTATATATCTAAAAATTTAAAAATGAAATTACAATGACTGGAATAACTTGCACACACAACTACTAATAATCAGACTTTCCCTTTGCTGCATTTTACAACCACTGATATCCTATAATCAGAGTCAGAAAACCCAACAATATACTTGTCACAAATGTGCAATTTTTATGGCCGTTTTTCACCAAATTTTTTAAGTAAGAGTTTACCAACAATGACTCAAAATTCCAACTGATGCCATCATGACTGTGTGTGTGTGTGTGTGTGTGAGAGAGAGAGAGAGAGAGAGAGAGAGAGAGAGAGAGAGAGAAATATCCAAGACAGAAAAATCATATAATGTCTTGAGTTTAACTGGAGCAATTCTTGATAAATTTTAGCATAAGAATATGATAAAGATAACAGATACAACATACAATAAAATGTCATGTGAACAACTATAAAACAATTACATATAAATCAGAATTATAGTAAATACATTTCAAATAAGCATGCCATCTAGCTTCTACAGATATTTGACCATTTTTAGTAATATATTAAAAGTATAACCATTGTGGATTTAATATGTTGGCAATTTATTGTTCAGGACAATATGATTAAGGAGGAAGTTCCAGTTGATTCAAGGGTGCATTCTCGACTTATTGGTACTCGGGGCCGCAATATACGCAAGATAATGGAACAGTTTAGTGTTGACATAAAGTTTCCACGTAATTCTGATGACGACCCTAATATTGTGACCATCATTGGTGCAGACGAAAATGTCCAAGATGCAAAGGATCATCTACTGAACCTGGAAGAAGAATATGTAAGCATTGTCGTTTTTATTTCTAAGTGGTTTGTTTGTTTTTCCCTCCCTTTTCTTTTTCTTTTCTTCTTTTTTTTTAATTTATTTTAATTTTACCCCCCCCCCCAATATAGGAGAAGCACTTAAAGCTAGTTCTATCATAAATGTAAAAACATGTTTTGCAGCTTGGTTCTTTTTTACAGTTTGTAATCTTATAGTTTATGCTAGCTATGCCTTTTTATTAAATGTAGTTGTATATTGGGAATTTTAACAGTGAAATGTAACTAAAATGCTGTGCAATCAGTGATGCTTTCCTATAGCAAGCCTCCACTCACTTGCCGCGCCTTGGAAGGGGGGTAAGCAAGCCTGCTTCCTTACTTGTTGACTGTTGCAATCTTAGGACAGTTGTTCCTGGGTATGTGTTATGTTGTTTGTTTCTTTATTCAACAGAATACATAAAGTGTATTATGCCTTGTGTGTTTACAATGGCACATCGTAAGTACGATTCATGTGTGTTAACTCAGTAGTGAAAGAATCATAGGATCAATTTTTTGAAGCACACAGTTAATTCTGCTACTTAAGTGAATACCATACTAACCCCTTTTTTTCAGAGAATTAACCAACAGGGAGCGTGATCATGTATTTTTGTGCCACTGCGCATAATGCAAGTAATTCTATGAGAGCAATTCACAATGTGTTTCTACAAGACAAGAGTTATTAGTAGGGATTTATGGTCCCCTCGGCCCCCTGATTTAACAGGTTGCGATTATTATTTATGGGGTAATTTAAAAAATGCTGTGTACAAAATAAACCTGCACACCACACAGGAACTCAAAGACAATATTCATCAGGAAATTTCCAGTTTTTTCAAAATGAACTACAGCAATGATTAATGTCCTAAAGAGAGGCCAAAAATGTAGAGAATGAAGACAGGCAATTTCAATAACTCATTTGATAATTTGGTAAGTAATGAGCTTCTTAAATTGGTTTATGTATTGTGTGGTTGGTATGTTTTATTGTTTTACTCTCCTGCTAATCACCAAGACCCGGCTAACGAGTGGCATGCTCGCCTATAGGCAAAACAATTCAGGAAGAAAATTAATTGCATGGTACAATTTTAACATGAAATCACTCAAATTTCACAGTTCTTATCAATTTATATTGTTTGAAGCATGTGGTTCAGTGACATGAAACTTGATGTGTAAGGATAGCCATGTATGAAAACTCAAAAATATTACAGACTTTTTTCTACTTCAGATTTAACTCACCTTTTTAAATGGTATACCAATATATTTTTACATCTTTTAATAAAACTCATGAACAGTTTTCCAAAAAGTACTCGCACTAGATGCTTCTGTACAAATTTATTTTGCTAAATCAAGAAAACAAAAAAGTGTAGCAAATAATAAAATGCCTTAACAAAAACAACAACAAAGTTATTTAGGTGGTGCAGAACTTTTAATTAACCTTGGATGTGCAAATCTATTCTCCTTAAAACTTTGCAAATTGGAATATGTAAAGCATTTAGGTTATGAATTTCATATGGTATGTAAAAGCAAACTGAATATGTATTTATAACCTGCAGTATATGCTGCATTTGTTTTGTTTTAGAAAAATGTGATATTCATGCTTCAAATCACTGGAAATTGCCATGCTCTGTATTCTTTGTATTATTGCAAAACTTCCAGATGCAAGATGTAACTGAAGCAGAAATGAGGGAAAGCTATCGCCCTACTTTTGGACGAGAAGAGGATGCATCATCTCTCGGCAGCAGTGGTGGCTTCGTCGTTAGGGGTGGGCCTTGGGAACAGCGGGCACCTGATACAGCAAGTACCTCTGAGTTCCCATCTTTTGGTGGGAGCAGTGGTGATACTCATAATGTTCCTGCACCTGCTGGAGCTTGGGGTGCTCGTCGCTAAATTGTTATTCTATGTACCTTGAATTGCTTATCTAAATAGTATGGGAATATTAAAAAATTGCTTCTTTAACATGTCCATAGGCAGGTGAATGATGCTAGTTTACCTGTCCTGGAAAATCTGTATGTACGTCCCAAGTAGGTTGGGCTGAAGGATTTATCATAGCTTTAATTTTTTTCTCAGATTTATAAAAATACATATGCTTATATAAAATGAATTGTAAGAAATGTATTAACTGTTTTGAAAAATGACATGTAATTGGCTCACACAGACCATTATTTTGGAGGTCGTGTGTGAATTAATTGGCAACTATAAAGGCAGCCATCTTTTGGGCTCATGTTTGGGATGGGGGAGTGACATGCTTCAGAATACATTTTTTGTACTTTTAATAATAATAAAAAAACTTCCTAAGCCATATTGGCTATTTTATAGCCACAAACATTACTAAATTAAAAAGGTGCAGAAAAATATATTTGGAAAAGTGGCCAATATGTCATCCAGAGCAAAGTTTAGCAAAAAGGAATATTCATTTATCGGGGTGGCTTCCCTGTCCTTCACTGACTGCTGCATTATTGACCCTGGCCTGAATTCTCCGGACTCTGAGACTTGGTATTTGCTGATTGGATGTTAATTCAAAGGTCTTCCCTTTTCCCCCCCTTTTGTATCCATCTACCACTTTTTTGTTTTAATAGGCAAATGTTAGAACTTAAATGTGGAAAGAAGGCATCTGATCTGCTACATCTAGACTTGCCAGATTCACTGACTTTCAATAAGGGGGCACATCCATTTTTTCTCTTAAAGGCATAAAAATGACCTGTCAAGTTAATAAAGTAATTTATTTTGTACTAAATATTTATGGTCTCTACACTTAATAAATGTAATAAAATAACCACGGTGGTGCAACTCTTTATCATTGATAATTAGGGCATAAAAACTTGACAACTAGCATAAAAATTTAAATGTATTTGAATTTCATTGATTCATTCATTATATTTAAAGAACTTATGCACTGCCTATTGCTCCATTTCTTATTTAATATTAAAAATACTTTTTCTACAAATGTATTAGAGCCTAGAATGCTTAAGAAATAAGAATCTAATATGCTCATTTTGGGAACGTTCATAGAAAGACAAATACCACATTTTAACCATTTTTCTTCTAATGAATAAAAGATTTGTTCCCTCAGTGACTTAAACTGTCATAAAATACAGAAAATTTCTTATAAACAAACATCAGATATTGTCAAACAGGCAAACAACACGAGACAACTGCACACATTGGTTGACTTAAACATACATAATTAAGGTCATTGTATGACTAGCTCCACTGTACAAGTTCCAATTAATATTTTTAGTTAAACACACATGCTTATCAGTTCACCCATGCCATGCTATCCCCACTAAGATTCATATCCCCACCTACAGGCTAATGGTGTTAGTGCTTGATTCTAATTTCCAAAAGTAAGAGAAATTTAGAAGATCTTTTGATGAGTTCTGCACAATTTCAAATTTAAAAAACAAAGTACAGGATTTTTGACATCCCATATTTCAAATGGGACACAATTTTCCTCCTCAAATATAGTAAATCACGTATTATACAGGATGTCTGGCAAGTCTATCTACATCTCATGTTAATGGGGGTGATTTCCCTTGCATTTTCTTTAGTTGTTTTCTTGTTAGTTACCATCTTGCATTGATTTTCTTTTTTCTCTTTTGTTTCCAAATATGTTTGACCATGAACATTTAATCATGTTGTTTTAAAATTGCAACCTTCATGGTATATGGTTGCAGAACAAAAAATAAATATGTTAAGTGATCTTGGTACTTACATATCGGTGTAAAGATAGAGAGCATAATAAAAATAAAATATTATGGCTTCCGCACACACATGGCCTCATGGTGAACATTCAAAATAGTTCAGGCTCTTTGTATATTTATCAAGGCCTAGTGACAATGTAAATATTGAGAGAATGTGGCATTATGGTGCCGATGTAACTATAATTATAAGATAAACATTGGGGACAAGTTTGTGTGTGTATGATGGAAATGGAAATATTTGTTGTGTCTCTATGTAGCATATGAAAGCCCATGGTTTTTGTATGGGGGTAAATATCACTTTTATACAAGTAGAATTTGTGATGGAGAAACATAACCTGCAGTATATGCTTGGTGCTTTTCAATTGCTTTTTATAGTACACAGTTTAGTGTTCACAAAGGTAAAAAAGTATGCTTAGCAAAGTTTTGAATTATTTGATTATTTTGATAAGAAAAATTTAACTATTGTCATAAATAGCTGCAGGATTTTAACAACAAATGTAGGCTGTTTTTAATAAAGGTATTTGCTACCGTGGAAGGCATTAAAAGTTAATACTATACATTAATATTGCAGGGGACTGTTATTATAGAGGTTGCCCATTGTACCAAAAGAACTGTATTGCAGTTTACCTTTCAAACAGGTTTAATTTGCAATGTGGAATTTTCCTTTTTATTTTACCGTTCTCCAGTCTTTTGCTGTTTAAGGAAATACAACTGCCTTAGAATAACTTTATGGGTGAAGGAGTTTTTTTTTCTTTGTATTTGTTAATACTAAAATGCAAACATATTTAGACATTTATCCATTGTTAAGTTTATAAACAGAGAGATTTGACTATATTGTGATGCAGACTGTTTCATGACTTATCAGTAACATGTTGCTGTATTGTGCAGAACTTTCACATATATCAAGCATGTATTGAATTGTGGTGCTATGCCAGAAAAAAATATACAACTGAAAGCTGAGAATTTAAAATAAAGCTGATAATGTTAAACTCTAGTTGGTTTTATTTTCCAAATAAGAGGCAACCATCAATGCAGACCCCCTAAGATTTAACTTGAATTTAAAATCCTAAATTTGCATCATATGCATTTTTTTACAGTTGTCATACAAAATTTGAAGTTATAAACAAACAATAAGTGCATATGAACTTAAATTCTTGAAGCTATTAAAAGTGAAGTAGTAAAATAAAACTGATATAGAGTTGGTTTGGTGACACTTATACTTTTCTTGGTTTTTTAATTGAAAATGTTTCAGTAACATTCGCTCTCACCAACAGCAGAAGTCCAACGAGTAAAAGCATACTCTGTGTCAGAGAAATTTATCGAATATATCCAATGGTGATGTCTGGAAGTTTATGATGTAATTCTTTTTTTATGTAATATTTTCCCTTGTTAATTCCAAAGGTTTGGAAGATATTTCAATTTTTTTTATTAATTAATTAATTAATAGGGGCTCTTTGGTAGGAGGTTTCATTTTCATAACTGCTGCACATCTACAAAAATGCTTTGTTTGCCCCAAAAATTATACTTTAAAACAAACATTGGCTCTCTGTGGCCGTAAGAATTCAAAATTCGACATCAAGATATATTGCCTTCCATAAAATTTTGAAATTTCAGGCTCCCAAAAATATACAGCTTAAAATAACGATGGCAGTGTGCCCTGCAGATAGAGCTAGGCCCCCCAGCTTTCTGAATATGTACACAATAAAAATCTGCCTTGGTGAGGTATTCACCAAAGTAGGTCCGAAAATGGCCTTTTTGGGACACTTTGGTGGGAGGTCTCATATTCAAAACTGTCTCACACCTACAAATATGCCTCAATTGCCCTAGAAATTATACTGGGAATACATCTAGCAACCTTCATGCATAAAGGCCATATAAATCCAATATTCATCAATGACCCCCCCAAAAATGGCAAAGAGTATAACAATTTTTAAAACTCATTTAACAAACCACGTTTGTTAACAATCCACAGTCACTTAATTTTAACTTTATATAAATAATTCTCTAAATTCCTCATTTGAGTTAGATCCCTATAATACCACATTGCTCAATAATCTAATAAAATACAATTTAGTTATTTTAATTAAATTTATTATTTCTAAGGACAACCTTGATTTTATCTTTATCTTTCATAAAAATTCCACAATTTAGATAGCTATGTTTGATCTTCTTACTGTAACTTTTTATTCCTCAATAACCATTTTATGCTTATCAAACTTACCCTCCACTCATTCATTCCTTTACATTGAAAAATGTGTATTTCATCTTCCTTATCCCCACCAATAGCATAAACCTCTGGGAAAACATTCCTCGTCAAACCCCCCTTAACTTCCAAACACTAATTGAAACAAAGCTATCCCTTTCCTTTCATTCATCCTACAAATTATGGCCTACTTTTCCTTGCCTGGGCCACTTTTTATACCCTTGTACCCTGTCAATGAACTTTTCTCCCTAATTTGGAAGAATAAAATTTGCCTGTTCATATCTTCCAGTCTTATTCTCAATTTTCCTCCAAAACCCCTTTCTGAAATCCCAATTTTACTCAGAAATCTCCTAGACCATTCATACACATCTGTTTTATTAAACAGGTAGTAGCTACAAAACCTGTTTTCTTCTTGATTTCTTAGACTATTTTCAAAATATTAGTTCAAGATACTCTTGAAACCTATATAAATATATCAATACCCTTTCCATAATTAACCCTCTCACATTAGCATTTTCTAACTCTGCCAAGGCCCGAGCATTAGCTTATTATTGAGACATCCCAATACTAGTTCATAAAAAAATCTTTTAATTAAATCCATAGTATGCCCTCCATCGTCAATTCCACTCCACAAATCCACCAAGAACCAAACCAAAGCAGAATAAATTCTTTCAAATCACTTAATGCCAATATCCTTGGCTAAATATAAACATCTACATATTGCTGTAATTGTCGTTCTTCCCTTAGCCAATCAGTGCACTAGTCGTGTACTGGTGGTGGTGTAGTGGTAACCATACTAGCCTTCTAAACCCAAGATGCAGGTTCAAACCCAACCAGTATCGATGGATTTTTTCAGGCATAAAAATCTTAAGTATGGCTTGCTTTAGAAGGGTAGTAAATAAAGCCATTGGATCCTGTGTTGTACATTTACAGCAAGAAAAAGAACCTCAAGCCTGAAAGAAGAGGCCTCTGAGCAAAATTTGCTGGCCGTTTCACACCCTGAATTGAATGGGACACAGATAACCTGAGCTTTTAAAGAGCATCCATAAATAAATCAAATCAAAACCCTTGAGCCAATGCCATTGTTTTGTGCCTTTCCCAACCTCCGTTACAACTCATCTTCACTCACAAGTATGAAAATTCACTAACAACGTGAATTTCTCTATCTTCTATTAATTTTTTATCTTTTTGCAGTTTATTGCCCTTTTTATACACCATAATTTTACATAAATTTGAATAGTTTGTGATTTTCACAGTGAAATATAGTATCATATAACAAATTATTTATGAAGAATCACTCAAATTTCCTTCATTGTCAGCATGGTTCCACTGTCAGCTTTCCAGCATGGTATTAAGATGTCGCTTTTTGGATTTTATAAACTTTTTTTTAGTTGATGAGTTTGGAAGATCAAAATTAACTAAATTTTCTTTGTTTTCATTGAATATATTTTCCCACACCGATAATTCTATGGGTTTTTGAAGAGCTTTTAAGAGTTTTGGTTCATTTTGGAACTCATGGTTTTTTTGCCAGAAATGGCATACTACTGCTGATTTTTCCATATATTTAAATTTTACACTTCTCATGTGTTTCTTAAACCATGTGGTAATGTTCATTTTTGTTTTACTTATATATTTATTATTGCAGTCTTTGCAACTGATTTCGTAAAAGCCTTATTGTTTTCCTGGCAGGATTTTGTCCTTTGTGTTGGTTTTTAGGAGATTTTTCAAATAGCATTTACTCATTGGAGCCAAAATAATGTTGGCATCTTTAAAAATCTTTTGAAGTTTTTGGTGTGCTCATGGATGGAATGTAAATTTTTTATATATCTGC
This sequence comes from Metallyticus violacea, assembly GCA_030762175.1. NCBI lineage: Eukaryota > Metazoa > Arthropoda > Insecta > Mantodea > Metallyticidae > Metallyticus > Metallyticus violacea. Next base: position 24,044,142 of record CM060836.1, read on the forward strand.
TCTCCTTTGTAACCTTTCAGTGTGGTGATTTGTTTTTTTTTTAATTTTTCTACCTTTTTCTTGACCAGATCTGTTGTGTAACCATTTTTCTGTGCTATATCCATGATTTTTTTGGTACTCCAATGTGAAGTAGGTTTGACTGATGTAAATTTTGGTGAGGTTCAGATATTGTTCCATTATTTCTCCAATTAACTTGATTGAGGTTAGCCATTTTTTTAAGACATTTATTACTTTCTCTTTGGGGACGTTAGGGAACATAGAAACCACATCGTAAGACACTAGTAGGTCCTTGTCCAATTTCATAAGTTTAGTTCTCTATTAATTCTGTTGAGTTTTTTATGCTTTGGCTTTTGTATTTCAGTAATCTATTGAATTGATTAAACAAGTAATTGGCTAAATTGTATGTGGTGAATTTATTGTATTTACATTAGGTCTCATTTTATTATGAGGTTTGTGTATTTTTGGAAGTCCATAGATTCTGGGTATGGTAGGGTGGTCTGGTGAAATCTTTTTTTGTACCTCATTTAGTATGGTTCTGCTTTTGTAATTTGCTTACTGAACTGACATATTTTTGGGTAGGATCAGTTATATTTTCATACTCTTGGCTATCTAGTAAAATATACATGCTATTTTCATAAACTATCTCATCCATTATAACTATTTTGTTGCCTTTATCAGCCCTGCTGTAAATTGCACCTTTTTCTTTCAAGGATTTGTTTACCCTATGAAATGGTCTGTTTAGATTTTTTCTTTTGTTTTCATTTTTTCTAGAACTTGACCACATTGTGCCCTGATGAAATTTCTCTTCAGATTTATTGCAAGTCGCTATCTCAATATCTGCTACATATTCTGTTAAATTTCTTGAGTAATGTATGCAAGAGTCGAGACCTGTATTTAAAAGTTGTAATTATTGTGTTGAAAAATGTTGAGGTTTATGAGGTTTATTATTTTTTTTTTTTTTATTTATTTATTTTGCTCGGTCGTTCCTAACCTAAAAAAAATTACCCTTAAATTTTTTTCATTCAGATATTTCCTAATTGCGATGCTAGTTTTAAATGCAATTCGCAGGTTAAGTCCAAATCAATTATGGTTTTGTAGTGTTTTGTTTTTGCGTTAGAGCGTTGTGGTATAAATTCAAAGTGGATTCAAATACTCGTGGCGCAAAGCTGTTGTTTTCTTTCTCCCCGCACGCCTACCCTTTTTCTACCTTTCTTCTGGAGTCAAAGGAGATTTGCTACTATTACAATGACAGCCGCCTACTTAGTAGCACACAACCCCTATCAATTTTATTTACTTAAAGGAGGTCAGCGTAGGCTGTCAGGCCGTACCTCGCTGCAGCAAACCACTGGATCCACCTGTTTCTAGGAGTTACCCAAGGTGAGGTCAAGGTTAGTGTATATATGAATTAATTGCCAATTTCAATAAGACAACGAAGTGATAGATTGAAATTGAAATATGTCTGAAAAACTCGGCTTTGTGATAAGAAACAACGATAGGTTACGTTATATATTAAACAAAAAAATAATACATGTATCATTTTCACTGTTATAAGCGGATGCCTTTTTCATTCTGGTTGCGGCTCGGCTGTCCCTCGGGACTGGAGCTCCAGCAGTGTCTCTTCGTGCATTAAGAATAAAGTTAAACTGTTAGAATGAACTAACTGGTCGTCTTTTGCCCACGTGCTATACGATGCTCTTTGCCATCTGCGGGTCTTATGTAGTGTGCTAACACAACCATGTAAAGTTTCCTTAACTACCTATTTTAAAAGGGTTTACCTACCAACTTTATAAAAAGAGGTGCTAAAACTGGTCACTGTCAATGTCCATACGCTATTGATATATCTTTAAAAAACCAAAACCGATTACATTTACCAGACTCCCAATATGGTAAAAAAAATGGCGGCCGAAGTTGTCCTACTACTGCCAATGGCAAATACGAAACTTATACGCAGCATTACTTATACAGAATCACATTATTTATCATTAAAAGTATTTCGTTTTCAAGTATCTGAAAATTTTTATAAACAATATTTATCAGATGTAAACGAAATATAAAATAATATGTATTATAAACTTCTCCACACACATATATAAAAATACATACCATAACTTCCAAATTACTATACATCTTAAAACTAATCGACAGGGATAGGACAGAATCATATTTATCATGATCTATTTTAATGAAAAGGACGTTGTCTTCCTTGCCAATAGTCAGTTATAAGCGGGTATGTATGTCTTGGTTTAACCTCACTTGCAAAAGAGTCATAACATAACATCCTGCTCACGCCATTCATTAAAATCTCATATCTTTTTTTTTTTGAATGATTTATTTATGGACGCTCTTTAACAGCTCAGGTCATCAGCGTCCCATTCAACTCAGGGCGTGAAACGGCCGACAAATTTTGCTCAGAGGCCTCTCTTTCAGGCTTGAGGTTCTTTTTCGTGCCGTAAATGTACGACACGGGACCCACGGTTTTACTTCCCTTCCGAAGGAAGCCATACTTAGGATTTTTACGCCCCGAAAAAATCCATCGGTCCTGGCCGGGTTCGAACCCGCGATCTTGGGTTTAGCAGGCAAGTATGGTAACCATTACACCACCAGGACCGACAAAATCTCATATCGATCCAAACCCCTATTCATACGATCTTTCGGGCCTATTCTTTTATTATATAATCACATCTTCACATACGGGTAGATTACAGAAAATTACACAAGGAAAATCTCCTCCTTAACCACAAATTTTGGTACGAAACGTTTAGTAAAGTTTCATCATTAACTGCACCACCTGTGATGCCTCAATAGGAAAAAATGGCAAACCTCATATAGTGCACTCTATAAATGGACCACCACGGGTGGCCGAGGTCGTTAATGCGCGGACTCGTGAGCGGGAGGTCTGCGGTTCGAATTCCGCCAGGACCGTCCTCCCTGGATGAGGCTTTTTCCGGTTTTCCTCAGTCCTCATAAATGTCAAATGCCGGGGAGGTACCCTAAACTTAGGCCTGTAACGTTTCCTTCCTTAATAAATCCTTTCCCAATAAATCATTTCATTTCATGTACCACCAATGCCCACCGCCTGTGGTGCCTCAGTAGTCAAAACGGGCGTTAAACTCCATTCTCAAAAAAAAAAAACTCTAGGAATAAAGGTCACAATGCGCAAATTAAAAAAAAAAAATTGTATACCAGACAACAATTATATACTCTGGAAGAGTTTCAACAACAAAAAATCCACCAGAAAATGGCCAGTATAAATCTATGCTAACTACAGCTTTCATAAAACTGGTAAGTAAAATATTTTAAATTAATTAAGGAAACCGTTGTATGGTTGTGTCAGCGTCAACCTACGATACCCATAGATGGCAATGAACGCCGCTAAGGCCTGTAGGCAAAACACCACAAGTTGGTTCATTGGATCGCTTTGTATAAGCACCATAAAAACTCAAAGCTAAATGCTTACTACTTATTTCTTTATACATGATTACTAGAAGAAATAAACAGGAAACATAGTGATATACAATGAAGAAATAAGATATTTTTATCTCAAAATGTGGATGACAAGGACAATAATTAATTTATAAAACTGTTAAAAGCAATGAATTGCTTGGTCCATAGTTAATATCTAGCTTGAATATATGACATGACCATTGTGAATGTTTTCAGAGATTGTGTTCTAGCGTTGAGTACTCGACATTAAATGTGCCTACAAACTTTGTATCAGTATTAAAAAAAAAAAAAAATAATAATTATGTTTGTGGACCAAGGGTTATTTGATGCAACAATTCCACTAACTGTACCAAATTGCAATATCTGTAGCGTGGTTTCTATTTGATAATTTGAGATAAACTCAATTATTCTGACTTTACAAAATAGTCTCAATGAGCTTGCTAGCACGCAATTGGACAAAATACAATAAAATACCTTGAAAATACATAGATCATACTGACATGTAATTGTTTGTTGGGGCCTCCTGAGGCGTTTTTCAGTCCCCCCCCCCCCAATTTCCACATGTGGCTCAGATTTACCGTCTTCCACAGAGGACTACAGACTCTGGTAATTTCTGACATTCGCTTTCTTCATTAGCACATTTAATTAATTTAATTTATTTCTTTATTTATTACTGAAAACTATTATATTAAAGTAATCTATAAATGTTTGGCAAGTTTATTTGTTAGTGTGGTAATCATAGAAACACCTTAAAAAATAAAAAAGACAGGTGCTAATTTGCATGTTCTGCATTCTCGCACTATTCATGTCGGCTTCCTTTTTGTATTACAGGTGCGCCTTGTGCTCTCTTTTATAAGTTGTATCTTTCTGAATATTGCTGCACCTTTCTCCGGTACTCTTCAACTAGTATCACTAGCATTAATACTGGAAAGTTATTGCAAATATGCTGTTATAAGAAACTCCAGGGTTTGGTTCTGTAAAGGTTTGTGCATTAAATAAGAAGTAATTTACAACGCAGCACTCTTAAATTTATTTAAAAAAATTGCAGCATATTAATTTTTATCAGAATCGCTCCTTCAAGCCTTAATTTTAAAACAACAATTACCATGAAATTAACATTTAGAACTATTTAACATATGAAAACAAAAATGCATTGTCATTTAATCATTTAATTATCAGCTAACAAAGAAATTTCCTTCTTTTTTTTTCCTCCAATATGACTAATAATTCTCTAATTATTAGAAACAACAGCCATACTTGAGTCATTAGGCCAGTAGTAGTGGAAGTTGACTGGTGCTTCAAATGACAAATATGTGGTAAGGCAGCAAGTAAACCTACCTGTAAATCTACAATGTATTAGAAGCGACACAGATCAAGAAACGGTAGCTCACCCGCTGCCCCAAGTCATTGGTCGAAACAGCCTTTCTTCATGCAGTCCTATGATAAACTCACATAATCTGTGCAAAATCAACCATAAAGTTAAAAGTAAAGAAGATTGACATTATACTTATAGCTTCTGATCAGTTCTCAAGCTGGCCGCTTGCTCTGTTCACGATTTTAAAGCAAATGCTTGAGAAGCGAAGGGAGAGAACAGAAAAAGAAGGAGGGAGGTCAAAAAGTATTAATTAATGTGACATATGATACTAAAGGTTATTTTGTTCTTTTAAGGCAGCAGTTATTGGACTATTTGATTTCACAGAAGTCACTATTTTGTTGACCAGGATGTCTTATAAGCATTCCCATTCAAATATTTATTAGAAAATTGCTCCATATAAGAATTGCTCTTTGTGAATTATGAAAGCTTTCAACGCACAACCTTCCAAAACCTGAAAGAACCGCTGATGTCAGCATTTTATTTCTTTCTATTTCATTATCACTCTTCAGACGATCAAAATTGACTACAAAATGCATGTTTTTGTTGGTTACCAGTACTCTTTCTGTCTTCTTGTCATGCCGAATGGTTTCAGATTAATCATGAATTGTTGGCATCAAATTTACTTCCACGTCGAGTTTCTGTCAGCACAATTGTGCTCCGAGTACTATTTCCATTTTGGTTTCAGATTTTCCACAGCAGATTTAAAATTTCAATTTTTAAAAGCATTGGTCACATAACTTCCAAATTTTATAGGCATGTATATATATATATTAGTTTTTGCGCTCCAGTTTCATTATATGTATATAAAGTAGCAATTTGGCTATATAAAACAAATGTTTTTCATCTGTGTCTTTTATTAATTAATAATTGTCATTAAAAGATTAACAAAATTTTAATAGTCAAAATGAATCCTAATTATTTTGATGCAAAACAAAATGATTACATTTTTGCTATGCTATTAAGCAATAAGACCATTTCATATAAAGCCATGTCAAAGATGTAAATTCCTACACAAATAATCAAAAACACAGAATGTTTCATAATATGAATTGCAAAAAAGTTGGTTAATCATATATGCATTCAAACTTCTGAAGATAAAATGAAAGAAAATTTGTAAAATTATAAAAAACGAAATAAAGATGGATATACTCAATTATAACATAATAAAATTATTATAACAAAAATAAACAAGTAACAGAGACAAATAAAATACCACACATGTTCAACAATTATTTCACAAGTATAACGAACAGGTCATCCCTTTTAAATGACAGCTGCAATAGAAAAAAAGCTTAACCTTATTACTCCCTTTATGTACCTAAGACCAGCAGATCAAAATGAAATTCCGAACATATCTTAACTGAAAACAAAGTACTCTTCTGGTACTGATAACATTCCATATGCTATTATTAAAATTAATATCATTTAATAGCCAAATCCTTATTTATGCAACAACTTTTTCAACAAACTGCTTTTCCAAAGGAGTTCAAAATTGCAAGGGTAAAATAGCATTTTAAAAAAAGTGAAAGTAACGGACTTGAACAAGTACAAGTCAATTTCATTTTTAGCCATATTTGGCGACCAAATAGAAAAAGTAATTTACAAAAGATTGCTGAACTATATTGAAAAGAAGAACATATAACAAACACTGCATGGATTTAGGAAGAAAACATCCACAGAAACAGTAATCTTTACTTTTATAAATAAATGGAGAGTTTTATACACCAAAAATAAAATATCTTATATCTTCAATAAATTGCCTTAACTACCTGGCAGGCGCGCGTTGTAAAGTTTACGATGCGGATTTTTTAAGAAATAACAAGACAAGACATTTCTGTGGAAGTTAGATAATATTCTGAAAGAAACAGTTTCGTGCATTGTTGTAAGATGCTATTACAACAAAATTTAATTATTTTAGTTCTTGTTTGTTCCAATATTCTGAGATATGTTCAGTTTCATCCTACCTTCCACGGCTACTTGCCATTTTGTGTATGTTTTTGCATCTGTTATAACTGAAGTCAATAAACTTCTTCGATGTCCACATAAGCTGCGCATCCCTCGTTTCTCGTCGGAGGTTAACAGATCTGATCTCCAGAAGCTTATGATTCATCACAGAATAGTGGTAAGAATTATTGTGAGATCCACTGGTAAGTATTGATTTTTGCTCTAGATAAGAACTGTTCTTTCATAAGACCTCCTGCTATCTGTTTAAGGCAATTACGTCGTCTTGAAGTGCCTGCGGTTTCATAAAGGAAAATAATATTTGTGAAATAATGCCTGCAATGTTTAAAAATGTGAAAAATAGAGCCCGTGAAACTAAAGTATTATCCTTCTGAAATCGGAACAAGGATTTTCCAATTTTCTTCTCTTGCTAGCAGAAATTCTGGACGAATTTCTCGTCTATTCTGCCTCATTGTTCCAACACGGGTGATTTTCTTCTGTAGCAAATATTCAAAAAGGCAGTAGCTGGTGTACCAATTGTCAGTTGTTAGATTTCTGTTAGAGTTTTCTATTGGGACTACAAGTCTCTTCACTTTATCATCAGGAGCATTAGATATTCTATATTGTCCTTCTGGTTGCATATCGCAAAAAAAAAAAAAAAAAAAAAATCTCCAAGTTACTGAAGTAAAACATTTTTGCATCACATAATGCAAACCTTTTAGCCCGTATTTGGTTGGTTTGCTGGGCATGTACTGTATCCATCCATAGTGGCCTCTGAAAGGGCGAAGCAATTAATCTATTCGCTCATGAAAGATTTCATACAGTTAGCAACAAACTCTTCCAACGTGGTACCTATTGTAGCCAATTTATTACCTTTTCTCCGGCCTTTCCTTGTTTCTGTATCATCAAACCTCTTACAATTTATAAGTGTCAGAAACATTTTATAACTAATTACAGCCCTAAGTAGTTGCATTCCTGTTCTATCTGCCCCCCAAATTTCCATTACATTTGCATGTTGTCCCTTTATATCTCTAATCAAGAAAAAAATCTCCAGCACTGCCATGCGAGAACTGGTGTGTTTCTTGTTGCCTTTTTATATACATATTCGTATAGTTCATAATTTCATCAGTAATGTCAATGTCAGTTATTTTCATAAAAGCACTAACTTCATCAGCGATATTCATTACCCTCTTGAGCCTGCGTTAATTTTCAGAGTAGTTTTTCTCTTCGTGAAGTTTCAGTACGCTTAATTTTATACCTTTGTGTAATTATCCCCTTTCCAATTAAGAACTCCTACACTTCTTTTAGCTCTTCGAGATCGTCATCATCCACTCCTCCCTGTTCAAATTCATTAATGTGATTTTCTTATTCAAAGTTCTAGTGACTCAACTCTGCACATTATCACTTTCTTCTTGAATTTGCGAATCTCTTTAGTCAACGAATCCTTTGAACTGAAAATAAATAAAGAAAGTAATAAATGAACACACTTGCCCACATAACCAGATTCGGAAATTGAAGATACAACTATATTAAGTATAATTATTACACATAAATTGCACAATGCTTACTCTAGAACCAAGCGCCTATTCGTCACAGGAGCAGACGTGCGTTGTGCTTTTTATAACATTCAACACATCATTACTTAGAATGAGCAAAGCCAACTAAGGACGTTAAACAAAGAAACAGCAACCGTCATCACACTGGCCATTAAGCATCAGCAATGGAATACATTGCATATGTGATGCAATAACTCAAGGTAAACTATCGATAAAACCTAAATATTGCTTTATGTTTTACTTTTTACACCAGTGCGCCTGCTGGAATATTAATCAATGAAATGAATTAAAAAATAAATCGAGACTAAAGGGTTAATTTGCTTGAATTCTGTTCTTATATCATACACACACACACACACACACATATATATGCAGTAGTAAACTTCATTTTATTTTGTACATATTGCTGTTTTTAACCTTATCACATAGTTATTCGTTGTATTTTGTTTCTGTTTGTTAAATGTAGAGCATGTGTGGTTCTTTCTTTGAAGAGTATCTTGAAGGTTTCTCCTTATGTTTGCGGTGTTATACCCAAATGTTCTCAAACTGATTTTACTTCTAGTCCTTAGCGCAGTATATTTTCTTGTCATTGAGTCCCAGCTTTTCATCATTTCTAAATACCATGGTTATGGTCTTTGACTTTTTGATATACAGAACGTTTCGATTTGCCCATGTCTTGAAATTGTCCAGTGCCTTTTGTAGATCCTTCCGATTTTTAGGTGCAATGTCCATTTCATCGGTGTAGGGATAAATTTATACATACTCATAGTTCCTTTTTATTAAGCTTGTATCATAAAGGAAGTAAAGGGAATGACCATTTAGTTTTCCAGGTGCCATGATTAGTTTGTGATGTCACTTCCTTTGGAGAAAGTGATTTCATACGGCAGGCTGTTTCCCTTTTATGGTTAAGAAAGAGAAGGCAGGCTGTGAGTTGTGTGGTTTTAAGTTGTATGAACGTTGATGAAATTGGTGTGGCAAATCTGCTGTGATACCGTAAGTGTGAAGTCAGTATTTTGTTTTATTAGTTATACTATATTATTACGTGGGAATACATTACCTAAGCTGTCAAAGAAGTAGCGAGCGAAATATTTGTAGGAGTGGCAGTTATCAAGGAAAAAAAGGTGTTAGAGGAACACAGAATAAATGACAAGAGGCCATGAAACGAAGGTAAAATGATGAAATAGGCAAGATAAATTTAAAAATCGATTGAACAATATTCGGTACTGGAATTAGGTTTCATTAAGTTTAAAGGCGTAAAATCCTGTTTACGTACCAAACATCAGGCGATTTTTGCAAGTACAGACAGTAAATAAGTATGAGTATATATAATTTTTTAGTTGTATCGCGGAGAAATAAAACGAAAGAAGGTAAACCCCTTCAGTTTTTAGTGCACTTGCACACATTTTTATTTACATTATGACTGATAGGAATTTACTACTTTGGATACGCCAGGAATGCTCCGCTGAAAATGTTATTGCAAAACCATTGATTGAATAGGGCAATTACGCATCGACTCAAAATATGTACATAACAAAGGATAATATAAATAATCTTGAATTTGTTTCTCCTTATAGTACCACTCCTTTGCATAAAATAAGTACAATCTTTTAATGCATATAATTTAGCATTGGTTCTTCAGTCTTCCCAAAGGAGCTCACATACGTTTGTGTAAATACTTATTTGTACTGCTGTCATTTGTTTTGATTTCTGAAGACAGTCTTTAATAACAATAATAATAATAATAATAATAATGATAATGTCAAAGAGCAGTAGGTTGCTGCTATAGACAAGAGTCAATATAATTACCTTATACTAATATAGTCTTACAAAATTAAACCAATTTGGAGGTATTATTATTGAAACTTTAATATATGCATCCCACTTTCAAATTTCACTTCTGTATATGTGAGCCAGTTTTAAACTTATGTAAACTGCAGTAACATTTTTGCTTTGTGGCCGGTATTAACATGTGCACAATGGTTGTGATGAGATTATCTTCTTCGGATAACGAAACATTTTCCTTTCCCTTCCCCTCTCTCCAAGCATGTTTGCAACTGTATGTGATGACCTCACCACTTTTCAGCTCATACAAGTGACAGGCCTTAAAAAAAAAGTTATATTATAAAACACAAATCACCAATTGCAATATTTTCCACCTCTTGTATTATCTTCTGAGGCAGAAGACAAGTTATTTTATTTTTCATTTTATTTTATATATTGGCTAGTTTTATATATATATATCTTTTTGCATTAGAAGAACTCAAGAAGTTCGAAGTATAGCATTATCGGTGAATACTAAATGTTTTATCCTTTTTCTGCATCTCTAGTTATTGTTATTTTAGTAACATATATGTGTGTGTGTGCGCAAGAAAGAGAAATGAAAAATAAAGAAACTCTTGTAACATTGTAACTAAAATAACAAGAACTAGAGAAGCAGAAATAAATATAACACTTTAAATAGTCACACAATTTGTGCTATATTTTGAACAAATTGTGTTTTCCAGCCATAGCTAGCCGCAGTAAACTACTGGGTCAGCTCTTAGGATTCATTCTAAGTTAGGTCTGGGTTAGTGTGTATGAATTGATAAGGATTCCATTTTTGCAGACTATTATATTTATTTGTTTGTTTGTTACTTACGAAAAGGAGTGATCCTGTTGTTCTAGGTATTGGAAAGCAAGTACATAATATTTACATGCTTAGTATGCACATCTGTTCAAATTATAACTATAGTTTAAAACTATATGGAACAAAAACTATGATACAGCTAAAGCTTTCAACACTTATTTCTTAAATGTTGCTGAAGAGTAAACAAAAACAAATCAACAGAATGTTTGCCATAGAAACACAGCCGCCTTAGATTTTCTACACAAAACATACCCAAACATTTGTAGCAAATTCACTATGAATTCCACTTCTTCATCAGATATTATAAGAATAATTAAATCGTTTAAAGCTGCTAATTTATTTGGATGTGATGGAATAAGCACTACATTGCTGAAATATTGTGCGCTTGAAATAAGTTTACTTCTCAGTTATTTATGTAATAGTTCCATCTGGTCAGGAACAATCCCAAAAACTTTAGAGCTAGGCACTATTAAACTGCTGCACAAAAAAGATGACAAACATTTACGAATAAACTATTAATCTGTTATGCTATTTTCTTCCTTCTCCAAGGTTCTGGAAAAAGTAGTGTAATTACGTACACATAAATAATATTTTAACCCCGTTTCAACATAGCTTTAGAAGAAGTATTCAACCAACAATGCCTCACACATACCATTAACATAACAGCACTAAACAAAACAGGCTCTCTACCTTAGGAATTTTCTGTAATTTAGCAAAGGCTTTTGAACACTCAACCAAGAACTTTTGATTTGGCATAGAATGACCTGCAATTGTACAGCTTTGTTTGTGTTTTTTATATTCGTATACTGCCTCATTGACAATGAATGTATTGATTTTTTCATGATTTTGTTGCCTGTTTCACAGCAACTGGCGAGTTGGCCAGTGACAGAACAGTTCCCTCTGCATGCACTTCAGACTTTCCATATAAGTTGCGACTTTTACATCACTTCAGACTGATTGGAGCTATTGTTGAGTTCATTTGAACAGTAATGGTATAAATTAAGAGTTAACATGTGTATTAGTGCTTTGCTATAGTGTTCATAATTCCAGTACATATGCACACGTTAACACAAAAAAATTGTTCATTTAAGAACTTTCAAAAAATAAGATATTTTTAAAAAATTCTCTTGGAACTCACACAGTGAAGCTTGTTAATTATAATTTACAAAAAATAGTTACATATGAGTAGTATGTATAAACTGAATCTTGCAGGGAAACAGGAAAAGAATTTTCAATGGTATTTCCAGGTGTATGAGGAACATTAAACATTTTTGCAACCAGCCTATCCATTGTTGGACAATAATATAACTAAAACAAGTGGCAACTATGGACCTTAAGCTATCAAAATATGCATAAGTACAATTTTAAACTTACTGAGTCACTATCATACAGTCTGTTGAGTTCAATCCTGTGTTGATAGCTGGTGAAAAATCATGAATATTTCTAAAGAAAACTTTAGGTTCTACATTTTCCCACTCTATAAGCTAGGTGAAAGAGTGAAAAAAGACTTGGTAGCTCTTCATGGTGATCAAGTTGTTCATTTGATACCATTGCAAGATGGATTTGATCATTTGAAGAAGGAAGAGAGAATTAAAAGACAATCCTTACTCTGGCCGGCCACCAGAAACTGTGAACGAGAGAACAATTCAAAGAGTGAGGATCTTGGTGGAAGGAAATCGACATAATTATTACTATTGAAATGCAAATGGGCATCAGTGTTGGTCGCATTGACAGTATACTCCATTAACATTTAAAGCAGCATAAAAGCTGTGCAAAATGTGTTCTACATTCCCTAACCAATGAAAAAAGAGATTAGAAAGAAATGTTCAAGGAAATTGCTGAGCATGTTTCCACCAAATGTTTGACAGACACATGCACTGGTTATGAAAGTTGGTTTTATTACTATGTCATTTCAAATAAAACTCAGGACTAAATGTGTGTAAACAAAAATGACCCAAGGCCAGCTCTTCTTCGATAAGATTTTCATTCTCGGAAGTGAATGTTCACTGTTTTTGTCAACTTTGAAGGATCATTGTCAACTTTGAAGGATCATTAGTGGTTCTCTAATGCTAGAAGGAATGGCAATGAATGGTGAAGCTATGGAACTTATATTTTGGAGCCTTTATTGAAGAGCTGAGGCAATGGTGTCCAAAGACAGGAACTTCAAGTCTGTTGCTTTTGCAAGACAATGCATCTCCTTACAGAACAGCTGCAAATATTCAGCTCTCTTGACATTATCTTGGGCCAAGTAATGTAGTCCTTTTGACAAGTGGTTACACCACCTGCAACTGGGTGTGTAAAGAGTACTTTACAGAATTGCAAGAATAAGTTCTGGAATTCAGTCCTTAGCTTGGACTTTAAATGCTAGAATTGTGGAAAGGGTTAGACCCCTAACTAAATTTATTGTTGAACAGTTTCCTAAGGTATTCATATTTTTCCACCAAACATCATGACTTTTATTTGATTTTCTTTCTCTTTATGATGTTACATTTGGATCATTTTTGATGTCCTACACCTAGAACAGCTCAATAAAACTTTCGACAAATGACCAATAATACAGTTATAGTAATTAAAAATATGCAGAGAGATATTTTGACACATTGTTGGGACCCAGCATGTGTGTATACTAACTTGTAGTTGTATACTATTAGCTTTTTTCTGTACATATTATGTTCCCATTTAGGTAGTGTTGTATGTTGAAGACGGTCATCTGGAATCATGTATCAAAAGAGAGGCTTTTTGGATGACCAGATTTTGTATGCTTTTTTTTTTTTTTTTTTTTTTGAGAGAGAGAGAGAGAGAGAGTTTCGACGTTGAATCAGAAATTGACCTATTGGGCTCGAGCAGTGAATTTATGCCAAAAACTATTGACAGCGATGTAAATGTTAGTGAGGATTCCTTATCTGAAGTGGGTGTGAGTACTAATTTTCCTCAATCATTACTTCAAACATCTCAGTAGGGTCAGGCTCGGTCAAATTTCTCCACAGTGAAAATGGTGACTAGAGATGGATCTAATTCATAAGTTACCAACATATCATCTTCGTCAGGAAGGACTGCTATAAATGTCCTAAATGAGTGAGGAGATCCCACTACATATGGTTTCTAATGAATGGATGACTCTCCCATCAGTGCTTTCATCTACTCTTTGATGAATTGATGCTTTGTCTAATAAGCATACAGAATCAAATGCTCGGATGGAACTGAAACACTAGTGGACTTTTTCACTTGAGGAACTGGAGACAATCACCATCATGTCACCCAAGGAGTAATCTCAAGGTATTTCATTAGATGATCTTTGGTCTCATTCCTGGGGCCCCACATTCATAAAGGATTTAAATGTTAAGGGATAGATTCCAGGATCTGCTCAGATTTCTCCGATTTGATGAGAAAGATTCCCATTTGACAAGTCACTCTTGTATCTGAAATTTGGAATAGATTTGTGAAAAACTCTCCATTGCCGTCATTCAGGAGAAAATATAACTATTGACGAGCAATTACTTCCAAGCAAAAAAAGGAGCAGGTTTATCCTTTTATGCTCAACAAATCTAACAAATATGGTCTTAAATTCTGGATGTAGCCTCAAAATATACATGTAATGCCATACCATACCTAGGTAAGGGTGGGTGATGTATGTCCGAAGAATTAAACTCTATGGAAATATATCATTCTACGTCTAATATAATAGTTCAAAATCAATTAATAAAGTGATGACCGACAACTTCTTCATATCTCTTCCACTTGTCAAGAACCTGCAACAGAAGAAAACGTCATTAGTGGGAACAATGATCCAAATTTCATCTTCAAGTTCCTAATGAGGTAAAAAAAGGCAAATGTACCATTACATCACTATTTGAGATGGACTAATGGCAGAGATTGTTTCTTAATTGTTTACCAAGCAAAGAAAAATAAAAATGTCATACTCCTCAGTATACTGCATTCTTATGTGGCAGTGAGGAAAGAAGATAAGAAGAAACTAGAAACTATAACCTTTTACAATAACACCAAATTTCGGGTAGATTAATAAATATTCCGCTAAAGTAGCATGTAGAAGATGGTTAATACACGTTTTCTACACTATCCTGGACATTGCTGTCATCTACCTCATCTACAATGAGGTAAAGAACAGAAAGATAAAAATAAGAAATTCATCCTTCATTGTTGAATAAACTGAAGTGGTGGAAAAGCACGAGGAGGAGGATGAAGGGCATAGGCCTTCCAAAAAAGGAAAGAAATGCCAAATCAATTTATGTAGACAAAACAAGACAAGTGTTTTTTGTGAGAAGTGTCACAAAGTTGTGTGTGGAAAATGTGCACGAAAAATACAGTTCATCTGTGCAAAATGCATATAGGTAGTTCAGAAAAAAATTTATAATCCTTCAAATAAATGTATGTAACTGAAACAAACTAAGAAGTGTAATTAGTCATGAACTTAAAAGCAAATGCTAAATTTGCATATTAAAAATAATATATAACTTTTTCAAATTAAATATTTAAGCATAATTTAATATCCACTTGTTTATTGTTCTGAAAGCATTTTTAAGTTCAAATAAAGATATTAATAAATAAATAATAAAATAAAGCTATTAATAAATAAATAATAAAATTTTGCATGTTTATAGTGGAGGTAATTATAACCCCTTTCTGCTGTTCTAGTTTTGAGGTGACAGTTGCAAAACTTTTTGATTGCCGTTTGTTCTTGCTCTACATAGAGATACCGTGTGTAAACCTGTCAGTAATGTTAAAGCTATAAAAACCTTACTTAATAAAACTAATAATAAAAAATGTAGGGTAAGTGCAAACTGAATAGAAGCTATGAATTTGGAGAACAGTTAGAACATTTTCCTCAAAAATTCCTCCTACATCTTGCATAGGAGTGCAAATTTCATTGTACTCAGCATAGTTAGCTACAAAACTTTTAAATTTGAAAACATACTAGGTCACTGTTGTCATTGTAGACAAGAGATCTTGAATTTTAGGAAAGTTTCTGTGTATGGTTCCATTTACGTGATTATTTTTCGATGCAATAACACATATTGTAGTACAGAAAGCCACAATTTTATACACTAAAACCCCTTCATGATGAGAACATTGGTGTATGATGTGCGGTAAATGCATAGTGTGTTAGATAGAGTAGGAAGATACATGTATGACTTACAGTAAATATGTGATTTTTTATTTATGAGAAAAATTGAAAAAGTGTATGGAATAAATCTCACGCATTAGAAGAGCTGAAAGACAATATCAGGCAAGAAACTTAATTTTGGAAGATGAACTGATATGTGTGAATGATAATTTTCTAAAACAATATCAAAAATGTGTGAATGTAGCAGGTCATTTCCAAACTCTCCTATATGTCCCTATTTTCTTGTGCTCGTAATTGTCACTGTGACAGGAGTTGTTGCTCTGCCAGTTGCCATCAAACAAGCGACAGAACCATGAAAGACCACAGTAATACAAAGAAAAGATTGCTAGTTCATTTTTAATTGTATAATGTTCTCTAGGCTGTACACATACATTCTCTCTTCTTTCAGCAGATGTATTAAAACTGACTGCCTGATATGCATGATATCAGGTCTTTTGCAACATACATCCAATTTACCAAGTGTCCTCACTACAGCCTACATATCCTGAGATGCTGTTATAATTAACTTCATCAATAAGAACAACATTTTGTTGCAGAAAATTATCAGCATGTAAATAGATATTAGTTGTAATTCTCTTTAAAGTGTTAGGAATGAAAACAAAGCCTTTGAGATGTTGATATTACATGTGATGTACTAAATATTTCTTTATTTTATTGAAAGGTGGTTCATTATTGTGACATGACTACATTCTTTTGACACCAGGTGTACAGATGAAGAGAAGTCCTAATTTCGCAACTATACAGTGTCAGTTAAAAATTTAGGACCATGCCACTGATAGTTGGAATTAATGAGAAGTTTTGTTTTGTGTATCCAGGTTAGAGGAAGCCCACAAGATTTTACTAAACGTTTATGTATAATGAAACAGATATTTTTAATTGAAAAATATCAGGTGGAATCATTATTTCTAAACTTTTATCTGACACTGTACCTTGTTTAGTAAGGAACCCCCCAGTCATGTTTTACTTCATTTGTACATTAACCAGTAGTTGATACAGCAAGTTATTGCCATTTTTATTTACTTTATAAGTAGCGTTCAATAATAAGCAATGTTAGTACCCTGAAATCGTTGTCTTAGCAAATTTACTTACTCAAAAATAAACACATTAATTTAAAGCAGTGTTATCTGTAAGGGACTCGGTAAGCATGTTGAATAATTTGATAAAGGTAGGAAAAGAAGTGGTAGGAGGAGCCTCTTGCTCATAAAAATCGTTGTAACATGCGTTTTTTATTTGTTTATTTAAGACACTCTTTAACATCTCAGGTCATCAGCGTCCCATTCTATTCAGGGCGTGAAACGGCCGACAAATTTTTCTCAGCGGTCTCTTTTTTCAGACTTGAGGTTCTTTATCGTGCCGTAAATGTACGACACGGGACCCACGGCTTTTCTTCCCTTCCGAAGGAAGCCATACTTGCGATTTTTACGTCCGAAAAAAAAATCTATCGATCCTGTCCGGGTTTGAACCCGCGACCTTGGGTTTAGAAGGCAAGTATGGTTACCACTACACCACCAGGACCGACTATACATGCGTCACGTATCATTTGCATTCATAGGAAAGTTTGCCTCCAGTTTTATGGACTGGTTATTGCTAAGTTACAAAGTTAACATATTTCTAGATATGTGTGTATATTAATGACAACATGCCATTTGAAAAATTCTTGGAAGGAAGCACAAAATGCTGATATAGCATTTTGAAATTATTCTTATTTTTCAACATGGTCTCGATACTGATTCTGTCCAGCGATGCTCCAAGGCCTTTATTCCATCACGAAAGCCAGGTTCCTATAGACCTGCAACATACGCTCAACTGATTATTTAAGCTCTTCATCGGGCCAATATTTCCATCTGCAAAGGAATTTTCACAGTTTAGGGAACAAGTGGAAGTCTGATGGAGCAAAGTCAAGGGAATAAGCCAATGTCGTAGCAAATCATACCCCAATTCATCGATTTTCGCCACTGCAATGACGCGTGTGAGGATGAGCATTGTCTTGGTGCAAGATGAATTTCTTCTTTGATAAACACGGCATTTTCTGGCGTATTTTTGTCTTCAATAGGTTCAGAAGTTTAGTATAATACGCTCCAGTGATAGAAATTCCAATTGGAAGATAATCAATTAGCAATACACCCCTGGCATCCAAGAAAATCGACACCATGATCTTCCCGGCCGATTTCACCCACTTGGTCTTCTTTGGCGATGGAAAATTGTGATATTTCCATTGTTTAGACTGAAACACATTTCTTCCTTCAAAATGTAAAATATGCGTTCCTCTGAAATACCCATGCCTTCAGCAATTTTGGGCACCTTCAATCAGCAATATAAACAATATGAACCTTGTCCTGTTACATAATGCACTAAACCCTTACTGGGTCTATGAATGAAATGAAAGAAGGTAGAAGAGTGTATGAAAGATTACAATCCAAACCATTCAACTCAGAAAGGGTTTAGTACATTATGTAACAGGACACGGTCCATATTGTTCATATTTGCAAAAAATTAAATTAAAAACAAACAATACATGGACGTTTTGTAACTTGGTCGGTACACCGGAACATGTTTCATTCGTATGCCCTAAATACCAGTCAATTGTAGATGAGGAAATACGGTTACTTGCAGGGAAACACATTTGGAACATCATTAGAGATCTAGATGATTTTAGGATATTGAATGATTTAACAAACAAAATATCATATAAAATGGCAGAATTTACACGATATCTATAAGCAACAAAAAATCAAATAAGAAAGAAAACCCAACGGTCAGAAATCGTGCATTCCTCAAGAAAATCACAGAAAGGCAAGAAAAATATGCAAGAAGAATCAGTTCAAGAACAAGATGATGAAGAGGATAGCACGCAAGTTGAATCAGAAGAAGGTAGCAGAATTAACAGAAGAAGGGAATAATAGTAGTCATCGGGCGGAAAGGAAGCAGCTGAGAGAAGAAGTAGATCTAGAACAAAAGGAGGAAAATATAAGGTACAGATAAAAGTTGAAAATTAGAAGAAGACGAAGAAAAAAGAGAATAGAAGGAAAATGAACTGTCAACATACCATGGCCCGCCATAACTGCTTGAGACCAGTAGTAACCTCATTGGTGTCCAGGTCCTGTTGCCTGAAATTCTGGTGGTAAGCAGCCCGGATACCGAGCAGAAATGAAGATTGTAATTATTAAATTGTATAAATATTGTAAATTAATTCTAAATGCAATTGTGTAGGTTTAATTGTAGGTTGTGGTTAAAATAGCCGTAGTGCTCAATTCTAGTATCAGTTTAGTCCTTTGTTTAGTTATAGTATTAGTACTGTAGAATTTAAATTTTAATTGTAATAAATGTAAAATGAATAAATAAAAATTAATCTGAAATGTTATGTCCTGATATATAGAATCAAGTTATCAGGATATAAGCATTGCAGAATAAAATAAAAAAAAAAAAGTTCAATCGGCGACCTTCCAGAACCACCACGTGCACCTAATGGATAGTTTCTGATTTTGATCGTCCGCTGCGTGGGTCATCATCTTCCAAGCTTTGATGGCCGCGTTTAAACTCCGTGGTTCGCTAGGAAACTGTTAAAAATGTTGATGCAGAATTTCCTAGAGTGTTTGCCATATCTGTTGTAATCCTCGTGGCATGCATCAGTTGCCAGCAATGCTCTCCATTGATGATTTTGTCTTTTTCTATACAGCCTCTGAGTTCAACTTCTTGATGAACACTTTCACAATATTGCATCCATTGTTTGGATTGCTGAATTTATGTTTTATGGATCATTGAATACGCATATGGAATTTTTCTTGGACATTCAACTTACTGGACGTTCTGAATGTTCTTCATTTAAAAAAAATGGATGAATGACCTCTTTTAAGTTCGGTACTTCTTTCTTCACTGTAGAAAACGATGGTGAAGAGTCTTTCAAAGTGCAGTCCAATTCTATTTTTATGTCGTATGATATTCATGTTTTTAAACGAAGTATTTTATTATTACACCACATTGTATAAATTTTTTTCGAAAATACTTCACCTTTTTTATTTTACTTAACAAAATGAAAGCGTATGTTTGAAATTTTATGATACGCCATCTAAAGGGTCTTAAATATCCTCGCTGTTTCACCATCTGTATGTCAGACCGAGTATCTATATTAATTGAATGTCTACAGTGAAGGCAGTTTTCTTTACATTTACCTGTGCCCTTGGTATCCTGACATCTCGTAGGATCTGAAAAGCAGCAGTCATCGAGTCAGTTCTTCAGATCTTACCATGGTAGTAGTTCAATCAGGAATTTCAGTGCACAAGGTCAACAATCCTACATATCATTTCTGGAGAAGTACACGATAAGAGCACCATGAGATGAAAATTATATAAAGCCAATTAATGAGAAAATTTCCGAGAAAATATAAGAGGTGGTGGGAAACATGAAGTGAGATTCGTTTACACACTGATCTCGCGCTGCAAGGGTGTATATTGAATGTGCTGGTGTTCCTATTATCCGGTGAAAGAGTGAAACTCGTGCTCTTTGAGATGTACCTATTCGAGAAGACAAATACTGGCATTGTAATGCAGTCATTGCATGACCTGTGGCCGGGGGGCATGCATCACGAAAAAGTGAGACTTGTGGTGACTGATCAAACAGGCTACTATGCTTTCGGCTTTCTACAACTGAAGGTCGTGTACCTCAACTATGTGACATATTGCACATGCACTGCACCGTGTTTGTGAAAGAGTCGAGGAGTACTGCAATAGAGTAAATGATTCATTGCTGCTCTGAAGAAGATTCCTGTAAAGGCCCCTAATCATCAACTTTTATACCCCAGAAGTTACCACAATTTCCGGTCAAAAGCAGGTGGGATACTTGGATAAGATGCACAGTTTTATTATGTGAAAAGTTCGATTTTCTCTGGATTCAACGGACATAACAGCCATCAAGCAGGCCCAACAACTGTTCAACGACTAAGACCTAGAGTTGGAACTTTTCGCAAATGCTACAGGTATTTGCCTTATGTAAGTTAGGAGAAGAAGACGACATGGAAAAGGAGGAACAAAGCAAAAAGTTGACAACTTTGAGTAACAACCTTTATAGATTTGCCAAAACCAAAATATAATTAATTTGGAGGAACAATGCGGATATGGAAGCCTGAGTAACTTCCTCACTTTCCGCTGTTTACAAGTCGGTCCTGGTGGTGTAGTGGTTACCATTGGTGTAGTGGTTACCATACTTGCCTTTTAAACCCAAGATCGCGGGTTCGAACCCGGCCAGGAGCGATGGCTTTTTTCGGGCGTAAAAATCCTAAGTATGGCTTCCTTCGGAAGGGAAGTAAAGCCGTGGGTCCCGTGTCGTACATTTACGGCACGAAAAAGAACCTCAAGCCTGAAAGAGAGGCCTCAGCAAAATTTGTCGGCCGTTTCACGCCCTGAGTTGAATGGGGCGCCGATGAACTGAGATGTTAAAGAGCGTCCTTAAATAAAGCAATCAATCAATCCGCTGTTTACAAAATATGCTCCATTGTTTTCATTAGATGTATAATGGAGTTTCTCGTATAAAGTCGAAAGCGTCTGCGAAAACAATTTGAAACATAGACACGTGTGCAATCCATGGTAACGAATTGATTGAAACCCAGCAAATGCCTTACACACACACGCACGCACGCACACGCACGCACGCACACACCAATGTTGAACAAATAATGTTAACTGGTTTAGACCCGGATAAAGATTTTTCAATTAACAACATTCATCGAACTCGTTAACCAGTAAAATTGGATTATGGGGGGGTTAACCTCAGGCGAAAATTTAAAAATCGCTCTAGCGCCCGCAATATTTTTTTCCTCAGTGATATATATGCCATTTAAATAAATTAATTTCTGAAAGTCGTAAAATCACGCTATTAGGTGTGGGAGTTTACCTGAAATTCAAAATTTAAAATCGCTCTAGCGGCACCAATATTTGTTTTTTTGCAGCTAGACTCGGTATGTAGCATTTAAATAAAATAAGACAAATCGTTTCTGAAAATCAGGAAAATCGAAACATTATGTGTAGGGACCGAAAACCGAAATTTATGAAACTCTGACGTTCTTCTTTCAATTGTAAAATAAAAGACAAATTAACTCAGCATATAAACTGTATTTTTAACGATACATGTGTTTTATATTAACAAAATCATCCTGGTGAAGCAGCAACTGTGAAATATTAAAATATGTGTGTGTAAGAATTATATTTGTATGTATGAGTGCTCTGAAATAACACCCAGAAAATGTTTGCGCTACTGCAATGAAATTAAATTTCAAAGCCAGTGAAAATCGATGGGACGTTCGATTGTATATGTTTGCTTAGTACATTGTGATTGTTTTTAAATAGTAACTTTTTTTTATTGAAACATATGAACATCTTAAATAAATAAAAGTTTTATGTTATTTCTCTCTATTTTAGCGAATGTAAGGATATCGATATCAAGAGCTCATAGACATGGTTATATGTTTCATTTAATGGTTTTGCTTCGTTAAAGTGTAACAAAATCCTTGTTGGCCGCTCTATAACCCCAGTTTATGCAGAACATGCCTGAAACAAGGCTTTATTCATTCGAACAGGAGTTCATATTGCCTCTCCTCCAAGAAATGCTCGTAGAGATCTGAAAGATAACGGCATGTCTGCAGCACTAGTATAAGTAAGAGTTCCGACCTGATAATGTTAGGTAGGTGATACAATAAAAATACAGGTAATCTCCCTTTACTTCAGTGCATTTTACACATCTGTGGTTTTAACATTTTAACCCCCCTACAAAAGGAGTCCAAAACTTTGCAAAATGATGGAAAACAGCAATTTCATCTCATTATCGTTCGTGAATCTCTGCTCTCGAAGTGTTCAAAACAGGTAATAGCCACTGGGGCCAAAGGCTGGGCTGTACAGTGTAAGTTATGTGAAGGTGCTTTGTCATGCAGCGGACATGGCATTTGCTTAATGCAGTAGCTCAGCATAGTAACCGTTTGTTCCTTTCTCCGAAGTCTATAATCAGAATTGCTCTGCAGTCCCAAAAAATTATCGCCTTGACCTTGCGTATCGGGGGTGTTTCATTCTTCATTGCAGCTTTGTCTTCAGGCACCGGTCACTCAGAACTTCTTCCTCGACAAGGGTGATATTTTTTGTGTCAATGCGTCCACAGGCCTACCCTCAAGTGGGTCATCTTCAAGGCTGGCTTTGAACGAAGTCATTTTGACAACTCTGCAGTGGAATATGTAGGGGAAACCTCATATACACCGCTAAGGTTTTGTTTAATATGTGGATGGCCTTCTTTAGTTAAACATTCAATCACTGCTCTATTTTTAATTTTGTACATCATGCTATATTTGCAACATGTGTGAATTAAATGGGATTTTTCAAACAAATGAATGGTATGTTGGAAAAGAGATGCAGCTGTATTGATCATCGCAGCAATGGATCTTGGCCTTCTATGTCAAGACCAAACCTCGCACATCTCCTCCAGACCTTTAGTTTGTAACAAGTAGCCGAGTGTATAGAATCCCAGCCTATTGAAACAGTTACAAAAACATTGTGTGGAGTTTACGTAAGACTTAAAAAACAATTTCTGCCTTAGCCAAAGTAATTCGTAGTACTATTTCATGCAGAAGAAATGCCGATTCGAAGTCGCTATCAGTTTGAAATGTTATGGTGTTACTACTTCGCTCAGGAAACAATTTACAATGATAAACAGAAGGCCTTGCATATAAACCCTATTATTATTATTATTATTATTATTATTATTATTATTATTATTATTGTTATTATTATTGTTATTTTATAATCCAGCTTGTTTGTATATGTCTTCAATAACCTATAAATTCATATAACATTTGGAAAACACCATGCCTTACATGAGAAGTGACGTAGAAATATGATTCTGAATTCAGAATTGATCTTAAAAAGCTTTACACCTCGCCATGTATGCTTACATCCTCGGA
Organism: Metallyticus violacea; assembly: GCA_030762175.1. NCBI lineage: Eukaryota > Metazoa > Arthropoda > Insecta > Mantodea > Metallyticidae > Metallyticus > Metallyticus violacea. The sequence goes on from CM060836.1 coordinate 24,068,163, forward strand.
AAAAAATGTAATATATTGACATTTCTTCTCAAATATAGAAAATAGGATAATCGGTGGCGTAATATTTCTGTAAATAAGTAGAATAACATTTTATCAATAATTGTACTTTGGTGTAGGTTTTACAGAGTAAAGATTCTGCTGGTATTAATTCATTCAAAGAGTTGTCGATGTTTACAGTAATTGTGCTTCCTGATCCTTGTTCTAACGCTGAAGTATTTTGTTTATTTATCGGTTGAACTTGGTGAAAAGGTTACATAACAGATTACACATCAAAACCTGCTAGTGCTGTACTCCATACAAAAAAGTGCACGTAGGGTATTAAGTTATGAAATCCCTGAAAGCGTGTTACATGAGATGAGATAATCTCAGCTCCATATTCGCGTTGAATTGGCACGTAATACAGTGTGTCTGTAGGCATTTGCACCACATCTGTCTAGGCTGCCTAAATATTAAATTTCTATCGTTTCAATGCATTGCTCATTTACTTGAAACGTCCCCAACTCCTTTTTTCGGGACATACATTGCTGTTTTAATTGCATCTCTCTTGTTTTCTCGCAGTTAACCATCATTCCCCCTTTTATATTTTCTTCTTGCAAAAGTCCAATTTTCTTTCCAAAATCTCTCGTAACCACATCTGTTACTGTCAAGAAAGTAGTGGGGGGGGGGTGGCAAAATACGAAGTTTGTACAAAAAGTATCCGACATTGGGCCGGGATAAACCAGTTCTATATTTGATTGAACACTTCCTAATGCACTTCAAAGTAGACCCCTAGGGAGTCCACACACTTAGTTCAAAGTTCCTTCCGTCGCTGGAAGCAACACTCAGAGGCTGCTTTAGAGATGGTGCGCAGCTGTTTCGTCGCGTTTTTCATTATGTCCTCGCGGCATTCAAAACAGGATACTTTTAGCGTTTACGGGTCGTATCCGTAACCACGACTGCAGTCTTCAGGAACTCAGGACCCTCTCTAGCACACTGGAGTATGTCCTCTGTAATCCAAAGGCGGAGTTGTTTCTGTACCGGTGAAAGCAGCTTGGGCACAAATTTTGATGCCTTGTGCATGGTCAATCCTCAACGATGCTGCCTGCGGAACCTCATCAGAAATTCCCCGACTGTCAAACGACGGTCTTCCAAGTTGAATGTCCGCACTTTCTCGCTAACGACATATCCGCTTATTGTGGTCTTCCAGAACACTGGTCACTCTGGTGGATCTTCATTTCCCCTAGTTTCTAACAGAACTTGAAGCAGTATCGCTATTCCAAGCGTTCAATCATCCAGAATGCGGCGAACACGCGCTACGACAGCTACTGACTCCAACGAGGTTGCTGAGGGGGGGGGGATCATGCATACCCGTGAAAGTTCGTTCTACGTTCAAATGCAATTGTCATATCTACATAATCATTAGCTACCGAGGGGAAAAAATTCTGATACTTTTTACACGCCAATCATCCTAAAAGAGGAGCTATCTCCAGCATTACCATAACTAATCTAAAATAAAATACAGTACATAGCTCTGTCTCCAGAATTTATAGCCAGCCTGTATATAGACTTAACCGGTAATGCGAATTTTGCGCCTTTGGAGCAACAGTAGTGTTGAATAGGAGGGAGTAGCAGCATCAGAAGGAAAACATCCTCCGAGTATGGAATTCGAACCACAGATGCATACTTCAATCAGCCGTTTTTAAAAGCGCAGCTAATCAGTCAGCGTTTTTTTTTTTTTTTTGATTGATTTATTTAACATCTTACGTCATCAGCGTCCCATTCAACCCAGGGCGTGAAACGGCCAACAAATTTTGTTCAGAGGCCTCTCTTTCAGACCTGAGGTTCTTTTTCGTGCCGTAAATGTACGACACGGGACTCACGGCTTTACTTCCCTTCCGAAGGAAACCATACTTAGGATTTTTACGCCCCGAAAAAATCCATCGGTCCTGGCCGGGTTCGAACCCGCGTTCTTGGGTGTAGGAGGCAAGTATGGTAACCACTACACCACCAGGACCGACATCAGTTAGCGTATCTAGATATGTTTGTTTCTAAAACAATTATTACTTTTATAGTGCTTCTTACATTGCTTTTACCCCCTCAGGGGCCCAATTTATTGGGTACGGGGCGTAGCGACCCCGAGGCACCCGAGCTGCTCCCTCAGGTCCGCGCTCAGCGCGTTTGACTCCTTTTTATTTCGCCTCTTTTATTGTTTTATTAGTCCTACTTCCCTGTTCTTTGTCTGATGGGTGCCCCCGTGTTTGACGCGGTAAAATGTGACTGGGTAACGGCGTAACTCCCAGCACAGGGTTATCATGTAGGACGGGAGCGTATCCCCTGGTAAAGGCCAGGCCCGGGGAAGGGCCATTGCATGAGCTGTAGTCTTCCTGCAGGCGATTGGGTCCCTTCGTCAGCCCACAGGAAGGTGTGACCCTGAGGTTACTCTGTTCAGGCCAGAGCCAGTAACCTAAGCCGGGGTGGCGCCCAGGAAGCAGCCCGCCATCGGAGACGGTTGCAATGGTGGAGGAATAATTCGCTATGGTACTGGAAAATAATCCTTTACATTTTAAACGTAAAAGAGTTGATGCAAAAGAAGTAATCGAGAAGTCTTTCCCTCGTTACTTAGTCATTAGTCGAACTGAAGAGAATCAGTCGTTTACGACCGTAAACCCATTTAAAATTCAGAAGGGCATTGATGCCATAGCTGGACCCGTTAAGTCCTGTACCCGTCTACGCAACGGATCACTTTTGGTGGAGACACTTGGCCTGTCTCAAAGCAACTCGTTGCTCAAGGCGACGCTACTCCACGGATATCCCGTCCGTGTCGAGAAACATAAGACCATGAATTCGTCGCGAGGAGTTGTTACAACAAATGTTCTAGACGGAATGTCCGACCCGGAAATCCAGAGCTGTCTGGAAGACCAAGGGGTCACCTCAGTTTATCGTGTACAGGCAAGGAAAGAGGGGGAATTACAGCCGACCCGGACTCTTTTCCTCACATTCGACAGGGTCGATTTGCCGCAGAGGATCAAGGCGGGCTACGAGGTGATAGAAGTGCGCCCGTATATCCCGAGCCCGTTGCGATGTTTCCAGTGTCAGCGTTTTGGACACACTCGCATATCATGTAAAACTGCCATTTCCATCTGTGCAACCTGCGGTCAAGCAAGTCACGAGGGAGCATGCCCATCCGCTCCTGTCTGCGTCAACTGCCGCGGTGAACATCCAGCCTCGTCCCGCGATTGCCCTCGTTTTCGAGAGGAGCGCTGTATCCAGGAGATCCGGGTGAAGGAAAAACTCTCCTTTACTGAAGCCCGGAAGCGATTCCAGTCTCGCCAACCTGTCGTGCCTAAGACCGGCACCTACAGCGCAGTAGCTTCTTTTGCGCCCAAGAAGTGCGATAGCAGTACGCAGACCTGCGATCTTGTGTTTACACGGGTCCAACCTACGCCTAGTTCTCCGAAGCGCTCTACCGTGAAGCCCAAAGCGGTTGTTTTTAATGCCCCTGAAATTAAGTTCAGGACGAGTTTTACGCGTACAGATTTTTTAAAGTCATCAACTCAGGTAGAGCAGAAGAAGAGCCCTTCTCCTCCTCGGAGGTCACGCTCCCATGATGGGAGCAAACCCGCTAGGCGGTCGCCGTCGCCGCCTATATCTACATCCAACCGATTCCAGGCGTTGGAATCGGTGGATGCTTCTCAGCGGGAGAGCCCTCCCTCTGAGGAAGTGATGGAGCAGGATGTGCCTGCTCCTTCAAAACCACCGAGTCCCACGCGACTGAAAAAAGGACGTTTGTTTCGCCCCGCACCGTCCAAAAAGTAAGGTGGTAAATTTTTAGCTTCTTTTATCTAATTTTTACAATGGCTATCCTTTCGTGGAATGTGCGTGGTCTCCGTAGTCGCAGACCTGACCTCGAGTTAATTTTACGTTCTACTGACCCTTTACTCGTGTGTCTCCAAGAGACTAAGCTTCGCCCAAGTGATTCTTTTAATTTACGCGGTTACTCTTCGGTGAGATTTGATCTCCCTCCCGAAGATGGCACTCCCGCTCACGGCGGAGTTTTACTTTTAATTCGAAACGACCTGTACAGCACCTCACTACAGCTCCAGACTCCTTTACAAGCTGCTGCAGCTACAGTTCACTTTTCTGGCCTTAGTTTTTCAGTCTGCAATGTTTATTTACCTCCGTCCGGCACCATCACCACAGTTGACCTGGACGATCTTCTGTCTCAGCTACCACCCCCTGTTCTTCTTTTGGGGGATTTCAATGCACACCACCCCCTATGGGGTTCCACCACGGAGTGTGCAAGAGGTAACCTCTTAGCTGACTTTTTGCTAAATCACAATCTTATAGTTCTCAACACTGGTCAACCAACTTTTCTCTCTGACAGCACTCATAGCTTTTCGCACTTGGATTTATCCATTTGTTCTGCCTCGCTTGCTGTACATTTCTGCTGGAACGTCATCTCTGATTTATATTCCAGTGACCACTTTCCATGTCAGATCCATGTACTCTCTCCGAACGCACATTCACAGCGCACGTCAAAATGGCTCATTGATAAGGCGAATTGGCCTCTCTATCGATCTTTGGCCGAATTTTCAGGGTGTGAATTTCCATCTGTCGACACCGCGATCGAGCACCTCCGTACGGTCATCATTACCGCCGCAGATAAGGCTATCCCCCGGTCGTCTTGTCACCCCAGACGCATTCCGGTTCCGTGGTGGACTGATGAATGCCGGGACGCATTGCGTGCACGTCGAGGTGCTCTCCGAGCTTTTCGTCGCCACCCTACCTCAGCAAATATGATTTGCTACAAACAACTTCGCGCCAAATGCCGCCGAGTCATTAAGGATAGCAAAAAGGCTTCTTGGATTTCTTTTACCTCTTCTTTTAACCGCACAACGCCTTCATCCGTAGTTTGGGAACGGCTACGCCGCGTTGCTGGCAAACCAAGGTTTACACCTATACCCGGTCTTAGGATTTTAAATCGAGTGCTCACCACTCCGACTGACGTCGCCAATGTTTTAGGGCGAACCTTTGCTGATGTTTCTAGTTCCGCCAATTACCCGGCTACATTTCGCGCATTAAGGGAGCAGGTTGAGAGGAAAGGTTTCTCGTTTGCCTCCGACCATCAGGAGAGCTACAACGTTCCTTTTACCGCCAGGGAACTGGAGCATGCCCTTTCTACCTCTCGACATTGCGCACCGGGACCTGATGACATTCATGTTGCCATGTTGCAGCATTTACCAGCAGAAGGCAAAGCATTTTTATTACGAACTTTTAATTTTATTTGGTGTAACGGCACATTTCCTTGCGCTTGGCGATTGGCTACCGTCATTCCCATACCTAAGCCTGGAAAGGACCCACATCTTCCTTCCAGTTACCGTCCGATTTCCCTCACCAGCTGCGTTTGCAAGGTGATGGAACGCATGATTAACGGACGGCTTATGTGGTTTTTGGAGTCGAGCCATCTTTTGACGAACGCTCAGTGCGGTTTCCGTCGTCACCGCTCCTCTGTCGACCATCTCGTATATCTTTCGACCCACATAATGGACGGTTTTAATCGGAAGTGCCAAACGGTTGCTGTTTTTTTCGATTTGGAGAAAGCGTATGATACTTGCTGGAGAGGCGGTATCCTCCGAACGCTTCACGATTGGAACATACGTGGGCGTATGTCTGTTTTTATTCAGGAATTTATGAAAGACCGGGTTTTTAATGTTCGCGTGGGATCAGTTTTATCATCTAATTTTATTCAAGAGAACGGCGTACCTCAGGGCTCGGTACTTAGTTGCACACTATTTGCCATTGCGATTAACTCTATCACCGAGTGTTTACCGCCAGGAATACAATCGTCGTTATTTGTGGACGATTTTGCCATCTATCTTTCCTCTCGGAGAACCTGTCTCTTGGAACGCCGCCTCCAATGCTGTCTCGACCGCCTTCACGCTTGGAGTGTTTCTCACGGGTTCCGTTTCTCCGCAGAGAAGACCGTCTGCATGAACTTCTGGCGCCACAAGGAGTATCTTCCACCTTCGCTCCATCTTGGCCCAGACGCACTCTCTTTCGCGGACGAAGTTAGGTTCCTTGGCTTGGTGTTCGATAGGAAATTATGCTGGTCATCGCATATAGCGCAACTCAGAGGCAAGTGTGAACGTTCTCTTTGTATTTTACGTGTTTTAAGTGGCACATTTTGGGGAGCTGACCGGACTGTTCTTTTACGTTTTTATCGCTCTCTCATCCGGTCCAAATTGGATTATGGCTGTGTGGTTTATGGCTCGGCGCGACCTTCTGTGCTTCGTCGCCTTAACCCGCTTCATCACCGGGGTATCCGTGTTGGCATTGGGGCATTCCCCACCAGTCCTGTGTTGAGTTTATGTGCGGAGTCTGGAGAACCTCCGTTGTTTTATCGTAGGGATGTTTTACTGTCCGCGTACGGTTGTCGCTTGGCTGCGCAACCTCGTCATCCCACGAATGGGCCGTTTTTTAATGTGTCTTTTGATCGTTTTTATGCTGCTCGGTCTCTTACTCCTAAGCCCGCTGGCTTTCGTTTTCGGGAGATTTTACGGACGTTGGACATGGAGTTACCTGCTTTTTTCTTAGCCGGGGAAACTTCTTCTCCCCCCTGGATTTTAGCAGAGGCCCCCGTTCATCTCGGGCTCACGTCCTGTCCGAAATCTTCGACCGCAGCACATATTATTCGTTGTTCTTTTAGCGAGATCAAATCCGCTTTTAATGGCTGGAATTTTATATATACCGACGGCTCAAAATCTGACACAGGTGTAGGATGTGCTTTTGTTTTTAATGGGGCTAGTTTTACGTATAGTCTTAACGTTGCAACATCTATTTTTATGGCGGAGCTTTTTGCTATCTATCGGGCGGTTTTATTTATTTCTGATCACGGGCTGGGGAACAGTGTTATATGTTCCGACTCTTTGAGTGCTATTTTAAGTTTTAAACATCTGTACAATCACCACCCTCTTGTACAGATGGTCCAGAACGTGGTTTTAACCCTTTTCGACGCTGGCGTCAGGGTAAAACTACTGTGGGTGCCTGGACACGTCGGACTCCCAGGTAATGAGGCCGCAGATGTTGCAGCAAAATCCGCTCTTTTAGACCCTGCTGAGTTCGAGCAGCGTTTTTATTTCGGGGATTTTATACATTCGTTACGTAGAGCCATTTTTTCGCGCTGGCGCGAGGAGTGGGAATTACTCCCAAATAATAAGCTCCGTGAATGTAAACCCGCCCCTTTTAACTGGTCGACTTCTTCTCGCGCTGTTCGTCGCGAAGAAGTAATTTTAGCTCGTCTTAGAATTGGGCATTGCCGTTTTAGCCACTCTCACCTTTTTAATGATCAACCCGCTCCAGTTTGCCCTCACTGTGACCACCCCTTTACAGTGCGTCACGTTTTAATGATTGTCCTCATCTGACAGCTTTTAGAAATAGCTTAGGTTTGCCGTCCTCTATTGAGGACTTACTAGCAGATGATGTGGTTGCTGTTGAGCGTGTGCTCCGTTTTATCCGTGTTTGTGGTTTTTGGAGCAAGGTGTGAGGTTTTATCTTTTACCAATGACGGCATTTTTAGACTCTTTTAAGACTGTTGTTTTTTCAGCTTTTGCTGAACTTTGTTAACTAGTCTTAAATTGTTGTTTTGCACATTACCCCTGTTATTTGTTTTGGGGTTTTATTGTTACCATTGTAATCTTTTATAAGACTGGTTTATTTTCAGCTCTTGCTGATTAGTTTCGATACCGGTCTTTGTTTGTTGACCTGTGTTTGCTTTGGGATTTTATTGGTATTTTTTTAGTCCATTACACGACTGTTGTGGTTTTCCGCTCTTGCGGCTGTGTTTTAGTAACACCTTAATGTTTGTGGCGCCTTATACCCTTGTTTTTTGTTTTTGGGTATCAGTTTTATTGCACAAGTACTACTGTCCGTTCGTTATGCGCAGGATTTGCGTTCTTTGTTTATTTATTTTTATTTCTGACATAGTACTTGACGTGTTTGGGCGCTAATGACCACAGCAGTTTTGCGCCCTTAAGCAATAATCATCATCACATTGCTTTTACAAGACGTAAAACAGACTTCAGTTGCTGCAAGATATTCAACTTGTTTTACAATATTATTGTACTTGTCAGTGTAAGCAGTGAAACAAAGTCCTGTGAGATAGTCGGAAACCGTCTATGGCTTCTCAGTGAATTCTCTGATTTGATAGTTTTCTTTCTTGAAAGATATTGCGTGCACGATGCATAAAGACACGGACAGGCCAGTAAGAAGGCACAGCAGTTGAGACAATGTGTGTGCAATGAAGTATGTCACGTGCAATATTCAGATAAATCGAAAAGGTCATCGGCACCAGTCTACTATTATCTTCCCACATACGAGTACAGCGGTTAATCAACGCGAACGGGTGATGGTCGCGCCACAGTGCATGGAATTATCCATAAAGACCTGAAATTGTTAAAACTTTATGCACGTCTTTAATTCCAGAAACAAATGTTAGTGTGCAGAGGTGTCGTCAACATTGCATTACATAAACAGAACCTAAAAGATAAGGTTTTGTTTCAGCATTAACGCCTGAAACCAAAGTCCCGAACTCAAAACCAACTCCATCGTCAGTGAAGTAAATGCTCTTTCCCAGCAGCCGGCTATCAATAGGGGAAAATTTTGTGACAATGCAACGCTAAATTCAGCAGTATCCTAACGACAGTGATTTCTAAAGGAAGGCCTTATTCATAGACATTCTTAGTACGAACCAACTCTGCTCATCATTAAAGTTTTTTTTTAATTACAAATACTTTCCATGGCAATTCCGTTATTATTAGCTTTTAGAAAATGACGTTTTATTCTTCTACTATCAATATCATTTGTTTAATGCTTTGCCAGGGTAATGATGTCACTTTATTTTTTCAATATTTTTTATTTAAACTTATATTTTTAGTTTTTTTTTTTCGAGTTTTAAAAATCTAACTAGAAGATTTTCAGTGTCAGGGACCATTCAATAATAAAAGAACTGTAAAATCTTCATTAAAAAATTCAAAACTTACCCTTAAGTACAAAACACACATTTTAATAGATGATACTTAAGTTGGCTTGATACCATAGATCGTTGGAAGGCTACAATGGATAATTTACATTCCATCAAAGTACATTGCATTTGTATAATGTATTTATTGTGCTTCCAAATGTGTAGAAATTGATCCTTGAAATAAAACAGGTTGAAAACTGGCTACTTGTCATTACATTTTTTCTTAATAATTTAGGAATTTTATATGCAAGATTGTCTGTTTAACAATTTTGCATACTTGTTGATCTTAATCCACTGCAATATGCTCACTATAGTTGACTGGTCTGCGGAGAACAGATAACACGAAATATGCAGCAAATAAGCGAGCAAAACTCCATTGTGAAAATTGAAGCCAAATTTGGCAAAGAAAATACTTTAGATGCTACTACATCCAAGGCCAATGAGTGTTGGGCGGAGTGGAACAAGAAAACAAATCCCAGTTCTTCTTAGTACCGCTAGTTGGCAGTAATTAGAGAATTGATAGCACCAGGAACCGTCATTTCGGAGTGCTGGAAACCCAATAACTCTCTGAAAAGTTCGTCACGCAGGAGCTGCTTAAACTGAGCGAATTGCTCACCGAGTTTAATAACTTTCAATAAAAATAAATACAAAATCCAAATTAGGCCTTATTAATTAATAAAATAAAATATGGCATTACTGTGTGGCATTTGGGTAACAAAATTAGAATTCTTGCAACCTATAGAATTAAAAAAGGAGACCACAGTTTTAGAATTATCATTATTCTTCTCATTTGTCACTACAGCCCGGGGTGAAATATGTAGCTTGCCGCGGCGACCTCTGCTTCCCTATCTCCGTCTTACAACTTCATAGATAGAGAGCAGTATTGCAGGAGGCATGTGATCAGCACGCCGGCACCCCGCAGGTCGCCTATCACGAGGCTGGGTGGACCCCATTCCAGACCTCCCTAGAAAAATTCCTACGCAAGTACCGGAAATAGAACCCGGTCCTCCCGGCCAGCAGTCAGCAACGCTAACCACTAGACCAAAGAGGTGGTCTTTGATAATTGAGATTTGATAATTGAGATTAAACTACCAAAATTAATGGTATACTATTAATTAAATGACTACTGATAGACAAAGCGATACTATGTGGGTATTTTTAAACATTTTTAAATCTAACCATGTTTATGCATATACATTCACTAAAATAAAGAAAAAACAAAGTTTCGAGTTACATAGTGCATTTAAGAAGATGGTGTTCATATGTTTCAATAAAACAAAAACAAGTTATTATTTAAAAACAATTACAATGTACTAAGAAAATATACAGAAAACAGATACACAATCAGCAAAAAACTTTCGAAAGTGGCGCCTGTTTTCATTGACTTTGAAATTTAAATGTTATTGTATTAAAAGTATGTAACGCAAACGTTTTCTAAAGATATTACAGAGTGCTCTTACGTACATTCTCAAACACATATTAGATTAATATTTCACATTTGCTACCTTCATGACGATGCTTTTGTTAAATATAAAACATATGCAACGTTATACATCCAGTTTATATGCTGAATTAAATTCTGGTTTTAATTTAAAACAATATAGAGATAATTAAACACGAGCCATTTGTAATGTTCGGTTTTTAAGTATACCTTTACTCGCAACAGTACAATTTCCCTAACTTTCAGAAACTAATTTCCTTGTTCATTTAAATGCTATATACCGAATTTTGTTGTGAAGAAACGATTATTGATGTCGCTAGAACGATTTTTAAATCTTGGGTTTCAGGTAAACTCCTACCCATAATGGCCCGGTTTCCATGCTTTTCAGGAACTATTTTCTTATTTTATTTACATATGTATGCGAAGTTTTGTTGCGAAAAAGCAAATGGTGCCGTTATAGTAATGTTTAAGTTTGGGTTTCAGGTAACCCCCCACTCCTAATAATCTGACATCACTTATTTTTAGAAGTTTTTTCCTTTCTTGATTTAAATGGCATATGCCGAATTTTGTTGTGAAAAAAATATTGGTGCTGCGAGAGCAATTTTTAAATTTTGGATTTCAGGTACACACCCACTCGTAATGGCCCGATTTCCTTGATTTTCAGAAACTATATTTTTATTATTTTATTTAAATGTTATATATGGATCTTTGTTGCGAAGAAACACCAATTAATGCCGCTAGAAGGTTTACTACCCTTGCTAATAGTACAATTTCACTAATTTTCATAAACTATTTTTCTTATTCTATTTCAATGGCACATAATCGACTTTCCTATTAAAAAAAATTAAACTTGCGCCGTTAGAGCGATTTTTAAATTTGGACTCAAGTTTTTCAGGTATATCCCGTCCCCAATAATCTGATAATTTTCAAAAACCATTTTTCTTGTTTAGTTTAAATGGCATGTGCTGAGTTTTCTTATGAAAAAAAAAAAAACTAGAGCGATTATAAAATTTTAGGTTTCAGGTAATCGCGCCGCTCCTAATGTCCCGATTTGCCTGCTTTTCAGAAACTATTTTTATTGTTCTGTTTAAATGGCATATACGGAGTTTCGTTGCGGAATTTAGAGTGCAGGCAACTCTCCCCCTAATGCCCCAATTTCTTCGATTTTCAGAAACGATTTTTCTTATTCTGTATAATTGACATATGCGGTAAACCTCCCTCCTAATGATTCGAAAGCACTGATTTTCGAAAACTATTTTTCATATTTTTTTCAATGGCATGTACCAAGTTTCCCGTTAAAAACGTTTAAAATTGCAGCCGCTAGAGCGATTTTTAAATTTCGCTTTAACCCCCAAAAGTTTTCAGGTATACGCCCATACGGTTGCCATTTAAAATTTATGAGCTTGGTTGAGATAAAGCAAAACTCGCGGCTGCTAGAGTGATTTATCAAAAGCCTTTTTTTTTTTTTTAATTTTTTCATTGTAGGTTAACTCTCCCCCCCCCCCCCAATTGATGGTTAACGAACTCGACGAATCGTTTGTAATTGATGACTGTGTGCAGAGTTTCGTTGATAAAAACAAAAAAATGCGACCTCTAGAGCGCTAACACACACATATTTTATATTTGTATTATATATATATGAGAGAGAGAGAGAGAGAGATTGGCACATTTTTACGAGAGGGGGGATTGACGCATTTTTACAATTTTTTTCGGTGCCTAGTAGACATATTCGATATATTAATAAAAAATCTTTCCATTGGTATAAGCACAATAGCTTACATCCCTTCAGAATTGGCTTAAAAAAAATAAAAAAAAAAAAAAAAAAAAAAAAGTAAATTGTTCACGGGTACTGCTAAAATTCGCTAAAATGAGTTTGTCCTCATAAGGGTAAACCATTTCGCGGAATTTCCCAGAAAAACCGTGCAGGACTACAAGCAGCTAATTTACCTGCCCCCCAGTAAGTATAAAATACCTATCTTCGGAAAAAGAAAATAGCAAACTCAGGGTACATGGCAGAACATCCGTTCAAAAGTAACTTCCAGCTGAAAGAGCGCATAGGTAAGTTAATGGGACTGTTTTAGATCTATATCCTCCACAGTACTAGCAAGAAGCATTAAAGCTAAAAGTGGTGCAATGTTCAACACGAATTCTATAATATTAGTTAGTGCGAAAATCATTGCCAAAACTATGCCTCATGTAATGTAATTTAACCTAACCTATCGTGGAAGAATTCTGTGTTATTTTGTGCGAAAATTAGATATCGGCAGCTCGTATTTCTGGCATAGTCGTCGTTACTAGTTCGTGCGCAGGGAACTAAAGAGCGGTTTGTTATTATTTTTTTGGTTTATTTACGGACGCTCTTTAACATCACAAGTCATCAGCGTCCCATTCAATTCAGGGCGTGAAACGGCGATAAATTTTGCTCAGAGGCCTCTTCTTTCAGGCTTGAGTTTCTTTATCGTGTCATGAATGTACAACACGGGACCCACGACTTTACTTCCTCTCCGAAGGAAGCCATACTTAGGATTTTTACGTCCGAAAAAGCCATCGATCCTGGCCGGGTTTGAACCCGCGATCTTGGTTTAGAAGGCAAGTATGGTTACCACTACACCGCCAGGACCGGCGAGAACCGTATTGACGATATGGCTGATTATTGACTACCTTCGGCTAATAATGCTCGTCCCTTGCCGTTGGTGAAAGGCAGGCGTGACTTTCCCCAGGACGTATCTTCGGCTCTATATAAGTGAAATATTGACTATACTATGTTAATGAGCGTACTTCGGCCTTCCACTTTGAAGTCAGACATATGTGACGTAATATGTTTACATAAAATTCGGCTCTTATATTGGAGGGACAATACTATGTTTGTCATTAACGACATTCTAGCACCATTCTTGTAAATCACTCTTGTTCGCTTATTAATAGTAATTACATATTGGTTTCTCTTTGGTACGATGTTTTTTTAAGTATGATCATGGGACATAGCTGTATTATTCTGTCATTGTAGGCAGAGCTATTCCAGCTGTCTCTTTATAAGAGCATAATAATATGTAAACAGTTTTCTCTCTTGATATCCCTGATCTAAACAAAATTTCCCTTTTATTGGATTTAATACTGGTGAATAAGGTTGGGTCAAGTATGGCTATGGCATTCCTTATTTGCAATGTGTGTATGGTGCAAGTATAAACTGTCAGTGGTTCTGTAGTAACGATGCAACTGTAGCGTGTAATAGTAATTTTAATAGTTTAACTTTGAAAGCACAAAATTCGTAACTGGAATGTCGACCGTCCCATAAATTAAACTAACCACATATTTGATTCATGCAAAATCTCATCATTTGGTAAATAGATCATGCTTTTAGCGTATGCTGGTTAACATGCAAAAGCAGTGCATTGTTTCGCATATTTATTTTTGTCAAAATCCTACGCTCTTGGAAGAATTACAGAACTGTTCAAAACCAATTGCCAGACTTCCATTTCATTTTCTTATTTTCTGAGAGTAACTAAGTATGTTTAAGCTAATGTTTCAGTTACTGTTTGGACCGGTGCACTGAAGTTGCATTTTCATTTAAATCTCATTTTGTACTGCCATAATCCTGGTATTTTAAATTTAGCATATGCTTTTCCTGCTTTAATGTAAGAAGTGCATAAGTTGACCTAAAAGTAGTAGCGTGTGTTTGTGTTCATTTCGCTTGATTTATTGTTGGTCTGTTCATCCTAAGTTTATAATAAATGCCAATAAAAAGCACGAGGCAATAGTGATTTTGGTTGACTGACGTGCCCCTTTACTCTTAAATTAGTTCGCGAAGCAGCACTGCTCATTAAATGAATATACTCTTATTTGTACGCCTTTCTATTTTTGTTATGTTACGTATCTTATTGCCTAAAGGAATCGTTTTATTACATACATATATAACTTATATGATATTTTGATTAGCATTTTTGCCAAGAACTAATGTTTTTTTTTTTTTTTTATGTAAATACAAATACAACAGACCATGAAATCGTAAAATTAGCGGCCGATTTTACGGGCGTTTCAATGTGCAGGCACTAAATTCAATAGTAACAAATGGGAGAGAAAACGTGGAGTAATTTTTACTATAAAGTTAGTACTATGGGCAGATTATAATTAACTTTTTTTTATTTTACTGTATTTGTTTGTTTGTTTTTTATTGTTTTTTTTTCCTACCTTAAACACTTTTAATTTTAGTAATAAATATTTATTTAATTGGCACGACTGTTCTAAATCTTCCATTTTAGTTGATTAACATTCTGCATATATGCATGGTTTTCAATCTTCCCTTCAGCTTCTTATGTGTATATGCATTTTGCAGAAAATAGATCTCTTTCAAGCTTGCTGCAAATCAGGATACAGAAATTGTAATCTCACAACACGATGGGAAGGCGTAAATTTAGCTTTGGTATTCAGGGAGACTAGGCACGCCCCTGGTATCCCACGTGGGCGACAGCACCTTAACGCCAACAAGGACAGCTACCTACTTAACGCTGCATTCGTCATCGAAAAAGTCAGCCGTTTCAAGGAACGGCCGCGCAATGACGCTATTTCCTTCCTTTTCAGAATGAACTTGACTGGATTTCGAGATCAATTTGCGTAGGCTGCAAGCTCTTTGCTTGAGTTTGGAAAGCTTGGTAAATTATATATACCCGTACTACAACCCTTAGCGTGATGTGACTAGTAGGGGTACATAGGATCATATCGCGCTACGGAAGTAGGTATATACCAGAAATAAGCTACAGAACGGCTCACTATGTGCCGTTGCGAACGATTACACGCTTGAACCGGCTCTGAAAGAAACTGGAGACATTGACGTATACTTTCCAAGAAGTTGATATATTATTTAGCGGAATATCTTCCTGGATAAGCTTTGTTCCTTTAAGTTTACTATCACGTAGTCTCTGGTTGACCGACCGAGATCCTGTACGTAAGTATATGAATGTGCATATTATTATCCATATATAAAACTATTTTGTCTTCTAAGCTTAATGTGCCCACGCGGATCAGTCCATAAGAGATTCTGTATAAGATTATTTATTAATGTGTAACATAAAAGTTGCTACAACTCGTTTTATGATTTCTTCCAATTCTCATTCAATAATATATATATATATATATATATATATATATATATATATATATATATATATATATATATGTTGTCAAATCATATACTCTTTTTTTTTTTTATAATTATTTTGTTTTAATTTTCTACCCCGATTTTCTTCTAATTAACACTTTTACTATTATTAAGCGGTATAGTTATTTTTAATATCTCCATTCCCTTATACTTCTGTTTCATTTCCTAGAATATCCTTTATTCATTTATTTAGGAATACTCTTTAACATCTCTGGTCATTATGTCCCATTCAATTCAGGGCATGAAATAGCTGATAAATTGTGCTCAGAGGTCTCTTCTTCAGACTTGAGGTTCTTTTATGTCCTGTGAATCTATGAAAAGAATCCACAGCTTTACTTCCCTTCTGAAGGTAGCCATACCATTTCGTTTTGATTGAACAGTTCGTTTAATTCAATTCAGTAATCCTGTTAAACCTCTAATTGGTTTTGCTTACGACACTATACCTGAAAAAATTCTACTGGCAATCCATCTTTTCTTACTGCCTTATTCTTCTTCCCCTTCTGAACATGCTTCAACCTCTAAACTCTCTGTCCAACACCTTATTATATCTAAATTCCAATTCCAAATTCCACCCCTTCATCACATCATCCCTAAATTTAAATAAGCCTTTAAAATACTGCACTCATTTCTCCCGCACTAATGATGGTTGCTCAAGCTTCCGTACTATTTCTTATAATTTCCTATATTAATCCCCAATCTAATTTTTTAACCATTAGGAACATAGCCAATAGCCAACTTAGAACACAATGATTTGACCACAAATTATATAATGACAGTAATAATCCTTGCTCTCATAAGAGCAAAATGCACTTAATTCTTAGTGCAGAAACTGTTTATTGTGACTTATGTGACAGCCCAAGCTGCAAATACAGTACAAAAATAGTTGTCAATATAAGTGAATTGTTTTGTTACAGATTGAAGTAAGATGGAGTTGAGGCTAATTCTGCTTACACTTCTACTAGCTACATATGTTTCAACACAAGGCAACACAAAGCGACAGAATGTACAGAATCCGTGCACGTCCAAGACAACCTGTCATGAGTGCATCAGGACTCCAACTTGTGCATGGTGCTCAGAACCATGGCCATCGACAAGGGTTAGACATTTATATTTTGCATGTTGTGTGAAGTCTCATTTCACTGGTCAACAATGAGTTTTTGCCAAAAATAAGTAAAGAGTCTATGAGGAAGGTATCAAAATGCTGATTACATATTTGTTTTCAGTTTTTTCTATCATTTACGGTTTTTTATTTGTTATTTTTTATATATATTGTAATTTTTTGCAAGCACCCAAAGTCTTCCTTGTACATGGCACACATTGTTGAAGCCTATTCTTTCTCTCTGTATGCATAATCTTATCTCATCTACTTCCATATGTCCTGAGATTTGTCAGAAGCATGTCCACATGATTAATAGTGTGGCAGTGATAAATGGTTCTATGCATTAATCATGGGGGGGGAGTATACAAAATTCTGCTGCTTCCCATGCTTATCAGGCAGCTAAAATACAGCAGAGTATTACATAAGATTGAATAGGGAAAAAGATGCAAGTACATTTGAGAACAAGAAATATACCATTGGATGATTCAACAAAATTTTACTCCTATCCCTTGATATTAATCTTAGATAGCTAAAAGCTTTATAAAAACATTTGGGAATACAAACCCAAAAGGATATAAGTGTCTAAGTGAAATATTTAGTAGCTATAAAACTAAAGAAAGTGTTTTAATAGGACAACAGATAATTCAAAGTATGTCTAAGTGAAATATTTAGTAGCTATAAAACTAAAGAAAGTGTTTTAATAGGACAACAGATAATTCAAAGTATGTTTTATATCAATTTATGCCAGTTTTTTCTAATGAAATCACTCATATTTCACTAATTATGTTCCACTTACTTGGACATATTTTGAAGCCTGTTGCCTTCATCATCAGCATGGTTCCACTGTCAGCTTCCCAATGTGGTATTCAGATATTGACTCCTTTTACTTGATTTCATTTAGTCGACCGTTAGCTGCAAAATATGTACTACATTCAAACAAGTAAATGGAGCAATAAGAGCATGTGCATGGTTAGCTTCACTGTACGTGTTCCAGTTAGCATTTCAAGTTAAATTTTCTTTGTTTTGTTTATGAATATATTTTCCCTTACTATTAATTCTATGGGTTATATAAGAACTTTTAAGAGTTTTGGCTCATTTTGAAGTTTTTTTCTGTTCCTCCCCCCTCTCTCTCTTTCAGAAATGGTATGCTATTACTGATTTCTCCATATGTTTATATTTTAGATTTCTCTTGTGTTCCTTAAACCGTAGGGTAGTTGCTATTAATTTTGCATATCTATTTCATATTGCAGTCTGGGCTATATTTATGACTTTTTAGTATTCTGATTTATAATCTGTTGTGCTTAGTAGTAGGTTTATTAATCTCAATGTGATTCTGTTGATTATTAGGAATTAAGTTGTTTTGGTATGGCTGTATTTTATATAATTATCTGTATGGCTATCTTTTCTGAATATCTCAAATTCCAGTGTATTGCCTTTTTTTATAATTTTTATATCCAGGAAGGGAAGAACATTGGTTTCTATTTTCATTGGGAATTTAACGGTATTGTCTTGTAGGTTTAGTAGTTTTATTGCATTCTCTTTCCATTTTTCATTTACTATTGTAAAGGCCATCTAAATAACTGTACTGATATTTGTGACTGTGTGGGAAAGCATCAACTAATTTTGTTTCTAAGAAACTCGTGTACATATCTACTAAAAATGGTGGAGGTGATTTCCCATTGCTAGACCTTTCTTTGTGTATAGACATTGCCTCTGAATGTGAAGTAGGTTGGATTAATGTAAATTTTGTGGAACTTTAGATATTTTTCTATACTATGTTTCTAATTATTTAAATTAGCCCATAATTCCTGTTTTTCAGTATCCTGCACTCTAGTTTTAATCTCATTTTAAAATCCTACTCTTATTCTGTCTCTCTCTGCCTGTAGTGTTCCCATGCTGATTTGACAAATTTTATGGATTTTATTAAGCCAAGTTTCTTTTCCTTTGATTTTATCTTATTTGTCAAACTTCGTGTGATTATAATCTCATTCAAACCTCCAAATACCTCCAGTATTTGAAAGCTTTTACTATTATTTTACTTTTATCTCCTAATCAGTAGATAAGCGAGCTAAGGAAGATGAGTAGAAACTTAGTGTGAGAGAAAAGTAATAGATTGGAAAAGGAAAATGGCTTTGGATGAACTTCTTGCATGAAGCAAATTTTTATGACTGCAGTCAAAAAGTGCAGGAATTGTTGGATTTTTATAAAAAAACATTGCATGTCACTCAAACTCCATTTCTGCACTGTTGTTTAGAATTTTTTCCCAAGCAGTCTCTCTCTTTTTTGAATAGTGTTTAACACCCATTTTAGTGCCTCAGCACTAAAATGGGTGTGTGGACACTGATAACACATGAGATGAAATAATAAATTAGAAATATTTTTTTAAGGATAAAGGCATTCCAGGCTTAAATTGCCATTTGCTGAAACTTGGGAAAACCTGGAAAAAACATCAATTCAGGGAAGGCAGTCTGATGAGAATTGAATCCCATACCTCCCCCTCATGAGTTTGTGCCTTAATGACCATGGCCATGCTTGTCAGCCCAACCAATCTTGTAATGTCAGTGATGATATATATATATATAAGAAAAATGAAAACAAAGTAACACTATCAACAATGTAACAAATTAACAGTAATAATGACAGTAGAAAAAGATAAAACACTATGAAAAATTCACACTTGAGATCGGTATATTTCGGACTCGTGGAGTCCTTCTATGGCAAGAAGAACATATATATTAAATTGATAGAAAACGTTATCAGAACTTTGGACAAGTGTCCATGATGGTATATTATTGTTAAATGCTAAATCATGATAATTTAGACAAAGTGTCTGAAAGAAAATCAATGTGAGGCATTTATAACTTAAAATTTTTGATTAAATTCCATTCAGTGCTAAGTTTTAAATAACATTGTAAGTGCCATATTTCATAATATTTATATTAAAGTCTTTTATTTTAAAAAAGATTTGGTGATAAAAATAATGACTAAAATTTATGACCATGTTAATTTATTTAACGCATAAGTTATAATTTTAAAGTCTGTATGTGATAGGAGAAAACTGAACATGTTTCCGAAATCAGCATGAAAAACTGAATTAGGTGGGACAGTTTCATCTCTGGCAATTAAAATTAATTATTTTGTTGTAATATCAAAACAAAAGATAGAAAATACTGTAAACTATATTTTATTCCCCCCCCCCCTCTCTCTCTCTCTTTTATCAACTCTAAAGGTATATTTTTAAGCTTGCTAGAAATTTATCCTACAGTAATACATTCAAACTGTTCTCACTAACTCCATTTACTTACATAACATTGGATATGTTTCAGAAGCTAATTGCTTCCATCATCAGCTGTTGACTGACTATTGGAACTGGTGACTGGATCCCAAGGGTTTTGTGGCATCTCTGATGGTTCTAGTTGGAACTTGCAGAGTTTGTCCATGGATGGGAAATCAAAATTCATCAAGTTTTTCTTATTTTTTAAGATGAAAAAACTTTCTCTAAGTGGATAGTTCTATTGATTTATTAAGTTCTTTTAGCAGCCAAGTCTCTGATTTAATTTCATAATTATTGGTCCAGAAGTGAGCTGCTGCTGCTAATTTATCAACCTGTTTAAAGGATTTTTCAAAAGTGTTCTTTCCTCCAAATTTCTCATAGTTTTTTCTGATTTATCTCTGATCACAGTGTGCACATTTGATTTCATAAATTCCTGATTTCTGTTCTGTTGGTCGGTATGTGGCGTCTTACTGAAAACCTAATAAATTTTTCGATATTATATTTGTTCTTTGAATATCCTCTCAAATTTGTTTTGGAAAGTTTGATGTTACACGAAGCTTTTGAATTTGTATCTTTCCTTGATGTTCTTCAGTGTGGAAACCTCTCATAAGACTTTTGTCTTTAAACTTTATTGATAAATTTTATTACTTTGTCTTTGTTGAAACCATTGGTTATTGCTGCCTTAATTATCTGTTGGTATTCCAATTTGTATTCTGTTTCTGTAAGTGGCATGTTAGTTAGATTGTGTGGCAAACTCTGAAACATTGCATATTTATGTGGAATGGGGTTAAAATATTATTTTTAATGTAATTTTCTGTGTGCGTTTCTTTTCTGTGAATTCCAAAGTTCAGACAATCTCCATTTCTTATGATTTTTAAATGTAGGAATGGGAGCCAACCATTTCTCTCTTCTTCTACATAAATTGTATAGATTTATAATATAAATTAAGAAGTTTCAACAAAATTTCTTCAGTTTCAACTTAAGATATCACCAACAAGTTTCAGGTCTGCTATGGGAAACTCTTTGTCTCCATTTCCAGAGGTTTATCATAAACTCTATTGAAATACATAGCACCAAAGCTTTCCCTTTAATTTTCAAGACATGGTATAGGTATGTAGATGACAAATTTGCAATAATACTGAAAAAACATTGAATAGATGCCCTGAAACTTCTTAATTTACATATAAATCTATACAATTTACCATAGAAGAAGAGAAAAATGGTTGCATTTATAAATTTGATGGGTATGTTGTATTAAAACAATTTTTTGTAGTTTAATATACAATTCCTATACTTTACTTTTATTGAATCTTTGTGAAGCACACATTTGCAAGGAATTAGGCATTTAGGATATTTTTGAAAAGCAATACAAGATACTCCTACTAGAAGGACTGGTCACTCCTCATAATGTTGGGTACATGCTTTAATAGCATGACCACCTGAACTCCCTGCAGCTATAATGCTCGACTTTCTGATTGGTTTGTGGCATTCTGGCAGACCTTTTGTCAGTAACAGAATTTGTAAGTAAATTCTTTGTTGGTCAGGTATGCTATTGTTGTTTAATGTAGGCTCAAATACCCTGAGGAAGGCAATCCAGAAAATGCTCAGATGATACCACTTGAAACTATCATTCATACACTTTGTTTCACAAGGGCATTTCCAAAACATGGTTTTCAGCGTTAGATAATGAATTTGAAAGTGAAGATTCACATAATTTTTGCAAAATCATGAATTACAAGAGAATAAAGCTACAAACTCTATTGATGAAGACAAATATAGCCTTACTTTTCAGATACTGACATTGAACCCTGCACACTTAGTTTCAAGTCAATGAACCACTTTAAATTAGGTTATGCAGGACTTTTAACTAATCCAGTATATTAGTATTAATTAGAATTTCCTTAAATTTTATTAGAATTAATAGTTAGAAAAAAAAAGAGAGATTTTTTAAATAATGGGTAAATATCAAGACTATTATGAGAGTTGTATAATAAAGTATAATTATAATTTCTTTTTAACAGTGCACCATTACTATTTCTCATAATTTTAATGACCTTTCTTGAATTAGTCCCTGTTGAATACAATGCACCTGTCCGAACATTCTTGTTGGTCTTCAAGCTGGAAATCATTTTTGATAGGTCCTTCAGCATCTCCTCCACAGCCTTCACCACTGCTTCTGATGATGGAAAATGCCTCCCAAGAAAGGGTTTCATCAATTTGCAGAAAATGAAAAAGTGCACAGGGCTAAATTAAGACTATTGGGAGGGTGAGGGACACATTTCATGTTTATTTTTGTGAGATATTCAGCAACACCATTTGTGATGTGCACTCATGCATTATCATGATGCAGTATTCTGCTAGTTGCATGGAAATATGACCTTGCAGAGCTTTCAGCACATCTCTTTAGTATTACCAGTTACAGTTGTGTGTGTGTAATGACCATAATTTTTGCAACAGAAGCAACTACTTTTGCTTTTTTCAGTATTGGTGACCACACAGAGCTTTGTTGTTTGCTCTCAGGATCAAAATGATCCTGATCATCTTTGAAAGAAATTCCACATCATCCTGTAACATCAACTGCATGCAAATCTGCATGTGCTTTTTGTTTGGGAATTAGTCTTGAAATCACTGTTTCTGTTACCAATGTGTGGGTGGTACCCATTGAAATTTTCAGAACATAGTGTTAGTGTGTTTTTAATGTTGTTAGATGATCCTCTGTCACAATGACAGCAACAGTGTTAAATTTTTCTTCCAATAGAACATAAACTGGAGCACTGCATCCTCCTTCCTTTGAAATTGATTGCCTCCCATCCTTGAACATTTTAAACTGTCTTCAAGCTGTGCTATAGGGAAGAACAAATTCTCCATAGATCTCCTGTAACATTGTATAAGCCTCAGCTAAAGATTTGAAATGAAAACAAAATTTTAGAGTAGCATATTATTCAATGCATTTCACATCCATTTTGCTGCTGGCAAGACTGAACATGTCTTAAACTTATAGCATGAACCAGAAGTGACAACAGTGAAATTATAATCACATGTACATATATATTTAAGTTAAATTTTAATACAAAAAATTATGATAATTTTTTATTGAACAATCCTCATATACTGTAATTTAATGAACCATTTATTCTTAGAAACATAATATGTAGTGTTAAGCACAAATTTTCAAGAGAGAAAGCTTTTGTAACAGAAATATTGTTTCTTTGTGATATTCAACAACAATATAGTGTGTTCTGTAATTAATTTTAATTTGATTTTTTATTGTATTTCTTGAACTAATGCTATATTTTATGGAATAAATGTTTAATCTAGCTTGCAAAGTGATCATATTTTGAGAAATGCTGTTCCAGATCAATGAAAAAGCAAAATTTTATTTAAGGTTTATAAAATATAAATGCACTGCACATAACTTATCAAATTTTATAATCTCTTCCAAGTCAAATATTTAAAACATCTGGTTTTACTTAAATGAGATTTAAGTGAAACCATAAAGAGTGTTTTAAACTCCTACTCAAAAGGGGTTATTAATGGGTGTCACTGTGTTCGATTCCAAAGTGAAATAATATTAAAATTATCAAATTTTATTTTGTTGCAGCCATTCTTGGATCGAAAGCGATGTTTTCAACCTAACTTTAGCACTGACGTGAAACATCAGTGTGAAGAAGCATACATTGTGAATCCCAGCAATCAATTCAGTTATTTAGAGAATATGGCACTAACCAATGCTTCAAGAAAGCACTCTTACTCATCCTCATCATCGTCTTCCAGCAGTACAAGTTACTCCAGTCGTGAAGCAGTGCAGATCTCACCGCAACGTATTTCACTGAAACTTAGAATAAGTATGTATGCTATTCATATGTTTCACTATTTTTAATGGAATTAATGAAGTGTACATTGTGTCTATAAAGTAATGGTGGGACTTAAAAACTATGTGTTGATGTAACCATAAACTTTAAGCATACTAAATATAAAACAACTTTAAAAACATTATTATTGTTATTATTATTATTATTATTATTATTATTATTATTAGTTTTTTATTAAATTATTACATACTTGATTGCTCCGATCTAATCAACATTGTTGTATGACAGATTTAACACCTTCTTTTGATTCTCTTTAAGATGCACAATATTAATGATATGAATACTGTATACATTTTGCTAAATGTGGCACCAGAGAACATCATCACTTCAAGGTTTAGGCAATAAGTTGCATGTTCGGCCATCATAGGTATTCCTCCATCTCTTATTGGTTGCTTCCCATAGGCTTGTACTGTGTAGTCGAAAGCTCATGACCTTTTAATGAACACCAATACGGTGCAAGTAAATCATTTCCATTAGGTCTGTTCTAGTAACTGATGAATGTTTAGCAATAATATGGACTCTTACAAATGTGTTATTTTACACAACAATGTGTCCCCTATAATGTCCAGTGAGAGATAACCATGACAGAAGAGCCATATGATAAACATAATAAATAAATTTAAGTGTACATCTAATATGGCTAGGAAGTGTATATAAAAATTGTTTTTTCATACTAGCCATTGTAGACTTCAGTTGGAAATGAAGAATCAGATTTGAAAAATTGGGTCCAACTAGAATTTGAATCACAAATCTTCAGCCTTCCAGGCTGCCACTAACTGAGCTACAGTATCCTCCTCCAAGCACAGAACTGTGAACCTCTTTCATTGATTCTATATAGCTAATCCAAAAATTTTCCTAAGGTGAAAGTGTAAAATATAATTTCTATTTATAAATTAACCCATATACGTTTGTGGTTAAATTAGAAGCCTGGGTTATAAGTACTTGTAGCATTACGAGTAGCCTCTTAAGGAATTAACCTCTAATAGTGGAGAAACCTTAGAGAGGTCTCTGAAGTACTGGAGTAGGTTCATAAGTTTCCAGCCTTGCCGATAGGATTATCGCCTTCAATAATCCTTTAGTAGTGGACATAACCTAATTCAAGGTATTGCTACAAGTGGTAAACAGTTGTTCCTCCATCTTGCTCTTACATGATAACACTCTTAGCTTTTTACTAATACTTAACAAGTGTTATACATTCTTTCTTGGAACAGAAAGTTAAAAGTCCATATTTTACAAGAACTTGTACCAATACACTTGTAATGTATTAGACCATACTTTTGTGAAATAGGGCCTTGGTCACTTCTGGTGAATGTCTTTACGAAGTTACCTCACACTAGGAGTCTGAATTTATGATTTATCCTTGAGGCTGTAATATGGTGAGTATTATGCCTTCATGATCCCAGAAAACTGAGCATCACTTTTCTGGTGGATGTTGTCATTTTAAAATTCTTTTTACAATGATGTTTCCACTCTATTGATGCACGCTTTGTCTCAGACTGGTAATGGTGAGATGCATTATCTGTTACAACTGGAGCTTATCATGTCCATCATGATAGCATTCAGATGCTGTAATTCCAGACCCATTGTGTTGTGGAGTAAGCGTGCACAGATTTTGTGAAAACCTAACCTGCCATGCATTATGAGGTATGCTATATTCTACAATCAATAGCAGCAGCTATAGTTACCTTTCTATCTACCTGAAGTAAATCAACTCACTGCAAATTCGCCTCTTGCAATCTCCTTTGACCAGTGGATGTGGTGCCCTTTAGAGAATTTCTGCACCCAATTGTAAACAGCTTGATGTGTCATGCACTTCTTAGCATTTATGGGAAGCATTTCTTTATAATTCCATACCTTTTGCCCACAAAATCATACAACAAAGTCCTGCTTGAAGGTAATACATTCACTCAGAAGTGCCATCATCTTGCAACTGCTGTTTAGCTATTGTAAACAGATTGTCTCCTGTTGCAAATCACCAATTATCATTGGAATAATGTTGTCTCAGGTGCCTCATGCAAGCATGTAGTATATTACATTAATTTGTAATTCATTTAATTATTTATCTTTCTAATATGTAGAGCCTAAGTTTTGAAGTGCTTGAGCACCATGAGTCTACTCAGGGAAATAGCAGCAGTGAGGTCTAACTGTAAACCAGTTGAACTGTTTATCAGAACTCTTAAATCACTCTCACTGTATGATATTATTCCATCTTCTGTTCCTCTAATGAAGGATCAAAAAAAATTTCACCTAGGCAGAAAATATTATGAACTTAAGAGCATCAACTCAGTGTTAGTTCACTGTGGCAGACATTCATTTTTTGGTTTGACCGAGGTTTATTTTCTTTTTGTGATTTTTGTTATGAAGTTTTAAATTTTGTAAACTAAACTAAATGTAATAGCTATAGTTGACATATTCTAATTGTTACAGATGAAGCATACAGGTTCTCAGTCAGCTACTCTCAGGCCCAAGATTACCCAGTAGATCTTTATTACCTTATGGATCTGTCAAAGTCCATGGAAGATGACAAGGCCAAACTATCACAACTAGGTACCTTGCTGGCTGAAAGTATGCAGAACATAACCTCCAATTTCCGTCTTGGCTTTGGTAGCTTTGTGGACAAAGTAGTCATGCCATATGTCAGTACAGTACCAAAGAAGTAAGTAATTTATCATTTATTTTTTGTATATTGTTCAAAAATGGAAGGAAAAATATAGCCTGATTTTATGGCAAAGCTTTGTTGCCTCTTTGCTAGGCAGTCATTGTAAATGACAACAGAAGGAACTCCAGGTAGATATTTTTAGTCATTTGGTTTAACATTTTTTGGAAAGTGTACATTATTGCACCATTTGAGTGATTAATTCTGTTAACGGTTATTTTAAACCTAATATTTTCATATGATTTTTTGTAGACAAGTGATAGCGATACGAAATAAAATAAGAAAGCAAAATGTCAATTGCTATAAAAGGAAAAATGTCAATATACAGAGTATTACTTAAGTTTGTAATCTCAATGTTAATTAAATTTGGAATCTAACACAGTGAAACACACATTCATAATCTCATAATAATATGTCATACTACTTAAACACACTTTTTTGGCTTCACTTATGCAAATTCAGGACATGTTATGTGGATGCTTGTGCACATCCTCAGCTGTTAAACGACTGTTGGATGAACCATAGAAGTTGGGTTGGTAGGTGTTTGGGTTGACTCTGGTGGTCTTGCAATAAATTTCAATAAACTGCTGTCTGCTTCTGGGAAGTCAAAATTCATTAAGTTTTGCTTGTGCTTTTTTTATGTAAACCCTTTCCCATATGTTTAATTCCTTTGTTGTTGTTGTTGTTGTTGTTGTTGTTGTTGTTGTTGTTGTTGTTGAATGAATAATGTGAGAAAATAATACTTTGAGGATGGATGAATGAGAGTTTTATTTACATAAGTTATAATGTAAAACGTTTGGGACCATATAAACTAAACAATAAATCTGGGAAAATAGTGGTTCATGGAATGATAGATATAGATTCTAATGTTTATGTTCTTCAGGGAGTTGTCGAATCTGTATCCATATTTAAAAATTCTTTTCATAATCATCCTCCTCACCCCAAATTTCTCCATCTTTATCAAAGCTCCTAGAATTTAAACTCTATTTTGCACATGAAGCTAAGATTTGTTAATTACTTCCCATCTTTCCTCTCTTCCCCATACCTCTACTCCATATGCACATCTTGATTCTACTAAGGCTATATAAATCCTATTCAACCATTTTACATCCATTCTGGTGCATTATATAAACAATTTTATTTCATAGCATACCTTCCATGTATAAATGCCAGTTTCTTTTGTTTCCCCCAGTTACCTGTTTTATCAAAAGGTAAATCAAATCATTTCATTTTTAAGGTAGTAACTTTGGAACAAAAACATAATTTTTTGATTTAGCTTACCAGAATCTATGTCTATTTAGTAAGATTGAAAACAAATCAAATTATGGCTAATAGTGTTAAGAATTAATGCCACTACCTTATAATAAGTTGCAGTAATGTTGCACAGTCTTTTTAGAAATAATAGAAAATAAAGTAAATGTCTTGAGTAGATTTCACATGAAAGGTGCCCATTATATGTCAATAAATTCTGCATTTAAACAAGCCCAAAGGTTTCTGTTTCAGCATGCTTAAACCCATTAATAATAGACCAATATTTGTGAAAATTACAACAGCATAAAAGAATGATGATAAGTGTAGGAAGAACAAAAAAAAGATATGACATGCAAAAGATTAAATTGCACATGTCTCGGTCAATACCCATTAACTTTGTGTTAGGTTTGTAAATAGTAGACTATAGAGTATATTGTGTCAGTAAGCATTAAACATTTCTGCAGGAATCACATTGTCAAGTCATCATCAAAGGATGCCATATAAACAAATCAGAGTTCCATTGTAGACAAATGATTTGTTTGTATCACATTACTACTGAGTAATGTGAGTGTGGAAACAGCAAACTGAAAAGAGCCAATACTTTGAAAATCCAGCAATGGTTGCCAATAAAGATTAAGAATATTTATTTCTCATCGTATAGTGCAGATATGTGATGAACTATTTTTCTTGAGAAGAAAATTTATGGAAAAAATTTTAAGCAAATATGCATCTTAATGAACAGGACATCAGCAAAAAGCAAGTATTGCCATTTGGTTGCATAAAATGGAATTGGTTTGTAACGAGCAGTATAGGGCTACTCAAAAATTTTGCTTGTCTGCAGAAATCCACCATGGAAGCTTACACAGCATTACAGTAAGCATATGGTAATGATGTTCTATCACAATCAACCATCTTTTAACAATAAAACAGGGCGGTCCAGGTGCTACAACCACTACCGGGAAGAGACCATATTAACACAGCTACCATCATTATTTGGGAAGATCAATGAATAATAGTGAATAGACTTGTGTATGTGCTATACAATTGCTGAGATTGCTGACATCTGAACAGAAGATGGTACAAGGGGACGTGTGTCGAGAACTTCAGTTTCTGTAGCATATCTTGGCATATCTGAATTCCATCATTACAGGTGATGAGATTTGACTTTACCATTATGATTCCAAAAGCAAATAGGCAAGCTCAATTGGGAAATCACCTGGTTCCCCAACACCAAAGAAGGCCATGGTTGTTCGTTTGGCAGGAAAGATTAGGATAATATTGTTCTTTGACTGTCATAGAACGGTTTTTATCATTATGAAGTCCCCTCACAAATAGTAGCTAACATAGAGAATTATAAGACTGGTCAAACACATCTGACAAAAACTCGCTGAGCTGCATGGCACCTTCACCATGACAATATGCCCTCACGTTTGCAACATTGTTATTGAATATATGGCCAGGAAAAAATATTAAAAATATGCCTCATCCTTTATACAGCTCGGATTTAGCTCTGTGCAACTTTTTTCTCTTCCCTTGTCTCCAAAACAAGTTGCAGGCCAGTGTTGTGGTTCATCATCAGCTGTGGTGAAGAAGGCAGATGCGGTTCTGAAGATGTCAATAAAACAGTTTCCAACATTCTGGATTGGCAGACACACTGGGCCAAGTGCATACATCTCAATGGGAACTACTTCATAAAAGCCCATACCAACCTTGATCCTTCTTAATGTACTTTGTAAGTAAAACAATCATTCTCAGTCTTTTGTTGACTAGCCCTCAAACTACCGTTATTCTTAAAAGCACAAAACATTCCTCACAGTTTATTGATCTGATATTATCTAACAATCATTTTTTTCTAGGACCTCTGACCATATCTACTGAGAAGCACAAATACTTGTAAGCTATAATGAAGTATAAAATTTAATTGAGTATAATGAAGTACTTTGGAGATAAGGGAAAGGATTGCTTTTTAAACTTGCACATAATGTTCTTTTATGCCTTGATTTGAAAAAGTTTATTTTTTCATTGATATGAGTATAGACCTAAGAATATTAATGGTTTTTATTTTTTTGTACTAGTCAGTATCTTGTGAAATGTGGTTTAAAATTATTTATCCTTTTGAATTTAATGTGAATTTAATTAATATAATAGGTATTAAAATTAATATTGTTACAGAAACCATTTTAATGTTCAAGTTAAGCAAGGGATTATAAAATAATTTAATGCAATTAGCCACTCTTTCCCACATATGTATCATTATGTATTATATTTTCTATTACTGCATTACTAATTTTAATTAGTAATCGGTACTATACAGTCCTTAATCAAAATGCAAAGTTATGAGAATTACTAAGGACCAGTTGTTTAAATAGTTAACTTGAGTTTAGGGCATAAAATTAACCACCAATTATACTTTGCTTGGAAATTTTGGTTGTATAAACATTAGTCTAAGATTATTTTGTCTTAACTTCAAATTAGATTTAACTTGCAAAATTTCAAAATAAAACATTTCCCAGAATACAGAAGTATAATAACTTTAATTATAAATAAAATGCCTAGTCACGTTTATTTTAATTTTGTGCAGATTAAGTTTCTATAGTGTTTCACTTTTCATGTAATACAACAGAGTTGTTTATAATTGTAGGATATGTTTGACTAACCTCACAAGTGGTATATTGTACAGATTTCTGATTATTCGAACATCTCAATTGATGATAAATTTCACTGTGTTTCTTGTGTATTTCATGAAATAATCCATTCCTAGAACTGAATAACAAAACTGTTCAAAATGTGATTATGCTTAGCAAAAAACTTCGAAGAACTGGAACAGATGGTACGTCCCTGATGTTACAATCACAAACTAAATGAAATCATGGTTTGAATTTGATGTTCATGATACTATTAAGTTTAACTTCCAAATAATTATTGGAGATATATTAAAGAGGAGAAAGTTACGGACAGTAAAACCATCCATAAAGTTACTAGAGCAATTGCCTTTTGGAAATCTCAGTTCATTAAAATCCCAGCCGAAGAAGGTGATGTAAAAAAAAGTGATGCCAGACTTCTATAACATTCGCAACTTTCCTGGAATTTTAGGTGCTATAGACTGCACATGCATGGGGCTAATAATGCAGAAGTATTAAGAAAAGAATTATATTCTTTCCCCCATGCAAGTTCTTTATCCTTATTTGGGATTGAATCTGTTTTTTGTTTTTTTTTTATCCTCCCAAATATTCTCTTATATTGTTGCTTAGATCAATATCTTTTTCACATTTGCTAAAATTGCTCGCCATTGCTTATACTTTCCTTACCCATATTTGAAGAAACATTAAGAAAAAAACATTATAGGAGACGAGACACTGAATAATTTTATTCATTTTCTCAGGTTGAACAGGAATTTCACTATTATTTCACGATGTTGCCATTGGTTTGACAGTTATTACAAACTCAAGCTCACCTAGACTGAGGTTATTTTTATGCAACTGAAATTATGACTTAACCTGTAGTTACTTTTTAATTACAGTTAAAAGAAATCTCCAGTTAGCAACTTTTATACAACTGGGCCTAAGACTTAAATTCTTAAATAATAGACTCTACACAGAATTAAATGTGTAAAAAGCTTCTACTGAAATGTTTGTAAAATGTGGATGAGCCCCTTCTTACGTGTACCCTACAACTTTTTAAGATCCCTGAGAAGTTGGCAATTACATTTGAATATTTATTCATTCAAGTTGAGTATTTTCATTTAAACAGAAATTAAAATCTAAAAATTCAAGGAAGGATTGAGTTTTAGTTCTACATATGTTTATTATGTAATAAGTGTATTTATTAATATTAAAGGTTTATTCCCTCTAGGCTGAAGGAACCGTGCACAGCATGCGAAGCTCCATATGGGTTCCGGAATCACATGTCTTTAAGTGACAATGTCAATCAATTCTCTGTAAGTCCCTATTCTGGTGCAAATGTTAATGGTCATATCTTTATTGCAGCTCTTATTGTCCAGTGTTACTTGGGATGTATTGTCTAATGTTAAGATTTACAAATTCTCCACGTATTTTAACAGAGAGAGAGAGAAAGTATGTATGCATGTATGTGTATGTCATCAGTTTTCTTAGTATTCATAAAACACTCTTAAATTACCATTATAGCCTATAATATTAAGTTGATTAAACAGAATTATTAAGTAGTCAGAAATGATAAAGCAATCATTTGTTAAAAGAAAAAAAGCATGGCCAACACAGAGGTACTGATCTGATTTTGCAGCATATGGGTAAAATGGGATGTATGAGGAACATAAATATGCAACACTTTTTCTCATTCAAGGTTTGTTTTATTTAATTTTCAAATACACTGAATGTTTCATCAGTTCTTTGAGTATATTGTGCTATTTTTTAATATAATCTCTTTGCCAATCTGTGACTTTGCTTCACCTAGATGTCAAAACCTGTGTTCCATCACATTTCTACTTCTAAAAGTTTCTCATTCATGTTCATTGTTACTGTTACTTCCTTGTCATCAAATTTCCTGTTGTTAATGAGGACCAAAGAGAGATCAGAATAGGCTAAATCCAAACTGTAGGTTAGGTCAAAAACTGCAGTTCAAATCCTTGTCTTTAAAATACAAACAGATAGAGAAATCGGCAATGGTAGCTCATTTCAGGAAGGAGAGTCACGACATAAATGAAAGACCAAAGAACTGGACATATGGGAAAATATCTGTGTCAAGAAAAACGAACCACATTGATGAATTTTGACACTTCTGAAGCAGCAACATCCTCCAAATTCATCAAAAGACCACCAGAGCTTCCAACTCCAACTGAATTATTCTGGAAGTTTCCAACAGTGTGTAGCTGAGGATGCAGGCAAAGGCTTGCAAAACCTTTCAGAAATGAAAAAACTTGTAAGTGAAGCAAGCAAGAAACATTGGAAGGTTGGAATTTGATGCCGTAGTAAATTTAATGAATTACATTTACTTCACTGTGTAAAATTTCATATTGGTTAATATTAGTTATGTAATATTTCAAAGTAAATGTGAGAAATATCAAATGTAAATATATTCAGAAACCAGAAATGGTACTTCAGAATCTTGCAGAATGGAAGAGTTTATTCATGAAAAAAAGAAGAATGAAAAGAAGGAAAATTAAAAGTTAATTTCAATCTTCTGAGTAACAGTGACTTCATCTTAAAATTCATCAGATCAGCATCTCTGTCAAAAACTGATAATGAAGAAAACCTTCAAAACACATCGAAGAATATAGATAAAAATTGGAAAAATTTTAGTAATTCCATCAAAATTATTTAATCATTTTTACAATAAACTATCGCTGAATGATACTCAATTTTCTCTATTTTATGAAATACCTACAACATGTGTACTTTGGAAACCTGTATTAAATAAACTATTAGAAACAATGAATTGATATTTCAAATTTATGCTGAAGACAAATGTACCAATATACAATATAAAAAATAGCTATCTAGCAAATTGCATAGCCATCTATGGTTGAGGCCGAGAACTTTACATATCATCTTCATGAATACCAAAAAATCACAGATCTGAATCTTGCATAAAATCAGATTTATAGTATATCTTTCATAGAAATAGATGAATAGGAGGTGCTTGAGACAAAAATGAATCAAGTTGATCATTTGAAAAGTTCTCAGAATGACTCATAATTGTAGCAGCAGTTCCGTTATCAAAACTTGCCATTTTCCATAGAAGCATTTGTGTAATAATACATGTATTGGTCAAGAATCGTAGCTATAACTGTTTGTTATGTAAACAGAAAAAATGCAAATATCAAAATCATGTAGTTATTAAATATTTGGTAAAGAAATTATGAATGCAACATAAAATCATTCAAATGTATCAAAAACTCTAGAAAATCCTGCATTATCATTTTTAACTGTTTACAAATTGACCATGGAATTTAAACAGAGCTGTGAAAGCTAGGAAGATGACACCGTGCAGTGGACGAGCAAAATCCATCACATCAAAAATTATCGATAAGGTGTACAACATGGTTTTGTTGAATTACTGATTAAAGGTGTCTGAATGAATATTTCAGAGCAATTTGTATTTCACATTTGAAAGAAGAATTGTAGTTGAAAAAATTATTGGTAAGATGGCTGCTGCAACTGCTGACTCAGAATAAAAAGGGAATCAAGAGTGTAAATTGCTCTTTGACCAATGATGAAATATACATACACTATTACATCCCTGAAATAAAACAGCAGTCTAAACAATGGAAACATCAGGATTCTCCACCACCAAAGTAGTGTGTGGAATTGGCCAGGTAGGTGGTGTCTATTTTGGGGATGCCAAGGGTGTGCTGCTAATTGACTATCTTCTCACTGGAACATTTTATGCTAACCTTTTGAGCCTATTGAAGATAAAAATATACAAGAAAAGGCTATGTCTATCAAAAACAAAATTCATCTTGCATGAAGACAATGCTTGTGTTGTCACATTGGCAAAAATCTTTGAAATGGGTTATAATTTGCTGCCACATTTGCCTTATTTCCAAGCTTCCCTTTCATTAGACTTCCATCTCTTCCGTAAACTAAGAAAATTCCTTCATGGAAAGACATCTTTGTCTGATGAACTTTAATTATCATTTAAGGTGTATTTTGCAGAACTGGAGAAATCTGATTTCCATGATGGGATAAATGTTATGGAGGATCACTGGACAGGGGTGCATTGGTGTCAAGGGAGACTATGTTGAAAAATAAAAATAATTTGAAAAAGCTATGTCATCATTCCAAGAACTTTTCATATGACTCTTGTACCTGTTGAGAACTTAATATTTTTCTTAACTCTTGCACTGTCATGGTGTGATCTGGGATACACATTTACTGAAAAAACGTGCTCTGTGTAAATGCATGGTGAATGCGTATTAATGTTGTTTGGAATGTGAAGGCATATGTGTATTTAAAAACTTAAAAGGAATGTGTAATGTAGGAAAACAATTTTATGTTTTTTTTCTTTGTGTTCTCTCTCTCTCTGTGCATTGCCTTTGTGTTCAAGGAATGAGTTCCAAATGTGGGCATTTTTGATAACAGGTATTCATAAATCAATTTTAACAATTCCATAAATAATGAAAGTGACTGATTGTATTTGCTTATGTTTCTCAGTCTGATAGAACCATGCACTGGATGTGCTGCACCTTATGG
This sequence comes from Metallyticus violacea, assembly GCA_030762175.1. Taxonomy (NCBI): domain Eukaryota; kingdom Metazoa; phylum Arthropoda; class Insecta; order Mantodea; family Metallyticidae; genus Metallyticus; species Metallyticus violacea. The sequence continues at coordinate 24,103,078 of CM060836.1, forward strand.
GTTCCGAAATATCATGTCCCTTAGTCAAGATACAAGTAGATTCTCAGTAAGTCAGGGTACCATATTGATTGCTCTACTAATAGAGCTGTAAAGCTTGCTGCTTTTGTGTACAAGTTAACTTTTAAGTTATGTAGTTTAACACACCATGTAACTGCACGTTGGGAAGTGAACTAAATAGTAGAAAGTTATGTACCAGCAGCAGAGAATATAGAAAAATGCAATTATGATTAACTGTTGTGGTCTCATTCTGATGGATACTGGGGCCATTCAGAAAGTTTTTAAACTCAGCTCAGCTCAGCTATATATTTTAATTACCTGCTTCCCTCAACCTGTATTAAATATTTCATTCTCTGACACCACTTCTGCAAGTATTGATGCTAGTAATTTTCTTTACTCCCCTAAAATTCCACCTGGTATGTAGTAACTACATGTTAAAGATTTGAAAATTGGTATCTTCTTAATTTTTCTGTCTTAGGAAACTGAGTGCAAAGAGCTAGTTCTGGTCTATAAGGAGGGCAGGTAGATAGTTTAGCAGGGGACTGCTGCAGAAATATGAGTCATGTTTGCTGGAGGCATTATCATGCTGAATAACTCTCCTCATATATGTTAATGGTTGCTTTTCCTGCATTATTCTAAAGACCTGAGGAAGACAAATTATGTATAATTTACCAATTTGCTGTCCTGTCCATTAATTTTCAAGCACTATATTTGTTAAATGACCACTTCTATTGAAGAAAGTTATCATTTTCTTCCCCATGCTTTTTGGCCTCATCTTGACCAGAGTATTTTCACCAGAAAAGATCTAAACAGACAATATTCAAAGTACTGTCTGATTTTATCTTCATGGATGATCCATTTTCTTTATTGGCAGAAGCAAAGCTTGTATCAACCATTCAAGTGATTGTAATTGATTTAACCCAATTTTAAAATCATGCAAATCATGCTTGGAATGCTCTCTGCCTGGCAAGTGGCTGACTGCTGCCCGCAGATAATGGGAATGGGATGGGGTTTTATCTGCGGTTGATTAGTGCTAATGTTATTTGGCACATTTTGCAAAAGTCTAAAATATGAGTGGCCCCCAGTATGATAAAAAATCACAATACTTGTGCTACAATTGTATTTTTCTGTATGTTCTCGTGTTCATTCTGCACTGTGTTTTAATTAAACAATTTGTTTAAAACAGTAGGTTTTTCCTTTGATTTATGCACCATGAATGTTAATATTCTCTTACCTTTTTAACATACCAACATTGATCTCCTATACCATATTAACTTGCATAACATATTTTGATCTTTTTATAACATTATCTGAAGTGCAAAGTTTATAAAATTAACAAGACATAACAGAATTGATAGATTTGAAATACTAATAAAGCCTGTATTTCTAAATTATGTTGTATATAAATGTGTTCTTTCACATATAGTATAGTTTCTCTATATGATTAGACTCATTTTATACAATATATTAAAACTGATAGCATTATACAATGTATTAAAACTTTTAAGAGTATTTCATTCCCAAGTTGGCAAGCCAGAGATATCATTGCAATCTTTCCCCTCTGCCAATTTAAGGCATAGTTGCACACTATTTAAGCTCCAGATCATTCTTGAGTCAGGTTTTATTCAATGCATCAAGCACGTTGACTCAGATGGTAATGCTTGAGATTTACATTCAAAAGGTACCGTGTTCAATTTTCATTGGTTCAACTCCTGACTTTGGTTTTATCATGGTTTGACCTGGTCGCTGCTGGGATTAATTTGTGATATGTGTCCTAAAGATGTAGGTTAGAATGGGACAGGGCAGAGGAAGATGTTTTGGTATCATGGCCACTCTAATGGGCCTTTTTTTTTACTCCCATAAGGCCTTCTCCAGAAGGAAGAGATGAAATAAGGGAATGAATGAATAGTGTTTAATGCCCGTTTTTTTTACAGAGGCACCACAGGCGATAAGCACTGATGATACATGAGGTGAAATGATATATTGGGAAAGGATTTATTTTTAAGGAAGGAATCATTCCAGGCCTAAGTTTAGGGTACCTCCCGGCATTTGCCATTTATGAGGACTGAGGAAAACCTGGAAAAAACCTCAATCAGGGAGGATGGTCCTGGCGGTATTCGAACCCAGACCTCCCGCTCATGATTCTGCACTTTAATGACCTTAGCCACCCGTGGCGGTTGAAATGAGGGAGACATTGAGCAACCAGGAGATAGTGATTTATGGATGTAGACAAGGTCCTAACATTTTCAATACCCCTGCAAATGAAGAGCCTCAAGGGGGTTCCCGGGCAAGAGTTGCCAAGACAGAGACTTTCTGCAAGGTATAAATGCCACAGAACAGTAACCCATCTTGCCTGACACTTTTGACCTAGCAACTAGAACTATGGAATAAAATTATATGAAATAAGAGAGCAGAAAATTTGTGGAAAAGAAATATCTATCCCAACATCAACAAAATGTTAACTGACTTCCCAAAGGCAAATATGGGATTGTTTGCAGATGATATCACCATATAGATTAGCAAAAAAAATAAGCAGAATAAACAACATTACATAAAACTAGAAAATGAAATTCAGAAAATTATCAATAGGATGTAAATGTAAGCATCCACAAGCAATCTGGAAATAATCATTAAAAAGACTTAACATTAAAAAACTTTAAATGCATCATACCTCCACGCATTCTCACAGCATAACAAATTATCCAACAGTCAACAGGTAGATGAGAATGCAAACAATGAGTTTGTGAAACTAGTACTACATATTATAAACAAGTGGAGCAATAAGAGTGTGTAGTTGGACTCAATCATACAATGATTTAATTCCAGCTTTTCAGTCCTCAACACACTACAAATGAGCAACTAAAAATCCGTAATAAACTACTACAAGAGAAAGAAACACTAAATATCTTGGAATAACTCTTGACAAAAAACTTTCTATCTTTGAACAGATCAACTAAAAAATTAAATAAGAAGAACATAATAAGAAGACTAGCAGGGGTCAAATGGGAAATATTCATAAGTCTCCTTATTGACACATACAAAAGCTACATAATGCCTACTTTTAATATGGAAATGAAATAATATCCACAATAAACAACCATTTTAAAACTAAACTAAACACTACAATCTAGGTCATTAAGAATAATAATAGGAGCTGTAAAAACACCAATTGCTGCAATGCAGAGCATAACTACAAACTGCCAATTAAAACAGAGCTAGATACTAAAACGGCAATTCTGAGACAGAAATTAAAAAGTAATCAGCACAGGAGTAAATTGTTTAATTTTTCTGACAGCACACAACGATTAAAAACACTTTCAAAAATTACAAACACAAAGAAGATTTAGACAAAATAAGCACTAAGTCTGCCATTATACCATGTGACCTTTATGATATATAGGTATTAGCATGAAACTGAATCTGAATGCATTGGTCTCCTAGAAGAATGACTATCCTCAAGTATTATTGAATTTATTTCTCTGTACATCAACATACAATTTTAAATATTACAATAAGATCTATATCTTTATAAATTCCATAATACTAACTGACAATATAAAATTAATGCATATCAATATGACTATTTAATATTTTAACTCTAAACACTACACTATTATCCTATACTTGTGAGCTACTTATTTCCTTAAGACTATATACACACTAACACCCAGGTTATTGGTGTGTAATAATCCTGTTTCTAATGCTAATTTACTCCCATTCCCTCCCCTATTCAATTTATCAATCATTAACTATCTGACCACTCTTTATCTTTCTTCTTCACCTTCCCTAAATACACTGTAAATCCATAAATTATTGTACTGCTAAGATACACTTCTTTCTACATTTCCTTACATTATCCTCTTCATCATTCTTATCCATTTTTCTCTAACTTTACCGAAATTGTTTCCTATCATTTTTATATCTTTCTCTCCTTTTACAGTTAAAATCTTCCTAATTGAAATTTTCCCATTTTTATTCCAAACCTTTTCTCTCCATAACTGTTTGAATATAATATAACAAACAATGAAAATCTGTATTGGTTTCTCCACATGTTAAACAATTTCCTATTCCTTTATCATATCCCAATCCTTTTAAATTCATAACTCCAGTTCTAGTCTCCAAACAAGCCCTTCTCTACCTGCCTTATCACATTGTTGTATATGTTTTTCCCTCCCCATAGTATTTTTATTCTCCTATAAAGTCTCAATGAATTATTTTTACCTAAACTACTAATTATTTCTTGTCAATATCTTCCAATCTTAAATTGATTTCTCTCCAAAATCCTCTGTTTTGGTATTCCCTATTTATCCATACTTTTCCCAAATCTATCTGTTGCAAAATTTTGTGCACTGTGAAATATCATGATTCTTAACACTTACATTTCTCCTGTATTCTAAAACACTCTTTAATAATATCACTCTCTTCTAATGTAATTCTGAATAAATATTCAAAATTCTCGTGATTCATTTTTTCTTAGTGGAATATCTACCTAATTCTAGCTGTGCTATAGTATTTGGGGATGATGTTGCTAAGCCTAAAATCAATTTACAAAAACTTTTATTTATTTTATCAACATCTTTCCATGCATCCTGTACATCTCAAATTTCTGATCCATACAACATTTTAGCTTTTACTGTAGTTGTGTATATTCTTTCCAGCAAACTCACTGTTATATCGAATTTTTGTTGAACATGCTCTTATAACACTCATAGCTGTTTTTTGGTTTGCTATTGCTATTTTTCTGCTCATTCCAACTTCCATTAGAGCTTAAACTTGTCCCCAGATAATTAATTTTCCTTATCACCTTTATTTCTCCCCCATTTAACTGCCATTTTTCATCATTTTTCAACTTATAATCTCTCTTAAAAACCAAAATCTTTTATTACTTTTCATTCATTTTCATCCCCATTGTTTACAAAAAGTATTAACTATTTCAGTTGCTCTTCTCAATCCTCCACTAATATAGATGTGATTACTAAATCATCTGCAAAAAGCAACCCTGGTATTTCTTTATTATTTATTACTGGTAGATGTAACTTATATCTTTTAATTTCTTCCAAAATATCATCAGTATAGAGATTGAACAGTGTTGCACAAAAATACAACCTTGTCTTACTCATGTTTTACTCAGTATATAATCCGTTATCTCATCACCTGAAAATTTGACACAAAACAGGTTCTCACAATATTGTTTGCAGTAGTTTTAAAAATATCTTACTTATTCCTTTCCTTTTTAATTTTAACCACATTGCTTCTCTATTTATAGTATCAAATGCCTTCTCAGAGTGTATAAATACCATATAAACTCTTCCCCTTTTCTTGCGTAAATATTTATCTACAATTGTATTTATTACAAAAACATCTGCAGTTATTCTACCTGCTCTGAAACCTGTTGGAAACTCTTATAATTTCTTCTCTTTCTCAACCCATTTCCTAATCTGCTTGCTAGAATTCCTGTAAAAACCTTACCTTTCTCAACCCATTTCCTTAATCTGTTTGCTAGAATTCCTGTAAAAACCTTACCTAAAATGGAAAGAAGACTTATACCCCTATAATTAGCTGGATTATTTACATCACCCTTACCTTTATATATTGGTACTGTATGTTCCTTCTCTACATCTTGGGTATTTCCCTTGTTTCCTTTATTTTATTAAACAATTTAACCACTATTTTTCTCCTATTATCTTCCCAAATCCTCCAGAATTCTCCTGGTATACCATCAATACCACTTGCTTTCTTCAACTTTAATTTCCTAATTTGATCATAAAATTCTTCCTCTGAAATCTCCCTATCTAAATCATCAATAGCTTCCTGATTTCCTAAGAAATCTATTTCTGATGTAATTAATTCTCTTGCCCTAGTAATGTGTTAAAATGAGCACACCAACATTCTGAATTTATGTTTCTCTCTGTTATCCCATTTCTATATGAACCTTTAACCACTGACCATATCCTCCTTGTATCTTGGATTATTTCTGCATCCATTAACATTTCACATATTCTTTTATCCCATTCCTTCTTTTTGTCTTCTATGAGGCACCTACATCCCCCTCTAAGTGTTAAGAAAGTTTCTTTTTGCTCTTTTTTCCCTGATTGTCTCCAATTTTTTAGCTCTTGAATTACTCTTTTCTTTGCCATTTTACAATCTTTATCAAACCATTTCCTTTTGTTATCGTAAATCACTGCTTTCATATCATTCCTTGCTCTTTTCACACTATATTCTAATTTCTCTACTGCCTGTCCTACTTTATTTATGTTTATTAATCTCTATATTTCCTTTTGTAAAATTTTATATTTTTTCAAATTTAACTCTTTACAAAATTTCATATTTCTCGTCCTTCAACTTGTAAACCTCAATATGCCTACAATTCTCTCTACATACTTCCTTCTAATCTCCCCTTACTTCCCCCAATTTTAATCTCGGTGGAAAATGACAAGATGTTAATATCACATTCATAACTTCAAAATCTCTAATCAAATTATCAATAGTGAATAAACACAACATATAATCTATCATGTTTTGTCCATTCTTATTTGCAAATGTAAATTCTTCATCTTAGTCAGATCCTCTCAATTCATTACGTGGTATAAGCTTATTTTCTTCACATAAATCTAAGAGCTTTTTCCCTTCTTTATTTAATAACTTGTCCTTGCTATATCTTCTCTCTAATATAAAATCCATATCACATTCATCAATTTGGTTGGTTAACTCTGTCTGATCTTCCCCTATCCTTGCATTAAAGTTACCTAACACTATTATTTCCACTTGCTCATATTTATTTCTAATCTCCTCAATACCATAGCTTACTTTTCAAAACACATTTGTATTCTTGTACTCTGAAGTACTTGGCAGGTTATAAACAATACAAACATAAATGGCTGCTTTTTGGGTAAATATTACTAAACACACTGAATTACTCCCTAACTCTTTTTCTTCCATTACTATAAAACCTTTTTCTTTCCTTATAAAGCAACCTAATTCACCAGATACCCTTCCTTTATTTTTAATTTTAACACCCTTTACACCATAAAAGTCGAGCCCTGGTATTTCAATATTAACTTTCTTTGCTATCCATGTTTCAACTATCGCTATTACATCTACTTTCATTACTCTTGGATTTCACCACTGCACACTTTATCCAATAAACTTTCAACACTCCAACTGACTACTGATAATTCGAATCCCTATGCTGAATCTTTACTTTTTAACCTATATTTATCCAACTTCATTTGACTTCTCATGCGTATTTGTCCTTCCCCCTTTGTATTTTTTCCATCTTCAACCTCCAAGTACTTTCCTGCATTTGTAGAAACCATACTTAAACCATTAAGTTTCCCTATGTCTGTATCCAGTGTATCTCTCTCCTTAATCAAATGGTCTATCAGCTGTGTTGCTGGTTGGACTCGCTTCAATGGTGACATCACTGGCGATGATTATACATCTTCTCTCCCATTCGCACCATAACCCTGCCTCTCTCCACTCCCTCCTCTTGATGGTTGGACTCTCTTCATTGGTGACGTCACTGGAGATGAATAAGTTTCTTCTCTCCTTTTCCCACCATAATCCTTTCTCTCTCCATTCTGTCTTCCCTCCTCAATTTTAAGTTGTTTTCCCTCTCTTGTTACAGTGTGCTGGATAATTTCTTATTTCAATCCATCAACCAACAATTCACTTCCTTTAACAAATGCTTTTGTTCCTTCTTCCCTTGCTTTCTTCATTTCCCTTAGTGCTACAGATTTTATCTCTCATTTCTCTTTTGCCAAATCCTGTTCAATAATTATTTTTGTATCTTTTAACCTCTTGCTGTTCCTTAATACTTCCCATTTAAACCTCATTGTAGCTGTTTTAACAATTATTTGTCTCCTTCTTTGTCCTTTCCTTCCAATTCTATAGCAGTCAACAATCTCCCACCCTACAATGTTCAGATTCAATTTCTCTCATATAATATCTTCAACTTCCTGCCATGTTTGTCTATCTCCACTTTCTTTTACTCCAAAAATTATTAAATTCATCCCTATTTCTCTCTTGAATATCTTCCAAGTATGATAATTTTCTCTTGCATTCCGTTAGCTCCTTAACCTCTCCTTCAGAATGCCTTATTATCGATTTTAGCTCTTCTATGCTGCTTTCTATACTTTTCTCATTTCTATACTCCATATTCTTTATTTCCTTCATTTCTTGTGTCGTGGTTTCCAACATCTTTCTCATTTGTTCCATTGTTGGTCTTATTACTCTCTGTTGCAAGCTCACGTATAACATATCTGTTCTCCTTCACATCTAACAAGCATTTCACCTGAAGTATTAAGATTAACAGCACTTAGTGTGCTAAAGAACTATTATCCGAGTGATACATGGTGTAGAGTGTATAAAGATGGATCACTTTAAAGAGCAGGCTTTGGATACACTGAAGAATTCTCTCAATATACACCTATGCTAGCAAGCTTTATAAAATCTACTGTATAGACCTAATATAAATAAAATAATTGTTATCGTAAGTGACTCTAAAGTAGCAGTACAAATTGTAATGAATTACAGTTACCTCCCAACATACACTATAAATGAAATTAGAAAATTATATCACATAATTCAGCTCAGAAATATAGAAAAAGTTTTACAATGGATCCCAAGCCATATGGGATTGAAGGGGATTGTGATTGCCGATGCCTTAACCAAAAAAGAAGCCAGCATAAAATTAAAATCACTTTTTGAACTAGAACTGCCCTCTAAATTGAAACTCATAAAAAGAATAATGTCTAACAAGAATAACAAAATATCAAACAAAAACTTAAAGGAAAACCATATGAAGATCTAAATACTTTCAAACATCTTTTATTTAAGCCAAGAAAAATTGGAGTTACCCAATTCCACTTAATTGTTGAACATGATTGCCTATCAGAACATCTCTTGAGGGTGAAATTAAACAAGGATAGCCACTGCCCACTGTGTAAGGACATGAACACTATCTTAAACAAAGAACATCTACTGAAATGCAGCCAACTTGATAGAAAAAAACAAATAAAAAATATACTGCCTGTGGTGCCTCAGTAGTAAAAATGGGCATTAAACACCATTCAAAAAAATAAATAAATATAATTGATATCATTGTATGGTTTTGTTGAACTACACATACAATATCAATTATATGATTAGCTTCACTGTGCAAGTTCCAATTTACATTTTAATAAATTAAAATAATTTGGAAGCTCTTTATTGGGGAGCTAGGAAAAAATCAGCATTCCCAATTGCCACTAGTAACTAACCAATATTTGCCTAAGTGACCAGGGGAAACCATAACAAAAACTCAAGTTAAGGATTGACAGGTTTCAAGTATTACCACTAAGATACCCCATTTGGTTTCTTAAAGATGCATAAAGTGCAAAAAATCTTATGGAAGAAAAATGCAAAATTTAGGTGGAATTTCCAGGCAACCCAATTTCAACATGAAAAACATTAGATATCCTGAATAAGTTTAACAAATCATATTCTGTAAATGATTAGAAAATGAATCAAGAGTGTCTTTTCCTATAGAAGAAAATTTTGAAACAAGCAACATAATGACTAAAATTTAAGCCATTTAAAATTACAGTGGTTCACCATTAACAGCATATATAATGTAACAAAAGATTTCATTTCTATAATTAAATGTTGGAAAATATGAATAGTATGGAATTTGATCCCAGATCAATTTTCTTTTCTGATGAAGCTTGGTTTTATTATGCTTATAATTGCAGATAATGAGCATGAAAAGTCCTGAATCATGGACAAGAATGAAAAAAATTGGCAGGTCGTGTGTTATCAGTGCCCCAAGAATTATGAATAATTTTTCTGAATGCTACCCTATCTTCTGCCATTCATTTATGTTTTTAAGAAACTGTGCAATGTATGCTTTTAATATATTCACATTTGGATGATGGGTGGCTATATCAATATCTGCAATATGCAGGAGTAAAAACCTTAGTTTAATTGAAATGCAGAAAATGTTTACAATAGAAATTATTGTTAAAAGGGAAAGACTACAAAAATAATAAATAAACACTCGACAATTTTGAAATAACAGTTTAACCAAAGTACTGAAGAAAGCTAAAATATTATTAACAACTGAAAAACAGGAATCATACCAGGTAATCTAGTACTACCTGGACTTTATGCACTTTATAAAATCCACAAGTGATAACGTATGAACCTATCATAAACAATATCAACTTACATACATATAAAATAGCAAAAAAGTTAAATGAGATCTTCAGCTCTTTAAAAAATGTCAAAGCTTGGGTATTAAAAAATTAATTTGATTTACTTGAGAAACTTACAAGATAATAGAATTACAACAGGAGACTTATGTCATTTGATTAAAAGCTTACTCCCCAGCATCCGAATAAGAAAACTTACGCTATTGTTAAGAAAATGTTAATGTTCTTAAATATACAAGCAGAAAAAATAGAAGAGTAATAAAACTTACTAGCCTATGTATGCAGCAACTTTCTTCAATTTTAACGCAAAATTTTCCAACAAGTTTCTAGCCTTACAATAGAAAACTCTATTTTTCTATTTCTAGCAGATTTATTAATGAGCTCCTTTGAAATACGTATCACCAAAGTCTTCCCTTTAATTTTCAATACATGGAACAGGTATGTGGACGAACATTTGCAATAACACTGAAAAAATATTCAATAGATGCTCTGAAAGTCCTTATCTTACAAGATAACTTCATACTGTTCACCATGGAAATGGAGAAAAATGGGTGGCTCCCATCCCTGGATTTAAAAATTATAAGAAAAGCTTCAACTTTGAAATTTATGGGGAAAATTTACATGCAAAAAATTAGAGCCATAGCTCTGTCCCACACAAATATGCCATGTTCAGCAGTTTGATGCAGAGAATAGTTAACATTACACTCATAGAAACAGTACAAAACAGAATACCAGCAATAGTCAATGGTTTCAACAAAGACACAATAATAAAATTGATTAATAAATTTAAAGGACAAAAATCTATAAAAGTGGTTTCCACGCTGGAAAATATCAAGGAAAGTAGCAAATTCAAAAATTTTACTTATCACCTGACATTCCATAACAAATTCAATAAGATATTAAAATAATGGCCTAAGGTCAGTCGGTCGGTTTGTTATCCTGATATTTATCATTTTTTTCCTAACTTCCGAATAAAGAGCTTCCAAATTATTTTTCATTTGTTTGTAGCTATCTAGTTGACTGTCAGCAGATGTTCTTTGATTAATTTCATCCTGAAGAATGTTCTGACAGGCAAACATGCCCAACAATTAAGCAGAATTGGGCAACTCCAATTTTTCTTAGTTTCAATAAAAGATGTTTGAAAAGTATTTAGATCTTCATATAGTTTCCCTTTAAGTTTTCGTTTGATATTGGTTATTCTTGTTCAGTTATTAATCTTTTTTATGAGTTTCAGCTTAGAGGGAAGTTCTAGTTCAAAAGGTGGTTTCATTTTATGGTGGCTCCTTTTTTTGCTAAAGTATTAGCAATCTCATTCCCCTTCAATCCCATGTGGCTCAGGATCCATTGTAAAACTATTTCTGATATCTATTGTATGATATAGTTTTCTTATTTCATTTCTAATGGCATAAAGCTAGCCCTAAAGAACAAATATAATATAAAAAAATGTACTAGATTCCACATTAAAAGGCACCATACCAACAGAACAGAAATCAGGAATTTAGGAAATTGAATGCACAGAATGAATTAAAAATTCATCACTAAGAGTTTAGGAAAGCCTGACGGTCATGCTACTAGTCAGCCAACTTATGAATTAATACTTTTAAAAGTGTTTCTCTGTAGAATAACCTATATATATATATATAGGGGAATCTTGGAAATGTAGATTGATAACATGATATTCATTGAAAATTTACAAAAAAAAAAATTGTTCTTAACATGTGTGTGAATGAAGAAAATATGCAAGGAGTATGGTTATAGTTTAGCAAACTTAAATTTCACATGCAGTAGTAATAACATAGAAAGCTCTGCCCTTTCAAAATGTACATACATGTTCACTCTTTATTTTTTTCATACAGTTAATAAAGTTATTTATTACTTGCAAGTTAATCAACATTTATATACATTTGTACATTTTTTTTCCTAATTGCTTTTGGATTAAATCATCTTGCATTTAAGTAAATAATGCATGCTTGTTCCACAGATATGTTAATAGTAAAACTCTGGAACTCACACCTTAGTGGGATGTACTTTATTGCATTATAGTTGACTATGTAACTATTACATATCTATCAGTTAGTCAACTCTTGTGATGAAGATATAGCGCTTTAGTTGTAAATCTTGTTTGCTCATGCTCTCTCATCTAATAGGTATATCACAGTCAGTGTCACATACTATCATATCCTTGAATAAATGTTTTTAAATATTCCCTGCCAATTTCATTGCAGTATGCATTCAATACATCCATTCACAAAGATTGTATATGAATGCATTTTTCTGTGTAAGCATTATTTTAAGTAAAAATGATCTTATTGTGTTCCTGTGGGATTAATTCAGAACATGTTTACAGGCATACATACATAAATTGTCTGTGTATAGTCACCTTGATTTGCAACACACTTGGTTCACCTGTTAATAAACTTTAAGACTCTCTCAAGAAAAGAGGTTTTTGGCATTACCATTAAGCTTTGCACCATCTTCATTACTTGAAAAGTGTAAAGTCACCTTGATTTGCAACAACTTGGTTCACCTGTCAATAAACTTTAAGACTCTCTGAAGAAAAGAGGTTTTTGGCATTGTCATTAAGCTTTGCACTATCTTCATTACTTGAAAATCTGCAAATCTTTGACCCTATAAGTCGAATTTCTAATGGCTCCAAGTGCATATTGTATGGTAGATGTTTCATCTTAAATTTAGATCATTTAGGGTATCCACTATATGCAACCTTATGGGACTGGGTATTGTAGTAAAGCTGCTGTACTTCTTTTGAGAGAAATCCGTGGCACTTCAGTTACATCACAGGTGACAATTTTCCTGGTGGTGCACCAATGTAGGACCATTGGCATCCCAAATGATCATCAGCATGACTTTCCCGGCAGAATCATGTGTCTTGACCACAGGTGATTTATGTTTCCCCAACATTGATTTTCTCTTACTCTGGTTCATAATGATGTACCCAGGACTCACCTATCACAGTTCAATGAAGAAAAGTTTCCATGTTCAATTGCTCCTCACTAATTGTTTCTTGCTGTTATGACCATACAACTACCTTGGGACCCATTTGTAACACACTTTTCTCTCTATTATAGTTTTATCTCTGATATTTTGTCTTTGGTTTTAAATCCTTCCACCCATTCAAGCACTGTTATCTCAATCAACATTCTTTGTACTGAATCTTTCTTTTGTTATAGATTTCAGGAGATTTACTCACTCTAACAATAAAAAATGAATGATGCTTTGTTCTTCTACAGTGAAAACGAGAGTGGAGCAACCATTTATTATAAGCTCTTGCACAGGTGCAAATTGTATCAGTTATGTGGATATATAATTACACACAGTACACATCATTATTCAAAATGACATGCCTTTAGCATGTATACAGCCTAAAGTCTTTGTGGCCACTCAACAGGAAATTTTGCTGTTGTATGGAGCAGGCTCTCCAAATTTCAGTATTCGGGTGTCTCTTCTTGCAAGCCATGTCTTGAAGCACAGATCTCAATTTGAGAGTCAAGAGAGTTTAGGTCTAAACAGCTTATGGGCTGGGACTGAATCCTGTTGAAAAATCCAGTTCAGACTAGGAAAGAAAATGTTGAGGTTCCTGATCAGTTTTTCTAGCACTGTCCTCTGGTTGTGTTCTTACCCTTTCTCGCAGAAGTAAAGCTCAGTTGTGTCCTCTGAACTCATACCCCACCATACCATGGTTATGCAGGATGATGGCCCCTCTGGTCCCTTTCACCTATTTGCTAGCTTCTCTTGAACTTTAGCAAATACCCTGACATTTTGAGAATTTAAAGCATCCTCAGCATTGAACAATTTTCCATCGGTGCTACTTTCCTGCATATGTAATATGAAGTATATGAATTGCTGACACTTCAGTTCATATATGTCATTTGTAAGCATATAGTTGCAGGTGACTTCTCGGTCTACTCTGACTGAGAGGTCCTGGGTTCGATTCCAGTTACCTGCTTATTCACCTAAGTTAACTGGGTCCACCTGCCTTGAAAGGACAATTGGGATGCTACCTGAGAGAGATGACATTTTTTAATCTTGGGGGCTGCATGCTGATCACATGCCCCCCTGCAATAGTGCTCTCAACCCATGATGGCACAATGTGGAGGTAAAGGAAGTTGCTGTCGTCCAAGAGGAATCCCATTATTTAACATAAACATTTTGGATATTTTTAGCTTATGGACCATCACTGACCACTCAGATTTCTGAGCACACAGACAGCCACTGCTTTAACTGGTTGCAGAGTCTGTATTGTTACATGATCTTCCTTGCCTGGAGCAATCTTTTGCATTCCAGTCTCTATGAAATGCTGAATAGTGCTATGCATGATTCTCTTGCATATTTTGAGCTTCTAAATTATTTTGAAAATCTCATCTGCTGACTTGCCATTATGTAATGATATGACAGCAATATGATTTTCATAATTGTGTCAGTTCATCATGAAAGCTACTACAAAGAACTTCTCGCTTCTGCAGAGCTACACTCTATTAGTAGAAGTATAGCCACCATCAAAAATTGTGTCACAATCACTTCCTCTTCTATTTTATTATTTACTTAGCTAGGAGGTGAAATCTGATGAACCAGATTACTATATAAAAATTCTCCGAGATTGTCGGTTGTAATTTTAGGCATTCTTTACATTTCAATGTAACTATCTTCAGAAACATGATTAAACTGCAAAAGGATAGGGGGGGCATTCAGGTGATTATTACATTTCGCATTAGTTCTCCCCCTCACTAAAGACCATAACATCATTGTTGCTGTCTAAAATATTAAATTATTCCAGAGATAGGAATTATGAAATTACAGTTATTTTTTGGCTTGATCTCAGTGATGGCATGATAATTAACCACTGTGGAATGTATATACAATGTTTTTATTAGACTAGAATTTTATCTTTTATCCTTACTGACTTTTAACATTAATGATGTTAACAGGATGTGTATATATATTTAAAGATCCAACATATTACTTTTTTTTTTACTGTTACCATTTGCACCAGAACTGAATATATAGCTATAACATTAGTTTTAGTTTTTCTACATTAAGAGCTTTCTCTGAAGTAAGCTTTTTATATATTACATATAAAATAAATTAGCATAGCTTTTGGGGCAAAGGTTCTAAGAATCTGACCCTCTTTTTAATATATGTGTGTGCGTGTATGCATGCATAAGAGTTGCTAGATAATTTTGGAACACTTAATATCTATTAGTGAAAGAGAAAATTTGTTTATCACAATATTTCAAAGTTCTCTGCTTGGCATTCTATCTGGAAACCATTTCTAGAAGTACCCATTCAACTCGTTTTTCAGCATTGAAGCCAGTTACTCTTCATAGGTTGTGATTGCTTCAAGGCTGAAAAATCATAGGCCTTTGAACAGCTGCAAAAAGTAAGAAGTCATATGGTGTCAGGCTTTGGACTGTAAGGTGGATGACTGTATTTGCAGTTTCGCATTTGTGCTGTCCAAAAATGTCAAAAAGCAACAAAATGTTCTATAGCCCAATTCTTGACCAATGGATTTTGTTTAACACGATGGGAAGCAGATTTCAGTATACCACTTTGACATAACTGTTTTCTGATTTTCCAGAACAGTCTACAGATGATCACTTTCTTTCCTGCACTTGGTCGCTGGTCTTCAGATAAAGACCAAATGGAATATTGGCGCTTGGTTTTGGATCAAACTGGCACATCCAATTATAATACAAGACATAATTATAAATTAAATGTTTTAGCTGATGAGTTGATTACATACTCTTATTTCTCAATTTCTCTGTTTATTGACAGAATATGTTTTGTGGACCCTCATCCATACCCTCAGTCAACTAGACAACATAATAAAATGAGAAAGCACATACATTGTCCAATCTGTAATCATCTTTGCTACGCTGCTGTCAAAGTACATCATTATGCAAAAGAAAGAGAGGGAAATTATCCATGTAACATGTTTGTTTAATTTTGAAGCTGTTTACATTGAAGGTATTATGTATTAATTTATATAATGCAAGTAAATTTCTTACACACTATAGAATAGTGGGTCAACAGCTGAGGATGAAACCATGGTTCCCAAAACATGTCCTACTTAAATACAGTAAGTGAAGTGTGTAAGAAATTACCCACATTATATAAATTAAAATATCTATATTTGTGATGAGACCTGCAGAAGCCGCAAACACCAAGACAGACAAATTAGGCACAATTTAAACACTGTATGACAATTTTTTTAAGCATTAATTCTTTATCTAAGCAAGCATTTTTCATTTGGAAATTTTTTTAAAAAGTTTTATATGTATAATAGATTTTACATTTCATCATTTATTATTTTATACTGAAATCCTAATTTCTTTAATATTAGTGCCATGGAAATGTGAAAACTTTATACATTTTTTTCTCCTTCATCAAAAGAACAAATTTACTAATATATGAAAATTTTTCTTTCGCAGTAACTGTGTGTAGGACATAATTGAAAATAAAGAATCAGACTTGAAAAATTCTTGTCATGGCCAGTTTTGAACCACATATCTTCAGCCTCCCATTCCATCTGAGCTATCTTGTCCTCCAAGAATGTAATTGTGAACCTCATTTGATTCTATATACCCCAGAGACCTCCCTAAGATTTCTGTATTAAAAGAGATTAATTCCTTAAGAGGCTACTCGTAATGCTACAAGTACTTATGACATAGATTTCTAGTTTAACCACCAACTATATAGGGGTTAATTTATATATGGAAATTATTTCACACTCTCATGTATAGGACATAACTCAGAACAGAAGAATCACTTGAAAAATTTGGGTCACAGCCGGAATATCTAGAAGCAGAAGAGAACTCAGTTAGAGCATGGTTGGAATCCTAGCTGTGATCCAAATTTTCAATTTTGATTCTTCATTCACAATTTATTAATGTTGAAATATTTACCATCAACATACATTTAAAAAATTGTGCAACAAAGTATTTATGCAAATCTAATGCACACCATTTTATCCAAATGTATTCAAAATTGTGATGCATGTTGAATTCAAGTACAAATCCGTTCCATATTTTGCCAGTAAATGCATTCAGATTTACCATTTTTTATGATCCATATTTTGCCAGTAAATGCATTCAGATTTACCGTTTATTATATCATAATGCACTGCTGCAATTCTCTACTTGGTTACTTTTATTGCTGGGCTATTATTGCACAGAGCATTTGAATAGTAAGTATTCACAAAATGGAGGGCAAACAGAGAACATCATCTTATAATGCTACTTTCAAAATGGTAACAGCAAGGCAGGAAGAGAGTTCAATGTAGCTGACAGCAATGTTGTGGCAGCATTTTTTTTTTAAATTTGTTTATTTATGGACGCTCTTTAACATCTTAGGTCATCAGCATCCCATTCAATTCAGGGCGTGAAACGGCCGATAAATTTTGCTCAGAGGCCTCTTCTTTCAGGCTTGAGGTTCTTTTTCGTGCCGTAAATGTGCAACACGGGACCCCAGCTTCACTTCCCTTCCAAAAGAAGCCATACTTAGGATTTTTACGCCCAAAAAAATCCATCGATCCTGGCTGGGTTTGAACCCGCAATCTTGGGTTTAGAAGGCAAGTATGGTTACTACTAGACCACCAGAACTGACATGGTGGTGGTGGTGGTGGCAGCAGCATTACTTATAACTAAGCTAATAGGAACAAATTTGGACATTGAAGAAAAAAGTTTTGGAATTCATACATAAAAGGAAGAAGAACAGGCAACCTGTGCCAACTGTCCTGGCAACAGCACCAGTGATGGATTTTGTTCTATGTGCTCCAAGATGTAACAATAGTCCACTTATAAATTCTGTATTCTGATCATTTTATAAAGCTGACAGACTTATCTCTAAGATGCCATACAACAATGTGCCAAAATCATTTTTTATGATATTAAGTTTCGAATTTGGGGTGTGCATTACATTTGATCATGCATTAGATTATGTAAATACAGTACATCTTATTAAAGTCATCCAGAATAGAAACAGTTTTTCTGTCTTGCAGTATTTTGCAAGAGACTGAAAAAGAAGTTGCCCTGAAGTTGTTGTGAAAGGGCTGTATTAAAATATGCAACACCATATATTTACTTACATTATATACCTTAGCTCTCAGTGTCCAAATCTGACTAAATACCACATAAGCATGAACTTCTTCAGAGGCTAATTCTTAAAATCAGCTTAGCTCATGCAGGTGAATGCAGTATTTTTTGCTTCAGTCTGTTTGTCTATGTGCCATTTATGCTAGGTTTTGACAATGACTTGTTTTCATTAACAGAATAAATTGTAAATATATGAGACAAATAACACACTACATTTGTCACACTGGGAATTCTTTTAAGATCAAACTAAACTGGGTTTTTGGAGATATCTCAACCGTGGAGAAGAATATAATAATATTTATGGTAGAACAAAGAACTATGCTGCATTACTGCTTGAATTTTTTACCATGAAGAAAACTGACAGCACAATGCTACTCAGTTACAGCTTGGGCAACAGAGAATGTAACATTTATGCTTTTTGGAGTCATTTTCAAAATTCCAGTTCTTTTCAGTGGTCTACTTAAAAACAATGAACAGTTGCTGGATTTCATCAATGCAAAGAGAAAAATAAAACATAACTATTGCTCCAGATTCACTGTGTTACCATACTGGGCAACAGTGCCTCTCTGTGATAGGCTAGACACACTAACCTTGCTTTATCTGGCACCACCCCATGTGTCTGTTTATTTTGCATGCACCATGGCAGCTGAGTATGTTTGTCTGTTTGAATTCATCCCGTTAAATTATATTCATATATAGGATATGTCAATAGTTTGAAGGAAAGCCAAAGTAAAAGAAAAAAAGAAAAATATGTACACAAGGCATGGAATATATACAAGCTTATCTGCAAACTGATACAATAAATCTGTCAAAGTTTTCAGAAAATCTTTTAATTCATACTACATTCACAACCATACCAAAGTCGGTCCTGGTGATGTAGTGGTTACCATACTTGCCTCATAAACCCAAGATCGCGGGTTCGAACCTAGCCAGAACCAATGGATTTTTTCAGGCGTAAAAATCCTAAGTATGGCTTCCTTCGGAAGGGAAGTAAAGCAGTGGGTCCCGTGTTGTACATTTACGGCACAAAAAAGAACCTCAAGCCTGAAAGAGAGGCCTCTGAGCAAAATTTGTCAGCCGTTTCATGCCCCGAGTTGAATGGGAAGTTATCATATGCTGTGCCATAGAATAAAATAAATCCTTTAAAAACCTGTTCAAACACCCTAAATCAAATGACTTATCAAAAGTAAAATATATTGACTAACTTAAACAATTTTATAAATGTAGTTAACTGTTAATATAATAAATTTTATGATGTAGACATGGGTTCATGAAACGTCCTTTAAGTGAAAAAATATAAAGTATGTAATCACATTCAGCTGAAACATTTAATTTAAGTAAATTCAAATTTAATCTCCCATAACAATGTCAGATAAACACTGAGGCTTCTCGTTGTTTAATATTTGAAGCCTTTTATGGTCCCAATCCACTCTTGCCGAGGTTCTTGCTTTTGGCTCAAATTAAGACATCCATCTTAAATTTTTTCACTCACCTGTGTTCAATGAACCTGATGATCTAATCTGTAGAGCAAACTATAAATCCTTGTAACTCAATATTGGGTGTTCTCTGATAATTTTTAAAATGATTTCTTCAATCATTATTGCTATTGGCATGCCACCCTACATCTAAAGATATTGTGGTCCCTTAAATTCATTGAATCAATAGAGTATTGTTGTACAATGGAAGGAAAAATTTATAATGGTTTCACAGGATATCAGCCAAATATTTTCCAGATTATCCACCAAGCTTTCAGCCATCTCGACTCTGTGGTCTTAGAGTACTGAGTAAACTGCTTATCAAAACTTTATGTATACATAAATCGTAACCTCATTGGTCTGGTCAATAAGGTGATATATGCTTCTATCATCAAAAATTTGTTTTCAATCTTGTGATTGGTCCATGGAAAGGCTAATCAGGCATTGAGTTGGGAACTGTTTCCTGTGCAGTCCGTAGCTGCTTGCTGCTTCATGGACAGTCATGTTCTTGGTCTGGGAATCTGTAGCTGCTGCCTCTTCAACTGTTAAACTTATGAGGTTGGTCCGTCCCCTTCCTCTCTGCTTCAGTTAGTTTCCAAGTTTCATTAAGATGAGGTCATGGTCTCTGTTGTGTAAGAAGAATAGTCCCCAAAATCATGGCTTGAAAATGCTCTCTTTTGATCTTCATAGCTTTACTCAGAAAGTTATTCATACTTGTTTTGTGTTAGAACCTCACAAACATTAGGCCTTAATATGCAAAAATTAATACTGTCTCTGCATAACAATTTACAGTTCTGATACGCTCAGACACTTGTGTCTGAAAATTTATCTAGTGGCTCTTGTATTTATTACTTAATTTTTAGTGTTGTTATTAATAAATATCTAGCTCATATATAAGAGTCCATAAGGCATACTCCTCAAATATAACCACCACAGTGAATGGTAACTAATATTCTCTGCTAAGTTTAAACATACTTTCAAGCTACCTTCAAAGACTTTCAAAGAGTTTAACTGTATTAAATTTAAGACCAACTTTGTATCAGAACGAATACAGCAAAGCTACTTCTATATTCTTAATTAGCTTGTGGGTTGATTTAATACTCTTATGTTCCACTTCCATTAAATTATACAGATCATGTTTCACAGGCCATTGCCACATCAGCTGTCAGTCAACTGCTAGATTTGTTGATGGTTGGATGGATTTGGTATGGCTCTCATGGACATTTAGAACTTTTGGTATAATCTGACTTCTCTTGGGATGTTTAAGTTCATAACTTTCTTTTCAAATTTTTTTTATAAGTTTTTTCCCCCACATTCTCATTTCTAAAGGTCTATCTACAAATTCCAATAGTTTGATTTCGATTTTTATATCATGTTTATCTCTCTAAAAATACCACAAGTGGCCAAGATCATTAAGGCATGGACTCCCGAGCTGGAGATCTGAGGTTTGATTCCCACCAGAACCATCCCTGATGAGGTTTTTTCAGGTTTTACTCAGTCCTCATAAATGGCAGATGCCGGGGAGATACCCTAAACTTAGGCATGGAATGCTTCTTTCCTTAAAAGAAAAAATCATTTCCCAATTTATCATTCTATCTCATGTATGAGGGTAGCTACATAAGCTTCCAGCCTCACCGATTAAGGATTATTTGCTTTCACAAAACCCTTATCTAGTGTCATACCTTATTTGTTAAGCAAATAATTGCACCTGTAACTTCTGCCCTGCTGTGTTCAGTTGTTGAGATATAGTTGCATAAAGAAGGCTGTGTGTAGAAGATTGTGACTCGTTCAAAATGGAGTTTCCAACTATTATTAAGTTCTTCACAAAAGGAGGAGTTCCTGCAAATGAAATTTAACAGTGATTGGGCAGTGTATATGTTCTACATCGTTCTACTGTAAAAGAATGGGCCAAGCTTTTTCAAATGGGTCCAGAAACCATTGAAGACAAACAGTGTGCAGGTCGGCACTTAGAGGTGCTCACTCCGAAAACATCACTCTTATGGAAGGAAAAATTATGGAAGGCTGGCTATCCAAAGTTACAGAAATAGCAGCAAGGTTGAACTTTTCTAAAGGAACTGTCCTTTGAATTATTCATGTCTTTCCTCAGTCCAAAAGCAGCAATGAGTCATCTGTTGTCAGGCATTTATGGAGCACTGCCGTGGCAATGAGAGAGAAGTTATGCAAATCATTGTTATAGGAGATGAAACTATGGTCTACTGCTATGATCGCTTGTGCGGAGTGGCATAAACCTGGCGAAACAACACCTCTAAAGGCCAAGGTCACTTGGTCAACCAAGAAGATCATGGCCACAATCTTTTGGGACTGTGAAGGAATACTCTTCATCGACTTCAAGGAGAGGAATACCACAGTAAATGGGGAGTACTATGCTGGCCTATTGCACAGATTACATGCTTCCATGAAAGAGAAAAGATAAGGAAAGCTGAGTGGTGGTTTGTGCCTTCTTCATGACAACATGCCTGTGCACACAGCTATTGTTGCAAAGGAAACAGTGACGAAATGTGGGTTCACGGAGATCAGCCATCCACCCTACAGCCAGATCTAGCTTCCAGTGACTATTTCCTCCTCTCAAGACTCAAGAAGGACCTTCAATAAAGGAAATTTAAGTGGAATGAAGATGTGATGGATGCTGTTAATGTCCATTTTGCAGACAAGATTTCTGACTCTTTTTGGGAGGGGGATTGAAATGTTAATTCAAAGATGTGACAATTGTATTGCAATAAAGGGTTACAATATTGAAGTAAAATATAGTTTTTGTTCTTATCATACCTAGAAAATGGTTAGGCCAGAAACTGAAAACTTGTGGACCTACCCTCGTATCAGTGTCCACTGCCTTTGGTGCCTCAGTAATATAAACAGGTGTTAAACACTATTAAATAATAAAAAAAACTCTTCAAAAATGATGTACAACCACTAATTTATATATCTAATTTTCTCCAATGCTCTTTGAGCCTAATTCCAATGCTTTTTGTTTTGCCAATACACACTTTGTTGCATTCTGAGCAGTTGATTTTATAGATTCCTAGCTCTTCTCATTAGGGATTCTGTCATTCTCACTGGAGTTGAGCGGATTGTTTAGGCGGAATTTGTTCACTGGGGACATGGTAATATTGAACTCTCTTGAGTGTTTTTTGTGGCCCAAGGATAAGTAAGTTTTCTGTAAATGGTGGTTTCTTTTCTTACTGTCAGTGTTGTAACCTGTTTTAACCTCTCTTCTTTTGTTGCTTTCTGATGAACAGGGGACTATCTCTTATTTTGTAAATTACTTGTCATTGAATAAATTAAATCAAATCTTATCACCTATCTGACAGTCAGTCTGGAAGCTTATGGGCCACCTTGTATACCAAGAACATTATTTATAGCAATTTCATGAAAATTACAATTGCATATATTGCAATTTTTAACCTTTAGAGTTAAATATTGAATACAACAATAATTTTTGTATAAGATATCAGGTACTTAAATATATCTGATGAAATTTTTGAAGCATTGAAAAATGTTAATGAAGTATGCAACTGTGTAGGTGGAAGTGCGCAATGCAGCCGTGTCAGGAAATCTGGATGCTCCTGAAGGTGGTTTTGATGCAATAATGCAGGCAGTGGTGTGTCGTGAACAGGTTGGCTGGCGAGAGAAGGCTCGAAGACTGCTAGTATTTTCAACTGATGCTGGCTTTCATTATGCTGGCGATGGAAAGGTATGACTACTTTTATTGCTTTGTGTACATAAAAATTGAGGAGGAACTTTCTGGAAGATTGGCCTTTAGTCTATGTGTCCTTTTTCCAAAAATTGCTTACATGAACCATCCTATTGTATACAATATTCCCTCCCAAGTTGTTTCAGACTTGGAGTAAATGGCAGCACTGATGTGCAGCTATCTGTATACATTGTAATTATTTATGCTAGTGTATGTATTTTTTTCTCCAGAAATCAATGTGAAATGGAACTCAAATTAAAATAAAAAGAAAAAAAAATTACTGTAGTACCAGTTTCAAAATAACAGAAACTAAAAGTGGTGGGAAGTGTGTAATAAATACTAGTATTGAGGTTAGGAAAATTATTTTTTTAATTGGCGTATGTTGCTAGAAAAAGCTATCATCAGAAAGTGTCACAAAACCAGCAAAAGGAACTATTTAAATCGCGCTATAATGGACAAAGTAAAAACTACAACATTCCTATTTATTGTGTACTATGGAATTAAAAGAAAAGAAACTAAACAGGAAGTAAACTAAAAATCAAAACATCTTGAAAAAACACATTGGAATATAGTTGTTTAACGATCTTGGATTGAACTTTGCCATGTAGCCCTCTCTAGCTTTTTCAAGTGCCAGTATAAAGACTAAGATTTATACAAAAAATATTAGAGAGTAGACATTTGAGGTTTGCATAGACTGGATCCTAATAAAGGCTTGGAGAAGGGGTCTTCAAGAATATTATGTTTCTAAATCCATTGCAAAAGTAAGTATATTCAAGATACAGTCATGCAGACAACCAAGTAGTACACAACAAGTGGTATTATCCCATACAGAAGAAATGCCAAGTCAAATTTGCTATCAATTTGAAATATTATGGTGTTACAAGGACTTCATTCAGGAAATGAATCATATGATATACACAAGGCCTTGCATATAAACCATAGTATTATTCCATTATCATATAATTCAATTTGTATGTGTATGTCTTTGATAATCTATAAATAAACTTTTAACATTTCGAAAACATCAGCACTGACATAGGAATGTGATTCAACACTAAGAATTGACCTTAAGAAAGCTTTACACCTTACCATGTTTCCTTACATCCTCGGAAAATGATAATTTATCGTATCAGCATTTCTTCTGCAGCCCAGTGTACTATACGATGCTAATCAACCTATTCAGGTATATTTACCATGTTTTGTCTGTTAAATAAAAATACAGTAAGCAACAACTTAAGATATTGAACTTGAAACCAGAATCAGACATCAGTAAATAAGTGAAAGAAAATTAAGTTGTAACTTGTTTAAATATATGGACAAAGAGATGTATGATAAGATTATAAATATGCAAGAGATTGTAACAAATATTATCAATTTTTATTTCATTCTATTCCATAAATGTGTGGAAAAATTATTACGTCTGTTGTAAAACACATTATAGTATCATTTATACTTATAAATTCATTCACGACCAATTTATGGAAAAAGGTTCCACATGATAGTAGTAAACTGAACTGATTTTCAAATTTGGCACACCAATTTCATATTAATTCATTTTATTCGGTTCAGGTAATAATCACAAAAGTAAATTAGGGTAGTGAAACCTGAATTGTTTAAGTTGTTCATTTAAAATATGTGAGAATTACATGCTCTGATGTTTCTGCTTTTCAGCTTGGAGGAATTGTTAAGCCAAATGATGGGAGGTGTCATCTGGACAACAGAGGGGAGTACACCCATTCAACTTTACAAGATTATCCTTCCATTTCACAAGTAAATCTGAAAGTGCGAGAGAATTCTATTAATGTCATCTTTGCTGTAACAGCAGAGCAGATCAAGGTTTATGATAGACTGAAGGACAATGTTGAAGGAGCATCTTCTGGGACACTCTCTGCAGACTCTTCAAATGTGGTGGATCTTGTGCGTGAGCAGTATGATGTAAGTAAAGATTAAGCAAGACGAGGGAACTATCAGGAAGCTTATTTCAAACTTCACACATAGTTGAAAGTGCAAGTGCAAGTGCAAAGTATTAGCTTTTCATAAGAAAAAAAGGGCGTGAAAACTTACTTGGAATGTTCCATTTAGAAAACTTGTTGTGACAGCAGTTGAACAGCCTTTCTTCTGTAAATTTGGTTAATAACTTGATGTTTACATGGTGAAATTGAGAGTAGAGCCTGCAGCCGAGAGGATTGGGTAATCGGTTCTTCAGATAGATTGTAATGTTACTATCTTTGTTAGTTTCATCTGCTGCTTCATCAGCAACACCAAAATAAATTTGATAGAGAAATATGCTCATAAAAGAATTGTTATCTATAGTGACGTTATTTGAACTAAACATCGCCTGAGCAAGGCTATTTACTGGGAGAAGTGCAACTACTGCAACAGGAAAAAGGAGCTAGAGTTTCTGCTTGTAAAGTTAGTATTTTTATTTTAGTATTTATATTATTACTGAAAGTATAAAATGCCACAGTGTTTAAAACTGATAATAATGCGTTACAAGAAATGAAGAAATTGATGCCCCTCAACATCAAAGTGTTGTGGGCATCTACATAAGAAATTTGTATGTTTCATCTAATTTTTATTCTGTAAGAACACGGTGGTTCAAAACACATATATCATTGAGAAATTTCTTCTCCTGTAACTTTTTAACAATTGGTGAACAGTTTCTGTATCTGGAACACAATTGCCAGAATATTTTCTTGTAAGTCGCCATATTACTTCTAGGCAAGAATCCATTTTCTTATAGATATTGTATGCAAAAACACACTCTTAAATACTAAATTTGTGTACTGATTTTATTAACAAGGAACAGTCAGCAAGCAGGCAATTTACACTCAATGAAAACGCTTAGTAACACAATGCACAACTATTCACTGACAAAGCCTCCCTCAAACTACCTATAAAGTGCTACCTGCACATGCATTATATAGCCGCGACAACTGACTTTTCCCAGTATGCAGCAGCATTCTGCAGATTACCTTACTGTATAAGCTTTATTTACACTCTCTTCTGTACTTGTTTCGTTTGTTGCAGAAATATTTTTGTATGAAAACGTTGCAAATAACAAAACACACTTAGGATTCAGCACTTGCTTAAAACCAGTCTTCTGAATGTCTATAGGAATTACTTGCTGTTTGAATGATACATACTCATGAAACACACAGTGTAGCCCAAGCATGCTTGCAGGTGATAATAGCCAAGGTTACAGCAATGCCAGCTTAAAATGAATTTACTGTCAGAATACTTGGAAACAGGCTGCTCTCCTTTGCACAATTTTGTTCAAGCTTTAATTTCACATGCTTTTCATTTGTATTGGCAGCTAATATTTTGCACGTATATATCTTGTACAAGGGGCATTCAAAAAGTTTTGCAACCAGCCTGGAAAATAATGTCTGCAAAAATGTAACTAATGCAGTTGGTAACAATGAACCTGAACCTACAAATATGCTGAAGTGTAAATATAAACTTGCATAATCACTGTCATACATCCTCTGTTGAGTTTAGTCCTTTTGCAATAGCTGATGAAAAATCATGAATATTTCAAAAGGAAAAAACTTTAGTTTTTATATTTTCACATGCGTTAAGCTAGGCCCTCTCCCCCCCAACAAAAAACACTAATACGAGGACTTGGTATCTGTTCATGGATATCAAGTATATTCATTTGATACTATTGCAAGATGGATTCGATCATTTGAAGAAGGGCCAGAGACTTAGAAAGAAAACCCTCATTTTGGCCAGCCTTGGGAAGCTATGAACAAAAGAACAATTCAAAGAGTGAGAACTTGGTGGTATATAATCAACATATTACTTAAGTAAAAATTGTACTTATGAAGCTGTAGACAATGGAGTGGTAATATATCCTACATTAATGTTTTCAGTTGTTAACACTAACTCCACTTACTTTTTTAAAACTTTGGACTAGTTCAAAGTTTTAAAAAAGTAAGTGGAGTTAGTGTTAACAACTGAAAACAATGTAGGATACAACATATTACTGTTGAAATGCTAAGTATGGAAGTGGCTATTAGTGTTGGCAGCATTGACAGTATACTCCATGAACATTTAAATCTGCCAAAAATCTGTGCAAAAATCAGTTCCACATTTCCTAATCAATGAAGAGCAGAAGAGGAGAAATGAATGACCAAAAAACTGCTGAGCATGTTGACTGTATGCCAGAAGGAATGACAATGAATGGAGAATACTATGGCACTTAACATTTTGGATCCTTTATTTGAAGAGCTGAGGCAGTGCCATTCAAAGAAAGGAACTTCAAGGCCATTGCATTTGTATGACAATGTGTCTTCCCACAGAACAGCTCAAATCTGAGGAAACTGGAAGTCTCCAAAATCCAGTTTCTTAACCATCCATCCTACAGCCCTGACTTAGTATTGTGCAGCCTATGGTTTTTTCCTCAAATGAAATCTTGCATGACTGGAATTCCTTTTAAACGAGTGCAGGAACTTGCTCAAGCTATAAATTCAGCTCTGTTTGACAATATCTCAGTCAGAGTACCATAATACTTTTGAGAAGTGGTTATACCATCTACAACTGTGTGTGGAGAGAGATGGAGTGTACTTTGAAGGATTTTGAGGATATGTTTTCGAATTCAGTGCTTAGTTTGGACTTTAAGTGATGCTTACAAAACTTTTTGAAACTCACTCATATCAGTCTAAAGCTTGAGATAACGTTTCAAGATCAGTTACCTGAGAGTTGCCTTGTGACTTATGATTAGGCTTTTGCAGCTGAA
Source organism: Metallyticus violacea (assembly GCA_030762175.1). Classification (NCBI taxonomy): domain Eukaryota; kingdom Metazoa; phylum Arthropoda; class Insecta; order Mantodea; family Metallyticidae; genus Metallyticus; species Metallyticus violacea. The sequence continues at coordinate 24,131,301 of CM060836.1, forward strand.
GTTTGTCATGGTTTTTTTTCACTTTAACCATATGAAACTTAATGATAATATACCGTCCAACATTTTGAGAACCTTGCTTTCCTTCTACTCAGGATCGGTCCTGGTGGTGTAGTGGTTACCATACTTGCCTCCTAAACCCAAGATTGCGGGTTCGAAGTATGGCTTCCTTCGGAAGGGAAGTAAAGCCGTGGGTCCCGTGTCGTACATTTACGGCACGAAAAAGAACCTCAAGCCTGAAAGAGAGGCCTCTGAGCAAAATTTGTCGGCCGTTTCACGCCCTGAGTTGAATGGAACACTGATGACCTGAGCTATTAAAGAGCGTCCATAAATAAATCAATCAATGAACTTCTCCTCAGGGAGTTGCTTTGTAAGTTTAAAACATAGAGCTCCACCATAAGTTTAGCTTTAACATATCACAGATATTTATAATATTTATAAGAAAGAAATTTGACAGTAAGTGAATATAAATTACTAAGCACAAATTGTATAAAGAGTTAACTTGAGTTTAAGGCATAAAATTAAAAATTGGTTGTATAAACATGCATCTAAGATTATTTCATCTTAACCTCAAGTTAAATCTAACTCACAAAATTTCATAAGTTTAAGCACTAACTACAGTTTAGTAATTGTTAAATAAAACATCTCTCAGAGAACAGAAGCATAGCAACTTCATTTATAAATAAAATGGTCAGTCACCTTTATTTTAATTTCATTTAGATAAAGTTTCTTCATTGTTTCACTTTTCATTTCCACGTAATAACAGACAGAATTGCATTCTATTGTAGGTTATGTTAGGCTAACCTTACAAGCAGTATATTGTACATATTTCTGATTATTCAGACATCTCATCCAATGATAAATTTTAACATGCTCCTCGCATATTTAATAAGAGAAATATTCAATTCCAAAAACTGAATGCAAAATATGATTTCGCTTAGCACAAGATGATGTTGAAGAACTGGAACAGATGTTTCATCCCAGATTACAATCATAAACTAAGCAAAATCATATTTTGAATTTGATGTTCATGATACTACTAAGTTTAAGGTTCTATGCAATAAGGAGCTTGTAAATAGTTGGAGATATATTGAAAGTGGAGAAGGGAATGGCCAGTAGAACTGCCCATAAAGGTACTAGAACAACAGCAGCTCTGAGATGTCGGTACATTAAAATGACAACTGAAGAGGGTGATGTAAAGAAAGGACGCTCGAACATTTGCAACTTTCCTGGATTTTAGTATCTATGACCTGCGCATACATACCAATTATATTGCCTAGGGCTAATAATGCAGAAATCTTAAGAATAGAATTATACTCTTTGACAATTTTCCCCCATGTACATTCTTTATCCTTATTTGAGATTGATTCTCTTCCTCTTTCCCCCCTATTTTCTCCCCCAATTATTCCTTATTATTTTAGCACCAGATCAATAATAATATCTCTCTCACATTTGCTAAAATTTGCTTGAATTCACTTTGACATTTCCTTATACTTGTTTGGAAGGCATATTAAGGGTGGGGGGACAGTCTAGTAGACAAGAAACTGAATAATTATTGATTTTCTCAGGTTGAGCATGAATTTTCTCTGTCTTATTAGTGTTTTAACACCTGTTTTTACTACTGAGGCACCACAGGTGGTTATTTCATGATGTTACCATAGATTTTGCTGTTATTGCAAACTTAAGATTATGTAGTCTACTTTATTTTTATGCACTAGAAATGATGACTAAACTCTAGTTACTTTTTAAGTTACAGTTAAAAGTAATCTCCAATTACCAACTTTTATTCATGGGCCTAAGTGATAAATACTATATGCTGCACTTAGTGAATGCTTATCTTTTATAGAAAATCTCGTCATCTGTGGAGATGAAGGATAATGCCACAAGTGCTGTTAAGGTGACCTACTACTCTGCTTGCAAAGGTGGTGGACCATCAGTACAGACACACAAATGTGACGGCCTAAAGGTTGGAGATGTGGTAAAATTTGAAGCAGAAGTGGAGGTTACAAGTTGTCCATCCAGTCCCAGAGAGTGGAAGCAGATACTGCAGATCTATCCTGTTGGCATTAATGAATCTCTTATTGTTGATTTGGAGATGCTTTGTGATTGTCCTTGTGAAAGGAGAGGGCATCCAGTAAGTTTTAGTTTATATAGTTGCAGTAGTTTGCAGTGTCAGAATAAGGAGTGTAATGTCCCATGCACAACAACAAGGGTCTGTTTCAACAGAAGTTAAAAATACACTAACAGATTGCTTGTTAACATTGTGTTAATATTTTAACAATATGTTAAGACTGCTGCATTTCACCAGGCTTTTCCAGCATATTATTAGTAAATGCATTGTTAAGGTTCCCAAGTATTACAAATATTACAGATCAAGAAGGGGGTGTCATAACCGAAAGACTTTTGGACACACTCTGATGTACTTTTGCATAGAACAATTTAAAACACATGGCTCATGCAAGGAATATTAAAAGGAACAGAGGCACAAAGGTGTAAAGGTGTATTTAATCTACAATCTTATGATGACTGTTTTTCACTTTTTACAGAATGTGAAAAATTTCATCAAAGTCACTACATCTTAGTATCCTTTCTCTGTTATGAATTACTTTAATATATGCAAAAATAGAATTTCAATATGTTGTTGTTGTTGATCTAATGTGCAGGATTTTGATCCATCAATTTTTCCCTGGTCAGCCAATATAATTTGTGTATTTTCCCGTCAGGTGCAGCTTTCCTCAGTTCTGTGCATTCCAATAGATGTTCTCCATTTAGAATCTTGTCAGTATTGCAGATCTTACATGTGTTATCATTCATAAAACCAAATCCGTGTAGATGTTCCGCCAGACAAATAGAATTTTGATATCTACAGCTGGATTTATGGCCACCATTTTATAACTGTTATTAGTTGTTAAACTTTTAATGCAAAGAAAAGTGACATTATCTTAACATGAAGTTTAACACATTGCTAAAGTTATCATTGGTTGATGAAAGAATTTTTGTTAATTTGAATGTTAAAGCAGTCTAGCAGCTTGTTAACTTGTAACATCTGTTTATGAAACTGGTTCTAGTGCAAAACTGTGAAACAGAAAAAATCAGACTTGACTAATTGAAAATAGATAACATTTTTCATTTGACAACATTATAAACCTTTTACATTGGTTCTATGTTCCTTGGATTTAGATACCACTTTCAAGGTTTCTCAGAAACCCTCTTGCTTCTCATTTGTAGACGTCTTATATATTTAAAAAAAACATATAATTACATGGAAAGAAGTAAGAATTACTAAACATGATGATAATAAGACAAGTTTTGAATGAAATTGTTGTGATATAAAACACAAAATATAGTTTTATATCAGAATCTGCCGAAGTATATGGTGAAGAATTCATAAAAAAATTCTTTCATGCATTAAAGAGCCTAGGTAGAAGGATCATGATTAAACATAGAATTTAATAACCTATAGTTTGTTAAAAAATATTCATTTATGACCTAAAAAAATAGGGGAAGAAATTGACACAAAAATAAAAAATAAATTACTAATAAAAATATTTGATATTGCATTAAACACATTTTTTATTTTAGGTGTTTATTGTCACATAAAAACTAGAAATTTATCAATCGCATGAAAACATGGACAATCACCAGCAATATAGAAAAAACATTTTTCCAGACTTTCTGTCTTCAAGACACTACAAATGATTTGCAATTTAAAATGGATAATGGATTACTACAACAGAAATAACACACTATATACCTAGGAATAACACTTGCCAAAAAACTTTCCTTCTCTGAACAGATTGACAATATAACTAAGAAAGTGGATAAGACTAGCAGGAAACAAATGGAGAGGATCCATAGGTCTCCTTAATGACATGTATAAAAGCTACATAAAGCCTAATTTGCCCTATGGAAGTGAAATAATATCCACAATAAGCAACCAACTTAAAATTAAATTGTATACAATACAACCTAGATCATTAAGAATAATAACAGTAGCCATAGAAACAACACCTACTGATGGAATGCAGAGCATAACTATCTACCTGCCAGTTAAAAGAAAGCTAGATATTAAAATGGGAATACTAAGACAAAAATTAAAAGCTGATCAACACAGGAATAAATGGTTTCATATTCTTGTCAGCAGACAATAATTAAAAGCACAACAAACTTTCAAAAATTAATGCAGAAGGAAGATTTAGATAAAATTTAAAAAATAAAAACTAAACCTGCGATTATACTGACCCTTAAAAATATACAGATATCGGCATGAAACTAAATCTGGATACTATGGTCCAAGAAAAACAACCTACCTGAAGTATTAAGATTGATAGCACTTAGTACACTAAACTATTATCCGATTGATACATGGTGTAGAATATATACAATGGGATCTCTTAGAATGGAGAAACAGGCTTTGGAATATACTGTCAAGAATTCTCTCAACATACACCTTTGGGACAGAATACTAGCAATTTTAATGGCAATATAATGGCCATCAAAGCAGTTTTAGAAAAGCTATTGCATATACAAAACAAAAATAAAAGAATTGTTATCTTAAGTGACTCTAAAGCAGCACTGCATAATATAATGAATTACAATTATCTCCCAAAATACACTATAAATGAAATAAGAAAACTATATCATATAATCCAGATCAGAAATAGTTTTAAATGGATCCTGAACCATGTAGGATTGAAGGTGAAAAGATAGCTGATAATCTCTTCTGAGTAAGATATAGAACACTCTTTATGGTTTCACTTACATGAGATTTACTCAGGACATATGTTTCATGGAACTTTTACCATTACATCAGCTGTTAAACATATGTCTTGAATAAATCTCAAGTAAGTGAAACCATAAAGAGTGTTCTAAATGTCCTACACAGATGAGATTTTTAATGGTGGTTCATTCCAAATTTAATTAATATTTAAAAGATTGCTGATACTTTAGCAAAAAAAGCAGTCACCATAAAATTAAAACCATCTTTTGAACTAGAAATTGCTTCTAAATTGAAGCTCTTAAAAATGAATAACAAGCAAACAAGAACAATAAAATATCCAACAAAAACTTAAAGGAAAAATCAAATGAAGATCTAAAGATTTTCAAACATTTTTATTGAAACCAGGAACAATTGTATTTTCCCAATTCCACTTAATTGTTGGGCATGATTGCCGGTCAGAAATCTCTTCAAAATAAAATTAATCAAGAACTGCCACTGTCCATTGTATAAGGACATGAATACTATCCAAAACAAAGATGATCTACTGAAATGCAGCCCACTTGATAGCAACATATAAATGAAAAATAATTTGGAAGCTCTTTATTGGGAAGCTAGGGGAAAAATTATAAAATATCAGCATCCCCATTGGCCATTAGCAACCAACCATTTATTGCATTGGTTAAGTGTAAGTCTAAGTCTAAAGGAATGAATGAAATAAATTAATTAATGATGGCACAAATGGGTTCAGAGTTCTTGGTGTCTTAATGCTATCTGGCATTCACTTCCTGAGGATAAGGAAAAACTAAAAAAAATAAAAATAAACAGACAAACTTTGCCCAGACAGCTTGACCTGACCAGAAATTGAACCTAGGGCCTCTGGTTTAGTAACTGCTAACACTTGTACCAGACCATGCAGGCATTAATGAAATGCTTATTTTGTTACTCAATAGGTACTTAAATGAAATACGAGTATTATGAAGTTTAAAATTGCTTTGAATTTCAATTTTTTCTTTTAAATATTTTCAATTATTACCAAATATTAAAGTCTGTCAGTGTATAGGTCATATCATTGTTGCTTTCCTCAGCACTATCTGCTAAGTACGGTTCACTCTAAAATACTGTGTTGCAAAGAGTATAATTTAATGCACTATATACAAGACAAGAGTCCATAGTTATTACAAATTAAATGTTTTTGTACGTTGACATGAGCTTCACTTACAGAGTTTTTAAATTAACACTGTTTTGGGAGATAGATAACGGGGGATTTGTATGGAGTTTTGTCGACCTCCCACACATCAACCTAAGAAGCTTATTTTTCAACCCCATAAGAAAAGGCTCTCACTGTTTCCCAAAATCTGTTCATTGAACAAGTAGCAACATTTTGGTTCCAATGTCGGCTTCCATTGCCAAGTCCTTCTTGGTTATAGAAAAAATAAGTTTCTTTCTTACCAGGATTGGGCAATTTCCTGAAGTGATCATGTTCAGTAATTAATGCAACTACTTTCCTTATTCCTCTTTGGTCCAATTTTAGGAAAGATAAGGAAAGAGTGTTGCCTGGACCTAGAACCAATTTCCTTGCTTGTTTTTTTCCAGGATAGGTTTGTCACTGTGCAAATTAATCGCAACATGGCATTAACATACACTTTTTTTTCTCTCAGATTATTCATGTAATACATACCTTTAATCTTTGCTAATAGCTAAAGTTGCTTTACATGATTTGGCGTAGATTCCACAAGCATGAGCACTTATTTTTAATCTCAACTTGGGTATTCATTTAGTATACTATATTCAATATAGTAAGTGAATGGAGTTTAGTGTAAAAATTGAATACCCAAGTTGAGGTTATATTGCCACTCCATTGTCAACAGCTTCGTAAGTACAATACTTATTTTTAAGTTCATCATTTTGTATATTTGGTTTATTTACAAATGCTCTTTAACATCACAGGTCATCAGCGTCCCATTCAATTCAGGGTATGAAGAGGCCCATAAATTTTGCTCAGAGGCCTCTTCTTTCAGGTTTCATGTCCTTTTACGCACTATAAATCTACGACATATTATGATGATGACCTTTACCTTTACCAAAAACTTTTATCATGTGTATTTTTATAGTTTTGTGAGTCCTCTTTTGCATATCCTACGAGTTTTCTATACGATTAATGTTACAGGAATTCCTGGTCACTCTAACACACAAATATTGTTCTCACTGAAGAATTTCTTCACTTTCTTTGAAGTATGGCAAAGAGCCAAATCTTTCCGAAAAATTCCATCACCATCTGGAAACCTCAAGGGTCTCGGTCCTTCATGAGTGAACACCCACAAAGCATCTTCATGGGGTGTTTTTTATAGTCTGATGCAAATGTGCTTAAGTTCATTATTTGCTCAGTGCATATATTGAACCCTCTTCCCCTGCACTTCAAAGTGACTGTTATCAGAGAAATGAACTTTCTTCCAATGTTCCATTGTCTAATCCTGATGATGACTACGTGCCCAAAAGAGATGTTTCCTGTGCATTCTCCTGTTGGAAGGTGTTTATTTACAGATTTTCAGGCTTTTCTTCCAACTGCCAGAAATCTATGACAAACATTAGAAATTTGCAGATTCACACTCCTTCCCCCCAATTTGCAAGCCAAGTCCACAGCAGTGAGCCTGGAGTTTGATTTGCTGCTTCTGAGGAGAAAATGTTCATCAATTGTGTCATTTTTTTTTATTGCCACACTTTTCCTTTTCCTTTGGCTGGATTGGGCTAATCTGTTTGTGCCGCTGAAAAATTCTATTTATAGTGCCTATTCTGACACCAAATTTAATAGCTATTTCTCCTTATGACACAGAAGTATTCTAATATGCTACAATTGCACTTCTCTTCCTGGGAGTTATATCCATTGAAGACTTTGGTATTACTAATCACACAAGAAAACCTCAAAATTCCTCAAAGGTGATGCACTTCAAAACAAATACACTTTTACTGAAAATAAACTAATGGTTTTAACATTTACATACTTAGCTGAAGATTCACAACTGGATATTCAATTCTTTTCCAGTTTTCTCTCTGACATTATGTGCATGGATATATAACACCAAATGCTCTCCAAGTAGATTTATTCCAGTTTTTTTCAATAAAATTTGAAAACTGTAACTCTACACATGTAAAATCTGTCTGCCATTTTACACATCAAATGTATCAAAGAGGTATCTCTCAATGTTTTGTTAGGTAAGTTATCAAAAGGATATCTGTATGATATTCTCTATCTAACATTTCAAAAACACTTATTGAACACATACATTATAAAATAGACGTGTGACATTTTGGAAATGTTTTATCTATATGATAGCCTATCGAGCAGATATCTGGCATTTCAGAAATCTTCTCTTACTGGCTTATCATCATTAGTAATAAATATGTTCATAAAATTGGCTGAAAAGTCAAATTGCAAGCATTTAATTATTTGCAGAGTAATCGTTACTTTTGCTAATAAGGAAACATTTTTGTGCAGCATTACATTGAGAGAGCTGCAAACTGCTCAGGATTTGGCACCTATAAGTGTGGCATTTGTGAATGTGACAAACTGCACTTTGGACGAAACTGTGAGTGTGATAGTAATGACAACATTGGAATAAAAGGACCTCTGGAAGGAAGATGTCGGCCAGATAATACCTCCACTGTTGACTGCTCTGGCCGAGGCACCTGTGTCTGTGGTGTATGTGAATGTGAAACTAGGACTAATTCTGAGGAGGTAAGTATAACTTTATATTGTGAGCTGTTTTTTTATTCATTGTCTCAACTAATTCAACATAACCTAATAATGGATATCATTGTATGATTAGTTGAACTACACACTCTTAAAGCTTCACTTACTTTTTATAAAAGTATGGAACCGGTTTCGAGAACATTTGTTCCCATCTTCAGCCATGCTAAGGTTCAACTCATAAGGTTCAACTCAGTTGAACCTTAGCATGGCTGAAGATGGGAACAAATGTTCTCGAAACCGGTTCCATACTTTTATAAAAAGTAAGTGAAGCTTTAAGAGTGTGTAGTTCAACTAATCATACAATGATATCCATTAATATGATTGACTTCACTGTGTTTAAGTTCCAATTTTACATTTAAGTAATAACCTAATAAACTTATTTTGGCTCCTCCATTTGGTGATTTATTTATTAAAATATTTAGTTTAATATCAAGAAGTACAATCTACATTTAAAATTGTAAAATCAGTAGTACCTCAAGGATCAGTGCTAGTTCCTATTTTATTTGTAATTTACATTAATAATTTCCCATTGACAAAAGATAACATTATTACATCTAATGCAGATAATACTCCTCTTCTTTGCTTTAATCAGAATATTAAAGGTTTAGAGGTAAGAATTCAGGAGTCCCTTGCATTAATAGCAAAGTACTTGAAAGCAATAATTTGAAATTAAACATTGAAAAAAACCAAATGCATACTATTTTCATACAGCCAAATATGAACGTTGCAATTCTAATGTATTCAGGAATTAACACAGTGAAAACAAATATAAAATCTCCAGTAGATAAAATATTTTAAAATGCTGAAAAACATCTTTGTGGCTTCACTCTTAATGAATAATAAAACAGACTGAGTTAAAAACATTTCAAATATTAATATGATGATAAAACACTCTTAACATTTCACTCTCCAAATTTAATAATTTAGGACATGTTTCGTGAGACCTTTGCTTACATTGTCAACTGTTAAACGACACTGTTAAATGGTAATATGTTGTTGGTTTCAATTTCTATAGTAAATTTAATTGAAACAAACACCATATTCCATTTCTAGATTTGAAGATAATAAAAAGTAAGAACAAACTAGAATTTGGCATTTACAGAAACACTGACAATTATATTAAGGCCCATGGTTTTAACCGAAGACCTCGTAAGGAAGCAGCTTTCAACAGCATGGCATTCAGATTAGTTGATGTACCACTTAACAAAGATGAATATAAAAAGAAGACTAGTTTCTGGATGTATATGTTACATTTTCCACTTAACTTTTTTAAATGTTAATATTTGACATCACTTACAAAAGTTCACAAAATTTATTTAATAGAAAAGAATACCTGCATATTATAGAAACAGCAATTTCTAATGGGTTTAAAAAAACAGATGATTGATCACAAAATTAAAAGATTCCTAAAACAAAAGAAAATGGCAAAAGTTATTACTCTGACTCCCTTATCAAAAGAAAAAAACTTTCAAAAAGTTCTCTTACCACCGACAAACTAATAATAAATTTCAAAAAATTTTCAAACAATGTAACAATGTTTAAAAAACGTTAATTGGATACAACTATTACAAAAACCAAGTCTTAGATGCATATGAAGTGCAATTTAAATTACCATCAATCATGTAAAGACACTTTTATAAATTATAATATCTACTAAATTTCATTTTATGTGTATAAAGTAATAGTAAGAAATGGAGAAATAAATTTCTAAACCGGTTTAGGAAAGTGATGCAAATTAAGAAATATGGATATAAAATAGAGAGATATAAATGGAATGATGAGAGGGCACTAGGCTTCATAAGAGAGTTAGATTTTAGATCATTTAAGCTCGAATGTAGAAGCTCTAATGACAGTAGGAAAAATAGGGGAAATAATGGAAATTTAAAGAGGTTGATTAAACAAACAGGTTAAGATGAGAGTGAGAGAAATGGGTAACAAGATACAGGGGGGTTGGTTTGATAATGAATGTAGAATTGGTAAAAGGAGAGTTGAGAAAATGGAGAAAACAGGGAAACAGGTGGAGAGAGAGAACTTTATGATTGAAAGGTAGGGATATAAATCCCTCATGGAGGCAAAAAAGAAGGAATGGGGTCAGAATATGAGTAAGAAAATACAGGAGGCAATGAGGACAAATGACAGTAAAACAATGTGGATGATAAGATATTATATAAAAGGAGAGTAAATGAGTATAATATCAAAGCTGAGGAATAGTGTTTATATTTTAAAAACTTTTAGGGGTTGAGGAGATATTTCACCAAGGGGGATTGGATAGTGAAAAAAAATATATTGAGTATAGATTATTTGGATTGACAGATTGATATAAATGAAATAAAGGAACAAATAAAAAGAAATAAAGCTTGTGGGATTGATGGGATTCTGGGGGAATTCTGGAGGGCATGGGGTTAGGATGATAATACAGGTATGTTATTGGCACAGATATTTAATTCAATTTATGAAGAGACTAAAGTTTCCAAAGGCTGAAGAACAGCAATTATAGTACCCATATTTAAAGGAAAACGTGATATAAATAAAGTTAATCTATTATCAGTCTTAGGTAAACTATATATGGGCATTCTGGCAGAAAGGCTTCAAAATTTGGCAGAACAAGAAAATAAATTATCCGAGTTCCAAGGAGGCTTCAGCAAAAATAAAAGAACAGTGCATTATGTCTTCATTATTAATACAATGGTAGAGAAATATCTAGGCCAAAAAAGAGGGAGATTATATATGTTGTTTGTGAATTTTGAAAAGGTATTTGATACAATTAACCCCAAGGAATTATGGTCAAGTGAATGGGATAAGAAGTTGCACTAAGTTTAAAAAACACTACAAAATTTATACTATGAAAATGAGTACTGTATTAAGATTGCTCAGGATATGGTCCAAATAATTTGAACACAGTAGGTCTAAGACAAGGATGTAAGTTAAGTCCCATGCTGCTTAACTAATTTATGAATGGTATTTTAAAAGAAGTTAGCAAAATTAATACCCACGTGCCCACAATTGAAAATGTTGAGATTCCGGGACTATTATTTGCAGCCAATTTGGTAGTGGGGTCAATTACTAACATTGGTCTAGGGAAATCAATGGAAGTATTTACTAAATTCTGTAAAAGATGGGGACTAAGAATATTTGAAAATAAAAAAGCATGGTATTCAAGGATGGAAACAAGTTACGCAAGAATGAGAAATGGTATTGGGAAGGGGCAGAAATTGATGTGGTTAATAAATTTGACTATTTGGGTATTAAGTTTAATATGATGGAGGGTGGAGGGAACAAAACAGAAAGGTTCTAGCAAAAGATAGGCTATCTTTCAAAGCTATTAATGCCTGTAGTTATAAAGTACCAGAAATGCTTATAAAGTGGTTGGAGAAAATATATACAGTAGTAGAGCCAAAAAGAATGTTTGGGGTAGTAATGAGGGATGGCTAAATGTAGACTTGATTCACAGGAATTTCTGGAACAAAAAGCTCACCAAACGGGGTTGCACAAGCTGAATTAGGCAGAGTAGGAAGTAAAGGAAAAATAATGACAAGAACTCTGAAATATTGGTTTAGGATTAATAATTTAGAAGAGAATTGCATGAAACACTGTCTAGTGATGTAAGAGAAATTGAGGGCAGGAAATACTTGGGTTAGCAGAATCAATGAGATTATGCAAAAAATTGGCTTGGATATGGTGTGGCATGATAGAGAAAATAAAGAAAGAGGGTTTTTGGAGAGAAATTAAACGAAGAATTGATATATGGAAAGACAGGAGTTATTAGGTGGTTTTATTAGTTCAGCAACGGCGTTTGAGTGAGCAACTGTAGATGGGAGAGATTCTCTGGAAACGCATCTTACTTTTATGTAAGTGGAGTTTAGTGTAAAAAATGAATACCTAATTTTAGGATATGTTAAATGACTTAACAGATTGCTAATTGAAGTTGGAAAGGTCGATATCTGCAAGCACTCTGTTGGTCTAGTAATTAGCCTAAACAGGGTGCTGTCTTCCAGAATATCAAAATTCACGAATTTATGCTCATAATTTTTTATAAAAATCTTTTCCCTTATGCTAATTTCCCTGGATTATTGAATAGTTTTTAATAACTGTATGCTTTTGCATATTTTTGGAAAGAACATCATAATGTTCTTTCCAGAAATGTGCTGCTACAGCCAATTTGTCTATTTGTTCATAATGAATTCTTTAACCTGATATCCATATTCCTCTCGGTCTTACCTATGTATATTTTGTCATTATCTTTGCAATTAATCTGGTATACACCTGATTTTTTATCTTTGAACCTGGAATGTATTTTATGTAACTTCAATAATTGGATAACATTATATCTTAAATGTAAATTGGAACTTTACACAGTGAAGCCAATCATATTAATGAATATCATTGTATGATTCAGTTGAACTACACACTCTTAATGTTGAGTTAATGTTAATGTTGAGTTGAACCTTAGCATGGCTGAAGATGGGAACAAAATGTTCTGGAAACCGGTTCCATACATTTATGAAAAGTAAGTGAAGCTTTAAGAGTGTGTAGTTCAACTGAATCATACAATAATATTCATTAACATTATATCTGTTTTGAGGTGCTAATATGATATACTGTTTAAATAGTTTTTTAAAATTTATTATTGACTGATGGGTGGTAAGTGAACTTTTTGAAGGTTTTTGCCCCTGATAAGGCACTCAAGGTTGTGGTTTGTTTAATTCTTTTTTGTTTCTGGAATCTTTATTTTTTGATTGATCATCTGTTTTTTTGAACTTATTCAAAATGGTTACTTCTGTTTTGTACAGATATTCTTTCTTGTATTCATCTTTGTTGAGTGACATATTTACTAATGTATATATCATACTGTTAAAAACTACTTCCTTAAGAGATCCAAGATTAAAACCATGGGCTGTAATGTAATTATCTGTATGTGTATTCTTTCTGTAAATGCCAAAATTATTTTTGTTATTACTTTTTATTATCTTCAGATCCAAAAATGGCAGTATATTACTAGTTTCATTTTCAATAATAAATTTTATTGTAGACTCTTACAGGTTTAATAGTTTTAATGTATCTCCCACACGTTTCTTATGTACAATGGCAAATGTATCATCTACATATCTGTACCAGACCTAAAAATGTAGGGGAAAGAAATAGTAACGTGTATTTCAATAAAACTCATAAACAAATTGGCCACAAACATGATATAGAGTTACCCATTACTCGTCCTAATATTGATTTTAAAAAAAATCCCTCAAAAGTTAAAAAAACTGGATTTATGCACAGTTTGGTGAATTCCATGTATTCATTAATATGTGTGTCTGTTGGAAGAAAGTGACCATTTTTTTAAAAAGGTAAATAATTTACATTGTGGTATGCTGGGAAACAGGGCTTTAACATCGAAGGAGAACAAAGTGTCATTAGGAAATAATTTGTAATCTTCTATTGATGAGGTCCATGGAGTTTTTTTAAGCTTAAACTGTCAAATTTAGAAAGTGAATTAAACTGTGAAGATAACCAGTTTGCTAAGTGATAGCAAGAAATGTTAATGTTGATGATTGGTCTCATATTTCTCCCAGGTTTATCAGTCTTGGGGAGTTCAAAAATCTTGGCTAAAGATATATTTTGGACTTTAATTTTGTAGCAGTCTGTTTTTGAGAGCAAAGTACTATTTTTCAAAATCTCTTCCAATGATTTTATGCATTTGTTTAATGGATCTGTTTTGATTTCGATGAATTCGTCACTCTTTAGTAACTCCTGCATTCTTTGCTTGTAGTCATCCCTATCCAAAATGACAATCTTGTTTCCATTATCAGCCTTAGTGTAAATCACATCTTTGTTATTGAGAGATTTTGTAAGTTTCTGATAAACTCTAGGGCCAAGTTACTGTTTTTGATTTCCTATTATAAATTTTTATCTATTAGGTTGAAGTTCTCTATGGAAAGCTCTATGTCTGCTATATACTCTTCTAGATTAAATGAGAAGCTAACAAAGTGTTAATCCCTGCATTCAATAATTCTAATTCTTTTGTGTTAAAACTCATTGGAGAGGAAAATGACATTGAGGTTAAGTTTCAAAATATTTGTCTTATCCCCTGGTTTTTTATGTAACTTTTAAATTTTTTTCTTCTGGCAAATGGCTTTTTGTTTTACCCTAAAACTAATAAATTCAAATGAATTTTATCTAGATTCTCCCAAATAATGATACCTAAAGATTTTGACAATTTTAAATGTAAGTCGTATAGCTCCAAATGTATTACTGCAATGTCTCTGTAATGTTTGCATTTTTCCAACTCAGAAACTTTCTTTTCGCAGCTTTTTGTGCACCATTATCTTTATTAAATGTAACTAATTTTCTAACGAATTTATAGCATATTCTTTTTTTTTTAACATCCGTTTAAAAAATTTATATCTGCCGCTCTGAATCTTTTTTTTCTTTCAGTTTTAAAAACATTTGATTTCTGGTTTTTGATGATGGAGGCCTATATTGAAGGTTTCATACTTATGAAGAAAAAAATCAGATACTACCTTATAATCCATATTTTCCCAAACTTGATCCCAATCGTTCTGTTCCATTATGCTTGAAGGGCAATATAATTCCAGTTTTTAATACACTCAGGAATTTATCCCATGGGAATGAAGCTATAAAGACCTTCTAAATATTTTAACTAGAAGAGATTTTAAGCTTATTTCACTGGTGTAATTCCTGAATGTATTAAAAACTGGAAAGATTTTCTTATGACCTAGAGGAGCAAATGACTATCACAGGTTATGCATGAACAAAGTTACAATGGCAAGCCATAAGTTTCTGGCCTAACCATTTTCTAGGTATGATAAAGACAAAACTACATTTCACTTTTAAATATAATCACCCCTTCCCCCCAAAATAGTCAGAAGTCTTGTCTGCAAAATGGGCATAAACATCATCCATCACTTCATCCTCACACTTAAATTTCCTTCCTGGAAGATCCTTTTTGAGTTTTAAGAAGACAAAATAGTCACTGGAAGGTAGATCTGGGCTGTAGGGTGAATGGCTGATCTCCTGAAGCCACATTTCTTCACAGCCACCTTTGCAACAAGAGCTGTGTGCACATAGGCATTGTCATTAAGAAGGTGCACACCACACTCAGCTTTCCTCACATTTTCTCTTTCATGGAAGCATGTAGTCTGTGCAGTAGGCCAGCATAGTACTTCCCATTTGCTGTGGTGTTCATCTGCTGGAAGTTAATGAAGAGTATTCCTTCACAGTTCCAAAAGATTGTTGCCATAATCTTCTTGGTTGACTGAGTGACCTTGGCCTTTAGAGGCAGTGCTTCATCAGGTTTACCCACTCCATTGGTTCTCTCTTAGACAAGGGATAATAGTAGAGGACCATAGTTTCATCTCCTGTAACAATGGTTTGCAGCACTTCTCTCTCGTTGCTTTCCAAAAATGTCTGACAATAGATGGCTTGTTGCTGCTTTTGGACTGAGGAAAGAAATCTAGGTGCCCATGTTGCACTAATCTTATTCATGTTTAAATGTTCATGAATAATTCAAAGGACTGTTGTTTTAGAAAAGCCAAACTTGCTGCTATTTCTGTAACTTTGAGCCATCGGTCTACCGTAATTTCTTCTTTTTAAGGATTCAGCACCTTCAAGGGCCGACCTGCACGCTCTTCGTCTTCAAAGCTTTCTCGACCCATTCAAAAATTTTGACCCATTCTTTTATGGTAGAATATAAGGGGGGTGCTTCCCCATATACACCATCCAATCCATGTTTAATTTCATTTGGAGTAAGTCCTTCTTTTGTGAAGAACTTAATAACAGCTGAATACTCAATTTTGAACATGACACAATCTTCTATACATAGCCTTCTTTATGCAACTATATCTGAACAACTGAACACAGCGAAGTGGAAGTTACAGCTGCAATTATTTACTTAACAGATAAGGTATGACACCAGATAAGGGTTTTGTGAAGTCGATAATCCTTACTGGCGAGGCTGAAAACTTATGGACCTACCCCCATATGTCAAGAAAGATCTCCATTGCAGAGATAACTGAATCATTTAACAAACTTCCTGTGCATGTAAAATCAGCAAATAGTTCTAGATTCAAAAAACTTTTGAAGAACCACTTAATTAAAAATGTCTATACAGAATGGATGAAATATAAATATCTCACATATATATAAAATTTGTTATTTATTGGAGTGTATTATAGAATAGATAAATTGTAAATATCTTACATAAATGCTAAAATGCTTAGAACCATGGACAACTAGAAAAGGGTACAAGTAATCTTGTGTTACTGTAAATAATATATAAATAAAAATGAACATCTCAGATACTCGTGTGTGAATCTATTAATAGTTTTTGTTGTTATCATCATCATCATCATCATCATCATCATCATCAGAGCCCAAAAGTTCAGGCATTTATTTTGGTTAAAATAGGCAAAAAGGCACTTAAAACACTGAAAATAGGCAATAATACAATTAAAATAGGCATTTATTACAAGTGAAAACAGAGAGTAATATTATGTATTATTAATGAACATAGGTGTTTAAGATACTTAATATCAGTTAATTAAAGTACTTAAGCTTACTTTTGTTGGTTACAAGCAACAACAAGATCAAAGATGTGAAGTTTGTGGTTTCACATCAAATTCATTTTCTGTTTATGCATTTATTGAAGAATCAGGTTAGTATCTCTCTTACTTCCATACTGAATACATAGGGACGGACTATTGCACAGCTGTACTGCTACCATCTTTCTAGCTTGCAATTGTTTGTTACATTTATGCAGCTGAGAAGTTATCCCCACCACAAATTTCCTAGAATTTTCTCGTGCAGATCGATACAAGATAATTTGCTGGAACTATTCAAAATTACAGTAGTTAACCTCATCCTCTCTTATATTCTAGTATTCATAAGCCCAAGGTGACCACCTTGCTCCTACACTAATGAAGGTACTGCCATTTAAACATCTTAGGTGAATGGGCTGAGAAGAAAGTTTTTCACTGCTTGAAAAGAAATGTATAACAAGATTCAATAGATATTTTTGTGAGGTGAACATGCCATTTAATTTTTATAATTTTTCTCACTTCGATATATTGAAATTCATAATGTGCTTTTTAAAATGCATAAATAATTTCAGAAAAAATCCATAATGATCCCAAACATGCAAAGAAAAAAAAAGGAGGTTTTAAACCTTAAAATAGGCAAAAAACATAAAATAAAAACTGAACCTACCAACCCCAAATGTATGAAACCATCTTCATTTCTATATGACTCTTAAATATATGCACCCAGATAGAAAAGGCATTTTGTCTAACTTCTGAGCTCTGCTAATAACGTAAGGAATTAAAATGTTTTTAGTCTTCAAAATAATCTAAGGGCAAAGTGCTCATATAGCAACCACTTGCAGGCTAATAATAATAATAATAATAATAATAATAATAATAATAATAATAATAATAATAATAATAATAATAATGCTGGACATGAAAACCTTAAGAATGTCATAAATAAAAATAGTAAATAGTGTCCAGCACAGTGAAGTGTTAGAGAAAGAGTTAAAACTAGCAGTACAGAACTGCCACAGCAAATTTATGCCTGAAGGTGTTCTGCTTTCATGATAATGCATCTCCTCATAGGACCCTTGCAGCTTTTGACACTATAGAGAGACTGTAATGTTACAGCCCTAAGCTTGCTCCCTCAGATTATCATATGTTTACATCGTTAAAGGACACTTTGAAAGGAGAAATCATTGGAAATTGAGGTCAAAGAAACAGTACATTTTTGGCTGAAATTAAAAACTTTTTTAAAAAAAGGTAGTTCATTAGTGTGAGAAGTGTGCTGAAAAGAAACTTAGGAAAATGGCATACCATTTATATCTTTAAAAAAATTATAAATAAAAAAATATTTCATTGGTGATTCTGTTAGGTAATTAGGGCGTATAAGTTTATTAGCTATACGTTGAAACAATTAAAAATGTAACTTTTGTTACAGGTAATCTCAGGAGAATTCTGTGAATGTGATAACTTCTCCTGTGACTATGCCAATGGTCTTCTCTGTTCTGGGCCAGAACATGGTACTTGTGTATGTGGCAAGTGTCACTGTAAGCCAGGCTGGTCAGGTGATGCTTGTGATTGCAGAGCTTCAAATGAAAGTTGCATTCCTCCAGGAGGGGGAGAAATTTGCTCTGGTAATGGAGTATGTCACTGTGGGGGCTGTGAATGTGATGAAGGAAAGGAAGGCAGATATAAGGGCAAATTCTGTGAAAAGGCACCATGGACATCTGGTCGTTGTCTTGAGTTCAAAGAATGCGTTCAATGCCACATGTACAAAACAGGATCTCTAAATGAAGAAGAATGTGAAGCAAACTGCACATTCACACCTATACCAGTTGAAGTTGTTGAAGGTACTCTTTTGCTTTGAAAATAATGTATTATAAAGAAGTCTTGGTATAAAAATCAGCACAGGCTAATTAT
This sequence comes from Metallyticus violacea, assembly GCA_030762175.1. NCBI lineage: Eukaryota > Metazoa > Arthropoda > Insecta > Mantodea > Metallyticidae > Metallyticus > Metallyticus violacea. Next base: position 24,150,223 of record CM060836.1, read on the forward strand.
ATTTGTGGAGACAAATTTGCTTGTGATTCCATAATTTTCTTTAGATGCAGTTACCATCCATTGGTTACAATTTTTCAGATGGAGTTTAAATCATTATCTGTGATCCTTCTTTATTTTGTTATATTCCATTTTGTTCAATAAAATCTTGTGGTTAACTAAATTAAAAGCTTTCCTTAAAAACTAAATAGTCTCAATGAAAATAAATATATTTACAGTGCATATGACACTTTAAGACTTTAGATAAACTTACAGATACCATATCTGAATAAAAGACAGTCTCTGATTTTCCAATGGCTTCTGTAGGATTTTATATTTTTAGGATTTATGTTGATCAAGTAACAGACAAAATATTTTATTTATATATTTTGGAACATTTACCTAAAATTACAATATATTTTGAAGATATTATATAAGAATACTGTTCATGTATGCAGACCCATTAATTTTTATATTTAACATGGAACATATCCTGAAAGTTACCTGTTCTAATGTTGGTCGGTGGTCAGTTAGTTGGTTATGTTTATCATTTTTTCTCTTAACTTCCCAATAAAGAGCTTTCAAATTATTTTTAATTTGATAATAGTTTTGAATAGTGGGAATTTTCACAGTGTAATATAGTGTAATATAACAAATTATTATTGAGGAAATAACTCAAATTTCACTAATTTTGTTCCACTTGGACATGTTTCAAAGGCTGTTGCCTTCATCTTCAGCATGATTCCACTGTCTGCTTCACAGCGTGATATTAAGATGTCGCTCTGTGCATTTAAGAACTTCGTAATGAGGTTACTATTGTTTGGGAGATCAAAATTAACCAAATTTTCCTTGTTTTTTTTTTTATGAATATATTTTCCCACACTGTTAATTCTATGGGTTATTGAAGAGATTTTAAGGGTTTTGGTTCCTTTTGGAATTTGTGGTTCTTTTGCCAGAAATGATCTGCTATTGCTGATTTTTCCATGTGTTTATATTTACATTTCTCATGTGTTCCTTAAATATTATGGTAATATTTCTTTTTGTTTTGCCAATGTACTTCATATTGTAGCCTTTATAACTGATTTCATAAATGCCTGATTGTTTACTGGAGCCAAAATGATGTGTGCCTCTTTAAAAATCTTCTGGAATTTTTGGTGTGCCCATGGGTGGAATGTGAATTTATTATATATATGATCTCCTTTGTAGCCTTTTAGTGTGATGACATCTTTTATTTGTCTTTGTTTTTTCAATTTTTCTCTTTTCTTGTTTACCAAATCTATTTTGTAGCCATTTTTCTGTGCTATATCTGTGATTTTATGGTATTCCGAATTGTATTCTGTCTTGCTTATTGGTAGGTTTGTTAATTTGAATGTGAGACTATTGATTATGGCAAGTTTATGTTGTCTTGGAGATTATGTTGTTATGTGGCTGTTATTTTTTATCTAATTATCTTTGTGGGATATCTTTTCTGAATATGTCAAATTCCAGATTATTGCCATTTTATAATTTTTAAAACCAAGAAGGGAAGAACCTTGTTGTTTTCTATTTCCATTGTGAATTTAACAGTACTGATTTGTAGGTTGAATAGTTTTATTGCATTCTCTTTCCATTTTTCATTTAATATTGCAAAAGCATCATCAACTTAACAATACCAATATTTGTATGTATGTGAAAAGATACCCACACAGATAATTATATAAAAAACAACAGCCACAATCTAAGATAACATAAACTACAATCAATAATCACCGAAAATATGTTAGGCAATTTCGTTCTTGTTAATACAAGGCTATTCAAAAAGAAGGAACAGGTTTCAAACATTTCTTTCTTCCTAATTACAAAAGGTAGAACCATAATTCCAGCGTTCCTGGACAGATCAAAGTTTAAAATTTGAACTGTCCAGTTAGAAGTTCCAATCATAGCAAAACTAGATTCCATTTTTGGAGTTCAGCGTGCTTTTTGCCATCAGTTTAATAAACAACATAAGCAGATTTACTAGTGGCATTGAAAATTCGTAGACGATAGTTGCATCTGCAAATGGAAAAGCACAGGACGTCCATGCACATTGAATGAAAATGTCAAGCGTATTCGTACAGTTTACGAAAGAAGCCCAAAAAAATCCACAGCACGAGCTAGCAAGGAACTTAACATTTCTCAGCCAAAGTTATGGCGAGTTCTGAAACACCATCTGCACCTGAAGCCGCACAAACTGCAGTTATTGCAAGCATGCAATCATCATGACGACCACAACAAAAGGTACAACTTTTGTATTAGCATGCTAGATGATATGGAAAAAGACAATTTTTCTGAACGATTAATTTTTTCCAATAAATCCACTTTTCATCTTTCCAGTAAAGTTAATTGGCATAACGTTAGAATTTGGAGAAGTGAAAATCCTATGTCAGTTATTGAACATGAAAGAGATTCACCGAAGATTAACGTCTTCTGTGCCATATCTGTAAACAAAGTTTATGGACCTTTCTTCTTCATGGAGAACACTGTGACAGGACAAACCTATCTACACATGCTTCAAAACTGGTTATTTCCTCAACTTGAAGATGATTCAGATGACTTTATCTTCATGCAAGATTGTGCCCTGCCTCATTTCTCTAAGCACGTTCAATGTTACCTGAATGACACCATTCGAAGACGTTGGATTGTAAGAGGAAGAGCAAAATATCAATTTCATCGCCAGTGGCCTCCCAGATCTAGCAGACCGCACTCCTTGTGACTTTTACCTGTGGGGTTACATAAAAGACTGTGTTTTAATCCCCTCTATGCCTGACACTCTTGAAAATCTGCGACATCGAATTGTTGAAGCTGTGAATTCGATAACTAGAGACCAGCTAATTTGTGTGGGGCAAGAAATGAGCCACCGTTTTGATATTTGTCATGTAACACATGGTGCTTATATTGAATGCATAAAAAAGTGAAGTTTGAACTTTTCTCTTTCCAAGAACTTTGGAATTCTGTTTCTATCTTTTGTAGTTTGGAAGAAATAAATGTTTGAAATTTGCTCCTTCCTTTTGAATAGCCCTTTAGTAAAAATGGCATTGGTTATTGCGATGTATTAGTATACAAATATGTAGTACAAAATTATTCCCTTGTTGGCAAACCTGTTTCTTGCTTTTTCTTCTAATATGATGCCACAAAGTAAAGAACTATGTCATGATTGAGGAATAATTGTACAATTATGATGAAAACATTGAGCTATTTGGTTTTTATTTTTTTAATAAGCAAATTTAAAATGAATCCAATTTTCAAAATGTAAATAATGGGACAAAAATCTCAGGTAAATATCATATACAATAAGAAGTAGACCTGCAACATATACGAGGGTACCTCTAAAAGTTTTGAAAATGGATGCAATAAAATTTTAAAAAATGAAATATAATCACTGCATATTTTCAAAGTATTCTCCATTGCATTCAATGCATTGTTTCATCCATTCAGCTCACTCTTGTTGGGGGATCCTCTCCTAAGAAGACCCAGACTGATGACTGTCACTTAGTTTCTGGATCATACAGATATATCCAGCTTTCTTCACCTGTTATGGAGTTAAATATGTTTTTGGATATTTCCCCTTCAAATTTTTCTATTCACTTCCTGGCACCTATGCACATGCTTTTTTTACTCATTTGTTGGGCTATGGGGTACCAGTGACTACAGAAGTTTTTCTTTGAGGATTGTTTTCACTACTGCTGATTCAATACTTCGGGCTTGTTGAATGTAATAAAATGTGCAATGATCTTTCTTCAACGAACTCTCTTTCACCACATTTTCATTGCCTGTTGCTATAGCCGATCATCCTGCGCAGTCTTCATCTTCTAGGGAATCCCTTCCTATTTGAAAATCTACAAACAATTGATGAACGGTGGATTACAAAAGGCAAAGATCCCCAAATACATGATACAATCTTTCAAGATATTCTCTCGTTCCTAAACTGACTTTAAGTTATAGAAAATCATAGTGCAGAAATGCTCTAGCTTGGGATTCATTCTTGCTTCTGGCATGGCAACACCTGCATCTATATACACAGCTGTGCTGACACCACACATTGTTGGAGCATCTCAGACTTACACATGTTGCTATTTAAACCTAGGAAAATCTGCACTGACTTACATTTCATTCTCAAAACTTTTAGTGTGACCCTCGTATCTGAATTACTAAAGAGATACAAATCTTAAACACATAGCAAGCACACAACTAACAATTAACATTTTCCTGCAGTAGCAACAATGAGCTGCACTCTTAATATCCATTATAGATATTAATTAAGATTGCTATTCATTGCTAACAACAGGAACCTAATATCTCATGGTTTCTTTAAATACCAAAAATTAAATGGGGCCATTGTATTATTGCTGTTGTGTCTGTTTTTAGCCCCTGCCTAATGTAATTTGTTGAGTTTGGAAGTGATGATCTCTGTTGCAGTTCATGAAGATAAAGGAGAAGTTCTTTGTGCCTACTACGATGAAGATGATTGCAGATTTGCATATGTGTACACATGGACAGACAATAACACATTAATCATCAGAGCTCAAGAAGAACCAGAATGTCCTCCAGAGATTCATATCCTAGGTTTGTTTTTAAATATTAATTCTTTCCAAGTATTGTTTTGAAAGGATGTTTTCATAACTCTAATCTCTAACTGTAGTTTTAAACACACATTTTTTATATTCTATAAAATAAGTTGTACTGCTAAAAACTGATAAAAAATTCTTTAATAAAGCAGAGTGGAACAAAGCGATGGACAGTGACCATTGTTGCACTCTCTTGCACTAAATTCAAACTAAAATATGTCCATAATCATAATGTGTTACAGGTATTGTACTTGGTGTTATTGGTGCTATTGTGTTGATTGGATTGGCACTACTGCTACTGTGGAAACTACTTACCACAATTCATGATCGTCGTGAGTTTGCAAAGTTTGAAAAGGAGCGCATGATGGCAAAATGGGACACAGTAAGTGTGGAACTTTGCTTCTCAGTTAACTGTTTCAATATAACAAATTGTAATGAATTGATGTTGATATAGAGTTGGTTTGGTACACTTATGCTTCACCTACTTTGTTTTTTAATTGGACATTTTTCTAGATCATTTGCTACCATCATCAGCTGGTATGAGAGTCACTCAGAAAAGTTTACATGAGTCCCCCAAAATATTTAAATAAAAACTTAACCATCACATCTTCTCAAAGTACTGTCCCATGACCTCTATATATCTTCCCACCCTTCTGAACAAGAGTAAAAGCACTGGCACCATTTGTTCTCATCTGCTGCATCCAGCTGCTCTTTGTATGCTGCAATAGTATCTTCAGGCTATGAAAACTGTTTTCCTCGCATTAAATTCTTCACCATAGAAAACAGGAATGAATTGCAGGGTGCCGGGTCTGTAGGAAGGGTGGGTCAGAAGTTGAACAGGGGTCACCTGGGGAAAATCTGTCACATGGGCAGTGAAGGCAGATGCACTGTCATGATGCAACAAGATACCCCTCAATCCAGTCTGGTCAATTTTCCCACTTTTCCAAACAACCAGAGGAGTACAACTGTAGCATACCAATGTGTAATGACCATTCTTCGATTCTCTAGAGGTATTGCAGTCACATGACCATTTATGCCAAAAAATATTTTCTTGCCAACACTTTTTGCTCTTCACAGGTGAATTGTCATCAGGGAAGGCCTATACTGAAGACTGGCATTTTGCTTCTGGGTCATATGATAATCTACTCTTATCACTTGTTATGATTCAGAAACATAGCAAGAGCTACCATTATTGAATCTCTGGAGCATTTCTTGATACCATTCCACACAGGTGTCCTTTTGGCTCTGGGAGAGATTGTGGGGCACCCAGCAGATGAAATCTTGCTTATGCTAAGGAAATCATGCAATATTTTGCAACACTCCCAGACCCAATCTTGAAGGTTGCCATAATGTCCTGACATGGGGTCTTCTTTCACCATTTTCTCCAAAGGATTGATATTCTCATCTGTTAATGCTGGTGGTGGCTGTCCGCTTCCTTCTTTATCTTCAAGGGATGTCTTACCCCTTCTAAATTCCTGAAACCAATTGAAAAAGATAGATGGGAAGGAGTAAGGTTCCCAAAAGCCTGTGTGAGTCTTTCAAGCACTGGATCTGGTTTTAAAGTCATATAGAATCATTGCTGGAAAATGCAGCTCCATTGTGAGTAATGAACTAGCTTGCACCCTTCAATATCCCAACTGCTGCAGGCAAGGGATGAAGGTTGCAGTCTGGCTGCAACTTTCACTATTGAAGGACTATACAAGACGCTGGCAAAATTCTTTTCTCCTTATTGTAAATAGTAAAACTTTCTGAGTGTCCCTCATAGAAGTATGCTCTCTAGGAAGTCTGAGAAATTTATCTTTCTGATGGTGTCTTAAAGTTCATGAATCAACTCTTACTGTTGATTATTACATTTTTCTGTGTAAATAGTTTCTAAGGTTTGCAAGTTTTTGTTGTTGTTGTTGTTGTTGTTGTTATTATTATTATTATTATTATTATTATTATTATTATTATTATTATTATATCAATTTCGTGATTTTCTGAGTGAGCTGCCACTGCCAATCTTCAAAGAAACAGACTCCCCTCTGCTTGATAAGCAGTAGCTACTTCATGCAAGCACCCATTTTTTAAATCTACTCCTTAGAAGATGCTTGAAGACCCACTGCACATAAACTTTGTGGTATCCCAACCCTTGATGGAGAATTGGCATCAACAGTTCCCTTGCTCAATGACATTTGGGTGGTGATTTGGCATTTCTCCTTTTACAAGGTTATCAATGCCTGTAATTGATTCCTTGGTGATAGTTAAAAGCACTTCACAAATTCTAGCATGTTCTCAGTGTGCATAGGTCTGTCACAAAATTCACAACACTATCTGAACACTACTGCATGACAAATATTGCATTCCACATTGTTTATACATGATCAATTTCGGCTCTACTAGATCTTCTATCTTCAAAAATTGAATTACTGCTTGCTGGGTAGTTTGGACAAATCTGTTTCAATTCAATGTACTTTTGTTGCACAGTGCACAGTCAGATCATACCAGTCTGTTTTCGTACATATAAGCCACCCACTAGAGCAAACACAAATCTCTGAGTAGTTAAGCTACTGCACTATGACAAAAGTATTAAGTTTCATTTGTGCAACCCTTATATAAGGTGAAGTAATTCATAGGCTGTTATTTGATATGGAAATAAAAGTTTATTTATTAGCAATTGTCAGCACACTGTATATATGTTACAATTTTGAATGAAACAGAAAAATATGGCTAAGTAAATATATGTGTTAACTACTAAATGTATGTATGCAATTATGAAGTACAATTTTGGCTTAGCAAATAGTTCATGTTTATATTCTCTCTTTTCAGGGTGAAAATCCAATATATAAACAGGCAACATCAACATTCAAAAACCCAACATATGCTGGAAAATAAATGTCTGATGTATGTGAATTTTGAATTTTTTTGAAATAGAAAGGTCACATTTAAGTGATTCATTGAGAATGGAATGAGATCTTCAGCTAAACATTCAACAATCACTGTGTAATTTATTTGTAGTAAATAAATGCCATCAAACTGTTAAATCTGCAGTAAGCAGTAGTGAATCTGTGTTAGGAACTTGGACTAAAATATGTTTACATTTAAACATTTAATTGTTATCAATGAGCTTTCGTGAGTAACATAGTTCCAGCTAATTTATACTTCTTTAATTTAAAGCAACACTTGTACATATATCTTTCTTAAGTGGCAATGGTACAGGTCTTCCGTGCAAGAGGACTGTTTGATCCCTCCTCACCTTTGCAACCAGCTGATATGTGCAAAGAATTTGTCATGCTTCATTATTAATGAGACAATCATTGGTATGTAGTTGCTTTAAGTGTAGAGTATATGGTTACTGAATTGCTTGCTGTTACCTATAAATTAAATCACGCATGTTACTAAGGCCCTTTTTTCCACTCCTGTGTATTACTATATTGGATATTAGAAATTGCTGTTTCACAGTATATCCTACATTCTGAGATCTCTCATTTTTTTTTTCTGAATTATAATAGGATGTAACATGTAAATAACAAATGGTATAGATAGTGTAATAGGAGATCAGTGTTTGTTTACAGAATCTCAACATCTTGTGTAAGAAACCTCAACATAACAAGAATACTTTGCCTTTGTAATGTAGAAGTCACTTTTTACAAGGTTTGAAAAAATACTAAAAGTGGAAATACTCCATTCATTGCATAATAACCACATATAATAAACAAAACTTTATAACTTGCTTAAGCAGTTAGGTACATATATTATATTCTTACCATTAATACTATCACAACTTTTGATGGCAGCTGTACTTCCACTCATAGAGAACAGCACATTCCCAAAGCAGGATGTCTATAATTGTTAGTTGAGCTGCAGAAATGAATAGTTGTTTATAGTAGCTTTCTTGATGGGTTGAAATGATAATTAAAATTGTGAAGCTATCAGAGAGCTGCATAAAGTAGGCAACTCAGCAGATATGTATTGCACTAGCCAGTATTTTATAGAGACTGGAACTGTAAAAGACTGCCCCAGGCAAGGGAGACCATACACAATGAAGATTCCACAATTGGTTAAAGCAGTGGCAGCCCAAGTGCTTATAAATTCAGGAAGGAGATAGTCAGTAATGGACCTATGAACTAAAAATATCCAGAATGTATATATCTCAGAGGACTACAGGCTCTCAAACAATGCAATGGAAAGATACCTTACAAATGAACCAAAGTGCCAGAGATTCATGAAAACAAAGTTAACATATCCAGAGAGAATAGGCACTAACAAAGTCTTTCCACTGATAAAAGTTTTCAATGTTGAAGAGGTTTACAGTGCTCAAAATGTCAGTTTACACCACAAATTCATGCTAGAGGTACTGTCATCATTGTTGTGATACAGTATGAGTTATAAGGGTGCAAAGTGTGTCGGGAAATACTGCTGGAGAGATTGGTCAGAAACCTTAACAACATCCTCTTTGTGGTCAAAACCTGAGTTTTCAAGATGTGGTCCCAGCATTAAGGCTTGGACAACCCAGTGACCAATGTACCAAACTTCATTTCCACCTTTAATGGGATGGACCTAAACCCTCTTGTATACCTTGTGCTTCAGGACATGATTTGCAAAAAGAGACACCCAAATATTGCTAGTTTAAAGTGCTCTGTTGTGAAGGCAGTAGCAGAATCCCCAGTTGATGTATTGCATAATGCAATTAATGAGTGGCCATAAAGACTTAAGACTACATGCATGCTAAAGGTGGAAATTTTGAATAATTGTGTTAATTACATATCTATGTAACTGGTATTATTAGTATATTAAAAAGCTATCAGCATCTTGTTAATTGAAAACTTAATGACAGTATTTATGTTAAGACTGGGCATGTATAACAACGCTTTCTTTTTCAAGAGTTGATCTTATCACATTTACAAGGATAAGTCAAAAATAAGTCTCTTTGATTTTTTTGTAGATGAAAAATAGATCAAGATAAAGAACAATCTTATTTTCGCATCACTTTCTTAAGCTTAGTTAATGCTGTTCGTGAGTTTTTATGGTTATTTTTCAAGTGAGAGAGCAAGCAGTTAGCATGTAATGATTATTTGGCCAACTTTGCAAAAACAAAAAGGTGCTTTCACTTCATAAATGTTGTTATATGGTATGTATGAGTTACATTCAGGTTCTAAGGCCTCTGCTTCTCTCTCTCTCTCTCTCTCTCTCTCTCTCTCTCTCTCTCTCTCTCTCTCTTTTCTCCTGAAAAGCTACTTATTACAGAAAGCTACAATGAGCTCTCACTAATGATACAGATATTCATAAAGTCATTCCACAACTGCATGCATCTGTGAAGACTTCTTTCAAGATTTGTCAAGACCTCTGGAAACCACTGACCTAAGGATTTAAAACTTGAAAATGAGCACCTTTGGATTGTGACTTTTCATTGTTGGGAAGAAGCAAGATCAAGTGAGTAGGCAGCATGAGTTCATAGTTCATAGTTGTCGTGAAGATGAGGCAATTAGTGAGAAGGGGCATTGTTATGATGGAAGATCAAGGTTCAGTCTTGCTGAAATGCTAGAAGGAGCTTGTTCTGCAAAAATTCTTTGTAGAATGCAGCTTCACTGTTACACCTTGACAACCTCACTGTCTGAAAACATGGCCATCACTATTATCTAAACACTGACAGCAACCCACAATCTTTTTGTGACTGAGAGTTAGTGTACTTCTGCTGTGCTGACTGCCATAGTGATGAAAGAAAATGGCTATCCAAGTTACAATAATTGGTTGGATTGGTTGAAAATCACTAACCGACCTATTTTTTGAACATATTGTCACGTTACCTTGCATCTCGACCAATAAGATTTAATGATTCTTGATCTTTTTGTCTACAAATATCTTGTATGGGAACTTCACTTTAAGATGTTCACCCAAATAAAAACTACTAGTTTGGCTAAGCTGGTAGGAGGAAATTCGTTAAATCAAAATTCCTGTTATTCCCTAGATCAAGATTTATTACATTCTTCCAACTTATCAAAGAGTGAGCATTAACAATTACTGCATACCTTGTCTTACATAGTTCTGAACTGGGGTAAGATGTGACGCATGATATGTCCTGCTGTTACTAACTCTTTTCTAGTATTCCGCATGACCTGCTACATAGTTGTGAGAACTCCCAATCATAATTCAGTTAAAACACAAGCCTTACTGCTGGAAATTTCCAATAATAATGAACCACGAATGGACATTCTCTTTGAGGGACTTTTCCCTACAAGGGTAAATAATGTGTATGCCACAACATTTTAATGTAATTATATTAATCATTGGTTACTTTCTTAATTATTCTTGCTTCTTATTCAGATATCTTCTTCCCTCGTGTTTGGCAAGATGAACTTTATAACAATATGGAATTTAAAAATTCATTGCCTGTTGTTTGTTTTTATGTATAAAATTGTTTTCCAAATAGTTCTATATTGTTTTTTTTGCTATTTTTAATAATTTTGTTTCTGAATCTATGCCATGATTTTGTGACCAAAAGTGGGCAACAACTGCTGGTTTTTTGGTTTCTTTGATTATATATTTCTAAAATGCTAAATTTGCCCATGTATTTAAATGTATTTTTGTCCTGATATATGTATGGTATATTTTTTGCAATTTATTTAAATAAATGAATGAAATTTATCACTACATGAATTTTAAACTCACAGCAGTTAATAACATATTATAATGAAACAATCACTTGATTGAAGCCTATTCTGTAATTTTAACTCCAGTCTATGTCATCATCCTGGCTTTTAGTACAATAAGGTTTTTAGTCTTTTTTATACTTATGCTATTAATCATCTTTTAAAGTCAATCATAACTTATTTTCTTAAATATAGTCATTTACCTTGTTTGTTTATTTTCCTCGTCCATTTTTGTCTTAATCTATACACTTAATATCTTTTTCAGTTTATGACTTTAAGATTATTTCTCTTAAAGTTTTAGTTGGTAGCAATCCCCAGTTGCCAGTGCCAATTTTTTTTTTTCCCCCTTCATATTTCAAAATTCCAAAATATAATGCCCTATGCTATCTGTTTTGCTATCCAGTGTGCAAATACCTTTTGATATCCTCCCTCTTAAACCTATTAGATTTATTATTCTTGTACTGGACCATATAATAACCTTCCCAATGTATCACATTAATATACACTTTTCTCTCTTTCCTCCATATTCTTAGAGCCAGTAGATTCTTTTCATTGAAGCCAGTGACCATATTTTGTCTTTCAGTATCCTCTATTTTTAATACGTTTCCATAAATCTATTTGTGGATTATCTCTCTTTCCCCTCAGTTTTACCATATGTGTCTTTTATTTTTATTTATTTATTTTTATGAAATGTCATTATTCATTAATGAAATGAAATAAGCTTGAAGTCCTTGGCACCTTAAAGCTACTAAGCATCCGTCTTCTCAACTTAAAAAAAAAAACTTGCCCAGAGGTCTTGATTGGGATTCGAGCCCAGGACCTCTGGATTAGTAGTCATAAATGCTACTACTACATCACGAAGGTGGTCACCAATCTTTTCTGTCATATTTTGCACCATGTATATCCACAACTCATTTCCTTTTGTTATTTCTTGATTTGGTAGACACCAATTTTTATTTTATACACATTTGATCTATTATTGTTTCAGTTTTATCATTTTATTTGAAATGTCCAAAAAAATAAAAATGTTACTGAGATCTCAATGTAAATAAAAAATTCAAGCGATTACTATAATTTAAAATAAAGCCACTGTTAAAAATCTTCCAAAATAACAGAGACCATTCATGTTGATCATGTGTCACAAAATTATCTGATGCATGGCCCTGTGTTTGTCAGCATTTATGTCACCTATCTTGAGAAAACTTCCCCATTGTCTGATCTTACACAGAATAGCAGTCAGAAGTTCTTAAACATTTCCACATGCGCATGTTTGCTACAGCTGTGGATCATTCCGATAAGGCATTTCTAATGTTCAAACTATGTTTCCATCTGTCTCTCATAAACATAAAGAATGTTTTAAAATATCTTCCAGTTTTATACTTGTTCTAGTTTCCACATAAAAAATAGAAAACCTTTGAACTTGAATACACTTTGTAATTGCATCCCAAGCCATTTGCCAATATCTTTAATATATGGAATTAATAATGACACAAATGAGCCTTGAATTCCTCTTGTTGTGTAAAGTTTTCTGGCATTTGCCTTTCCAGAATGAGAAAAACTAAGAAGAATGCTCATCTAAGAAACTTGATGCAAACAGGATTCAAACCTGCCTTTTTTTTCTTCATTTTAAAATAGTGCTCCAGCTGACCTATATTTTGTAAGAAATTACCAAAGTAGCTTACCAAACATGTGGAAAATAATTTATTGGTTAGATCTGAGACCATATGCTGCCTACCTTTTTTTTTAATAACTGCCAGAAAATTGTTATGTTGAGGTTATCATATAGTTTCACTTTAGTGTAATATTAATATCAGTTTTTACATTCTGCCTGTTTGATGATTGAGTGTAATAATGTAACTTTAATGCTTGAATTCAAATCTTAAGATCTTTTTCAGGGGTGCCATAACACTAATATTTATTTCCTACAATATTGTTTTAAATGATAAGAAAAAAGTAGAATCTAACCTTAAGAATGAATGTATACTATTCAGCATGTGCAGAATATTTAACGAATGTTAAAATTAAAATGTAAATTGGAACTTGCACAGTGACGCTAATCATATAATTGATATCATTTTATGATTTAGTTGAACTACATGCTCTTAATGCTTCACTTGTCATAATGTATGAAACCGGTTTCCAGAACATTTAGTTCTCATCATCAGCCAAGCTAAAATCTAACTGTAGGATCATTCGTTCAGCTGTAGGAATGTGCACTCTGCTCTGGTGGCAGTGTGATAAACTTGTAGTTTTTGTTTTTATCTCCTGAAGTGTCAAAGTTAGACTGTCTTTGTATTTGTAGGTGTAGATTTTCTCCCAGGTTGTTAATTCCGTAGGTCCTTGTACTGATTTTAATAATTTTGCTTTATTCATTATGTCATGATTTTATGTCCGAAAATGGTATGCTACTGCTGATTTCTCTATTTGCTTGTACTTTATGTTCCCGAAATGTTCCTCTAACCATGTGCCTATGTTTCTCTTTGTTTTTCCAATGTAGATTTTTTCACATTCTGCACAATTTATTTTGTAAATTGCTTTATCCTCTTGTGAAATTCTGTCATTAACATTGTCTATCAGTAAGTTTCGAACATTAAACCTATTAATCGGTGCCAACCTAATATTAAAATCTTTAAGAATATTCTGACATTTTTTGTAGCCCATAGATGATATGTGAACATTTTAAAAATTAGCTTATCTTTTCTTGCTGAAAGTGTTTGGTTTCTTTGATACTTTTTTGTCTCTTGAATTCCTGCACTTTTTTGTGTACTAGTTCTTTTTTAAAACTATTTTAACCACTGTTTCTTCTATTTGTTTGTATTCATTAAAATATTATTCTTTTCTAATTTGTATGTTAACTAGCCAATGTGCTAAACTGTTGATAACTGCATGCTTGTGTGCTGTGGGGTTAAAACTATGAGCTTTGATGTGATTATCTGCATGTGTATTCTTTGTATTCTTTCTGTAAACATAAACTAAAAGTGGGTATTCTTTCTGTAAACATAAACTATAAGTTTATCACACTGCCATCAGAGCAGAATACACGTTCCCACAGCTCCATGAATGATCCAACAGTTGGACTTTAGCCTGGCTGAAGATGAGAAGTAAATGTTCTTGAAACCAGTTCCATACATTATGACAAGTAAGTGAAGCATTAAGAGCATGTAGTTCAACTAAATCATACATTAATATCAATTATTGAATGTTAAAATGTTTTAGTAGTTATTATGTGGTATCTTGATGCTGATATGGAGGTGCGGAGATTTGATATTTTTATCTTTACAAGTTCACAACTTATTTGGTGGCTAAAGATTTATTTAGATGTGGCAAATAATGGCAAACAAATAAAATGGATTAAATTTTCAATGATATACGTTCTCAAAACACACATGGGCCTTCCACAAGTTCTATCTCTGGTGCAAACAACCCTGTTTCAGGGGGGAAATATAATAAATAAAAATAAATTATTAAATGTATTTATTACTTAACGTACACATTACTCAAAATGTCCATCTTTGGATTTACACACTGCTTTAAATAATATGGCTATGGCCATAAATCACATACCATTTCTATCAGTACTGAAACTGCTTCCTTCAGTTTAATATGTTGATGAGGGGTAGAGCAAGTATTTTTCATCTTAAGATGTTTGACAGTTGATAGTCCAAAGTACTTAAGGCTCACTTCCTAAGGGCCCATCAGCATTGTGTTGACTTTGTTTTGTGTGCCAGTGTTAAGTCTTGTTGGAGTACTCAGTGATTTCCCACAAAAAAATTATACTTTAAATGGTAATTGTTAGTCGACAGTTAGCTGAGGATGCAGCAATGGTCTGCAAAACTTGTTCTAAATATAAAATGAGTAATAGAGTCAATAAGAGATTGTAGTTCGACTTATACAATAATATTAATTATAAAATTTTACTTTACTTTTATTCAAAAATAACTGATTGTTAATTGCATGTATTTTGGCTCCCCACCAAATTATCACTGAAAGCTTACTATGTCCTCTTTCCTCTGCGAAATTTGATTCAGTTTCCCAAGAGTTGTGAGCAGAAACTCTTTATCATTTTTTCCAACTGTATTTTTCTTGTACAATCTGAAAAGATAATTTGTCTGTGACCACCATTTGCATAATGCTTTGCTATTGTGGCTTTTATGACATAAAGCTTCTGTGATAGGCCTCAAGTCTTAAGGTCACTTTTTATTATGTGTTACATGGTTCGGGTGGGTCTCTTGCCATACTTTTCTGCTTCTGTGGCAGATTTCTATGAATTTTTCCAGCAACAGCTTTTGAGGCTGGTCCTTGGCATGCAAGATCTATAACAAATTGCATGGTACAAAATCTTTTTTTGGTATTCAACTATTTCTGTATTAATCCCCCCCCCTTTTTTATGCATTCGATTCATAAATCCTATTCCATGGTCCATCCTACTGGAAACTTCAGTGGAATAGAATTTTTCCTCCTTCCTAACTTTTGCTATTAGTTCTATTTTACAAACTATCTTACAGCCCCTTCCATCATTACTCTGATATTATTTATCTGTTTTCCATTTCCCTCTTTCACTTTATTTTAACTTTGCTAAAAATTTTCGTATAGTCTTGCTATGCCTGTTGTCCTTAAAGATTACATATTACTTTATTCCTCTTCAATCATATCTCTCCCATCAGATTAGTACTCCACATGTTAATCCCGTTACACTCAAACAAAATATGTATTGAGTTTTTACTTTCTCCACAAATGGGACAAATTCCATGCAAGAACGTTTCCCCTGCCCTTTAAATCGCCTATTCCTAAGCCATGCAATTCCTTTCTTATGTATTTCCCATACATCTCTACATACAGTTCTCTCTGAAAACCTGATACCTATTCCCTATAAAACTTTTAACAATAATCTGCAAGTGTAACAATTGTCCATCTATATCTTCAAAACTCTTTCTCACTTTCACCCAAAACCCCTTAACAAAATTGCCACTTCATGCCCACAAATCTTCTAGGCCATTTCTAATTAATAATCTTTCTTATCCAAGAATTATTCAAATTACTTTCTTGATATTTTTAACAAATTTATGAGGTCAGTGTGTAATATCTTACACGGATAAAAGTGCTGAGTGACAAATCGGTGATCTTTCCATCCCTCAGCATTCAAGCATTCTTTCTTGGCCTTCATGTATGGTCCTGATATAGCAATCTTAAATAGACTTGGTGACAGAAGTAGAAGGTTCCTGTTTTGTAAAATAAATTATTAATATCAATATTCACAGAGAAATGGTGACAGCAAATTTATTCAGTTTCAGTACTAAACTAGGTGTCAGCATGCAAGTTAAATTTAAATGCCTCAGATGAGCAATTTTAATTTTATGGATTCATTGATGCACAAGTGCAAAGTTTGTATGGAATTAACAAGAATAAAAGATTGAAAAATAATAAAAATAAAGCACAAAACACTGGTATTTCAAATACTATTCTCCTTTATAGTTAAGACAACATTTGCCTTTATGCAGGTCATCATTATGCAGCTTGCCTTTGAAGAAGTGCAAGATCAGTCAGAAAGTAATGCCTCATATTTTTTTCTCTTTAACCTTCATCCTTTTCAATAGTTTTTGTCCACCTTAGAGCATGTATTCCCATGCAGTAAAAATGAGCATACGAAACAATGTCTATTGTTATCTGGAGGCCAGCATAAATAATATCAATTCATTACATGGATATTGTACTTACGAAGCTGTTGACTTTTCGAGTAACGGTGGTTCGATGAGCAACTGAAGATGGGAGAGATTCTCCCGAAACGTGTCTTACTTTTATGTAAGTAAATGGAGTTTAGTGTAAAAAAATGAATACCTAAGTTTAGGATATCATTACATGGAGTTGCTGTAGTGGCCAGCAGCCGCTTCATTTTTATCAACCATTGGGGTTTGTCTTTTACTTCCTTAACAGCATTTACCAGTGCTGATATTCATTGTTGCATTCCAATGAATATTCTTCAGCCTTTCATGAATCAGCACCTCATTTTCCACATTCAGTTTGCTAGTATTATCAATGTCAGCCATTTTCTAAAATGATGCAGTGTTGTTACATGTTGACTAAAGAAGTTATTGCCAAAGACTATAGCAAAGCCAACTACAGTTCTAATGCAAAATTTATTTTACCAATATCCAAATCATGATCTAGTGATAAATGACCTTGACAATGTTTATTTATGAAGTTACTATTTCAATGAATGAAATATCATTATTTTAATTAGCACAGCATCTCATCAAATTATCCAGTTTGCTCCCTCAGTTACACTTTAACTCCTCTCTTCCGCTTAATTCCAAGGTCGAACTGAACTTCTCCACAAGCAAGCACAAATTTTTAAAAATAGACTCACTTCCAAATTACTGGACATCTTAAATCTAATCTACATAGATGGGATAGCATCATATTTATCATCATCTATTTTAATGAAAAGGGCAGTCTTCCTTGGAAATAGTTGTCAACAGATATACCTGTCTTGTCTTAACCTCACTTGCAAAGGAGTTGAAACATGTTATAACTTCATGCATTCTTCCAAATCTTTCCTTTCATTGCTAAGCCTCACTGTCACAATGATGGAGGAACATAAATTGGTTCATCATTTTGCCCAGGGATAATATCCTCCCCAACCACAAACTTTTGTTTGAAATGTTTTAATATATACTACACTTAATTTCAAAATTTGAACAGCATATACTCTTTATCTTCTTCTTCTTTAATGACTGCTTTTAAATTTAAATATGGTAGTATGTGGTACACTGTCATAATTAGAGGTACAGCTAAGCACACAACAAGAGTAATCCATGTTATACTAAATACTTTCTATTACACAAGTTCCTGGTATAATTTCTAAACAATATTAACATAATAAAAAAATAAATGAACTAACATGCTGCTGTTCAGTTAATTTTAACTATGAACCATGTAAATGCAATGAATGAAATAAACAAATCCATGTGCTTGAACCTCTGTCACTGCCATTTTATGTACTGGAAATACTGGCTTGTAATCTGATGATTGGAGTTGATCTTGACTGTAAAAGTTTTGGGGAATGGTGCCAAATTTAAATTTCTCACATTACAAACTATAAGAGGAAAAAAAAAATAAAAAGCATTACTTTGTGACTGACATTCATATATGCACTAATTGTGAAGTTTAGGTATTAATTTTAGTGTATTTCTTTTTTGCACTGTTTAATATTTGCTTCTTTCTAACTTATTGCTTTTTATGTGCTTCTGTTCAGTAAAATTCAGAGTAACAAATTTAAAAAATGGCATATCACATTAACTCATCCATTGGTGCTGAAATGTATTTCAAGTGTACACTGAAAGTTCAGGGTTGTTCAAAATGATTTTTGGGGTTTCAAAAAAATCACAGCACATAGTACAATTGAGTGGAAATGTGAATCTTTTAATTGCATAGCAAGACTTGAAACTCTTTTCACATGCATTATAAACGCTCAATATTTGCAACTTTTGTCACTCTGCATTACTTTCCACATATGCTCCTGCAAATCTGGAATAGTTACAGATAAGGGAGAACAATCACTTGAACCTTGATGCCTTGATGTAACCCCCATGGTGTTAAATCATGAAGTGATTAAGGTAGAAGCAACTGGTTCACTGCTTTTTCTTTTACACAGGCAGAGAGTGGGTCCTTTCCAAATTTCACGCAGAACAATAATAAAGAACCAACTTAGATTCTATCTTACCATTAGAGAACATTTTCCTAACAGTGACACCTGCAGCCAAAGCTGTAACTATTGGATAGTGGATGTAAGGAACAGAACTGGGAATTCCTCTCTGAATCTATATAATGATAATAGTTTATGCTTAATGCATTGCACAGCTGATTCACAAAACCCTGACAATCTTTTTAATAACTCTTTAATTAAAGAGTTTCACATAGGTATTTAACGTTGTGAAACTTTCATAGATTACTAATAGCCATATATATATATAAGGAAGTGCTGTGTAAAGCTGTAACTTATTGCATGGATAATATCATTGAAGAGAGCATATTTATATTGATCGGAACAGCTTGCTTAAAGCTATAGAATCATTTACTGCATAATGCAATAGTGTGCTAATACTTAAAATGACTGTGAATATTTCTTTCAAGATGATATACAATTGAGTCTAGCATAATATACAAATGTAGTTTTAGTTTTAATTTTCTATATTAAAAGAATATAGAGATGCCTTAAATCACATACACTTATGTTTTATTGAGTCTTTTCAGCATATAGGACTTGTACTCTTATATCATTTGTGCCATCATTAAATAATATTTTTGTGATGTTTGATAGTCTTCAAGATATATGAAAAGAAAGAAATTAAAGAATGCAAAGTCTATAAACATAATATTAAGTCTTTGTATTAGTGGTATATAATACTGTTTTAAAAGGTGGATTTCTACTCTTGAGCTTGTGAATTATTGTAGGCATATTTGCAGTATAAAATGTGATACCATTTATCTAAAGATAACTTTATTTCTGTATAAATCTCATTAGTTTCTGTAAAGCTATCAAGTAATTTAATATAATAAGTGCCTGTTACAATGATAAAATGCACAAAACTAAGGCATGAAAATAAATATTTTTAGATGTTATTATATCAAAATAGATTTTTGTATGTTTTTGTTAAAAGTTTTTATAATATAACTATTTAAAGTATGTAAATATTTTTATGTAACTTCAAGCATTTGAATGAATGTTTAGAAGGAATGAAAGGTGTTTCTGTCTTAACTGCCATTATATGTAGTTTATTGGTTCTTATTTTGAAATGTATGAAAAATTAGCTAAATCATATACAAAAGGCAATTCTAGTGAACTTTTAATAATTGCATTAAACAAATGATTTTTCACAAAAATGATTGTGTATAATTACTGTTTCCTCATTTAACAAGCTCAACTGTTTTATTACTGCAGTGAAGTTACCCAGTTTTTCCTAAATGATAAATTGCTTCTTTTGTTTATTATGTTTTGTTAGTGCTAACATAAATACTGTCCTTTGTTTATATCCATGGAATCATGTTTATTGATACACAAACATCTTATTTAAGGGATTAAATTTAACATCTAATGTGTTTGAGCAAATGGGAAAGAATTCTAATTTTCATGGTTGCTGTGAAGACAGGCAATGACTTATCGAGAGGCGGCCAATTTGTTTAATAATATGCATCTGTATCACAGTCCAATTCCACATACAACAATGACAGGTAAAGAAATTTACTCAAACTGTAAATACCACCTTTCTCTTTATGGAATGAATGATCATGCTAACTTTCCGACTCTCCAGTATTACTTTCTTCTTCTTAATTCTATTAGCAGCCTAATACCTCCTCCTATTTCCCCAAAAGCATACCAAAATTTTCCTGGAATTTCATCTATTCCTGCCGCCTTTTTCTGAATTTTTTTTATGTGGTACCCTACCTCATTTACAGTAAACCTTTTATCTAAACTTTCTTTCCTATACTGAGTATCTAACTTTATAACTTCATATATAATGTGGCTTTACCATTGCAAGTGTCAGTCCTGGTGGTGTAGTGGTAACCATACTTGCCTTCTAAACCCAAGATCAAGAGTTTGATCCTGGCCAGCGCTGATGGATGTTTTTTGGTTGTAAAAATCCCTAGTATGCCTTCCTTTGAAAGGGAAGTAAAGCCATGGGAGTCCCATGCCGTACATTTATGGCACAATAAAGAACTTCAAGCCTGAAAAAAGAGGCCTCTGAGCAAAATTTGTCAGCCTTTTCATGCCCTGACTTGAATGGGATGCTGATGACCTGAGTTGTTAAGGAGCATCCTTAAATAAATAAATAAAAAAAAAAAACAATTTAATGCAATCATCGATTAAGATTACAAGAGATTTTCTCTCTCTCTCTCTCTCTCTCACACACACACACACACACAAAAGTAAGAACTAGAAAAGTAGAAATAGATAAAATATTTAAATGCACACACTATATCATGTTTCCTTTGAGACTCAATATTTCCTTTTAACACTTTCTTGTCTTCTGCCTTTGAAAAAGAACATAAGAAGTTTGAAATATTGTGATATTTGTGTTACTATTTTAGTGTTTCATCTACTTCTGCTTTTCTAGTTATTGTTGTATTAGTTACATTGTTTCAGTTATCTTATATCTTTATATTTATCATATATATCATCATTTATCATATATATATATATGATAAATATTTGTTACATTGCTAATAGTGTTACTTTATTTTTCTTTTTTATATATATGAAGCAATATAATACGAACTAGAAAAGCAGAAGTAGATGAAACATTAAAATCGTAACACAAATATCGCAATATTTCAAACTGCTTATGGCCTTTTATATATAGAGTAGGGATTTATTTTTAGTTTTATAACATAAGAGTTGCTTTAGAAGTTTTTATTAGAACAACAGATTACCATATATACTACTACCAACACCACATTCTCCAAGAGTGTTTAATGTGCATTGTTTAAAAGCTTGCCCATTTCTGTGCAAGCTTGCCTACACATTACTGTTTAGATTTTACAAAGGCACACTTTTGATAAGTGCTTTCTAGCCAGTTTTTATTACAGAGTTTACACAACTTACTCCTATCTATCTGTGATAACCACTAAGTCAATATTTATCAGTTTCCTGTTCTCCATCTCATTGATTCATCTTCACACCTATGCATATCGGATGTGCTGCTTCCAACATATGAAGTACATTATGAGGTAACATAGGATTTTACTCCAAAAGTAGCAGTAATATAGATTTGATATTGCACAGTATCAGAATTGATTAAATGGCTATCTTTTGCTGAAAATAATGAAGCATTAATACATTGCATTGTTATACATTCTCTCAGTAAAGAGAGGTAATGTTAATGGAGAATAATTATTTATAACAGATTACTTATAATACCAAAAATAGAGCAGATATTAAATTGGCATGGACTAAATGAAATAAAAATAAATATGTATGAGAGGAAAACTTTTTAATTCAAAAATGGAGTTATAAATGCTAGTTAGAGGCTAAGAAGAAAGAGTGGGGTTAAACATTAGCCAAAGATTACTTTAAGCAACAAAAATTTAGGGTATCATGAAGGGATGAAAATACTATGCAAGTGTGAGGGAGGATGAAAGCAAATATCCCACCAGAAATCTGTGTAGTTATTTTAAAGAGCTATTAAGAAAGAGTAGAAATGCTTTGGGGAATTGGACAGGAAATTTCTGAAAAGGAACAAGTTAAGAAGTTAAACAAATAAATCAGTGGCTTGGTGGAATACTGGGGGAATTTTGTTGATTGGTTGTAAAGATGATGGAACAACATTTTTGGTTGTTACTAAATGCTGTTTGGAAAGAGGGAAAGGTTCCATTGAATAGGAATTTGTTGTTCTCTTGTTCCAAGATATAGGATAGATTATCCTTATTTACAAGTATAAAGAGACATTAATAACCTAAAATCTATAGAAATATTAACTATAGTTGGTGGGAGTTCTCAAAGGGAAGTGTAAAAATTATTAATTTTGATAAGGAATCAATCAAATTTCACTAATTTTTACTAATATATTGTACATGTTTTGAAGGTTGTTGCCTTCATCATAAGCATAGACTCACTGTCAGTTTTCCATTATGATACACACATGTCTAAATTCAATTCAATTTATTCATCCTGCAGAACAGGAGTTCTCAACTTTTTCAGTGATGTACCATTACATTTAATGCAGGATGTTAGATGTACCAGTAAGTAAATTTTTCAAGGAAAAGGGTAATTTTGTGGCACAAGGGTCAAAATAAATTTTCTTTACATTTATAACAATACTAGTGATTTACTTAGTTATTTCTTATATGTAGTATTTAGAATTAGATATTTATTTGAGAAAAATTGTTCAATATCTTCATATTCAATGATCACCATTCAACTTATTTCTGTATTTGTTTTTTATATAAATTAGAGAAGAAAACTCACATTCACTAAGGTAAGTAGTCATAAACACTAATAAAAAATTTGCATTTTTCTGAGATCGCTTTTTTCTTGCCAGTCAGAAGTCTGTTAAATCCATCTTCTTCATCATTTGCACGAGACATCCATCACAAGATATCTGGATCAATTTATCTTACTTAGAAAGAGTTAAGGTTTCTGGTAAGATGTCGGCAATAAATAGCAGGTCTCCAATCCAAGTTTGCAGGGAAACATACATTGAAATCTGAGATGAGACTCCCAAAGTGCTCCTTAATATTCACTGTCAGTCACAATGAAGAGGAAATTCATATAACTTAAGAAAGCATCCAACAATGGAAAGCAAGATCCATTTCCAATATTGATTTTTGTTATCATGAAACTTAGTTTTTTCTTAAGAGCTGCAATTCTAACCTGTATCAAGAATATGGAAGAATTAAATTTATTTCCACTTATAATACAACAAGCTTCCACAGTACCAACCACTCAGTCATACAAGAAAATACAACCATAGTCACTCTAGTAAATCTTCCCAAATTGTTGTGTAAGCAAGTAGCCCCAATAGTTTCAACCTTGCAGTTACTCACCTATCAGGCAACTTACATATACAAAATTAACTCAATTAAAACCCAACTTAAATTATGTTTCTGCCCAAATTGGTTCCTCATTTCTTATTTTCTTCAACCATTTTCTTTTAACCTTATCTAAATACTTTCCAAACTCCAAAATTGTCTGCCTTGTTTTTATATTTATCAACTTGTTTCCCCTTATCTCTATTGGTACGTTATCCCACTTCTAGATCCTAAGTTTTGCTCTCATTTCTTTAGTTTCACCACATTCCACAATTGCATGCCAGTAACTATTTTGCATTCCACACATCGGACATTCCTCTATATTTAAACCTCCTCTTATTCCTTTCAGATTCATAATGCTGTCCAGCCCCATGCGATTCTCTCCCTCACCCATATAATTCTCTCTACCCCGTTCCTTTAACCCCCTATAAACCCTCAATGACTTTTTACTAATAAAACTACCTAATATCTCCTGTCTTTCCATATCATCAATTCTTCGTTTAATTTCTCTCCAAAAACCCTCTTTCTTTATTTTCTCTATCATGCCACACCATATCCAAGCCAATTTTTTGCATAATCTCATTGATTGTGCTAACCCAAGTATTTCCTGCCCTCACTTTCTCTTGCATCACTAGACAGTGTTTCAAAATGCAATTCTCTTCAAAATTATTAATCCTAAACCAATATTTCAGAGTTCTTGTCATTATTTTTTCTTTACTCCCTACTCTGCCTAATTCAGCTCATGCAACCCCATATGGTGAGCTTTTTGGTAGGCCCATAATTTATTTGCAGAAATTCCTGTGGATCAAGTCTACATTTAGCCATCCCTCATCACTACACCAAATTTCTACCCTAAACATCATTTTAGCCTCTACTACTACCATATATATTTTTTACAACAACATTATATGCATTTACTTAAATGTAAATTGGAACTTGCACAGTGAAGCCAATCATATTAATTGATATCATTGTATGATTCAGTTGAACTACACACTCTTAAAGCTTCACTTACTTTTCATAAATGTATGGAACCGGTTTCGAGAACATTTTGTTCCCATCTTCAGCCATGCTAAAGTTCAACTCATGCATTATATTATATGCATTTCTGGTACTTTATACCTATAGGCAGTAATAGCTTTCAAAGATAGCCTACCGTTTGTTAGAACCTTTCTTTTTGGTTCCCTCCACCCTCCATTCATATTAAACCTAATACCCAAATAGTCAAATTTATTAACCACCTCAATTTCTGCCCCTTCCCAATACCATTTCTCATTCTTGCGTAACTTGTTTCCATCCTTGAATACCATGAATTTTTATTTTCAAATATTTATTCTTAGTCCCCACTTCTTAGAGAATTTAGCAAATACTTCGATTAATTTCGCTAGACCAATGTTAGTAAATGACCTCACTACCAAATCGTCTGCAAATAATAGTCCTGGAATCTCAACATTTTCAATTGTAGGCAGTTGGGTACTAACTTTGCTAACTTCTTTTAAAATATCATTCATAAATAAGTTAAGCAGCATGGGACTTAACTTACATCCTTGTCTTAGACCTACTGTGTTCAAATTATTTAGACCTTATCCTGGACAATCTTAATACAGTACTCATTTTCATAGTATAAATTTTGTAATACTTTTATAAACTTATTGTTAACTCCTAAACCATTCACTTTTGACCTTAATGCCTTGCGATATATTGTATCAAATACCTTTTCAAAATTCACAAACAACATATATAATCTCCCTCTTTTTTGGCCTAGATATTTCTCTACCATTGTATTAATAATGAAGACATAATGCACTGTTCTCTTATTTTTGCTGAAACCACCTTGGAACTTGGATAATTTATTTTCTTGTTCTGCCAAATTTTGAAGCCTTTCTGCCAGAATTCCCATATATAGTTTACCTAAGACTGATAATAGATTAACTTGTATCACGTTTTCCTTTAAATATGGGTACTATAATTGCTGTTCTTCAGCCTTTGGGAACTTTAGTCTCTTCATATATTGAATTAAATATCTGTGCCAATAACATCCCTGTATTATCATCCTAACCCATGCCCTCCAGAATTCCCCGGAATCCCATCAATCCCACAAGCTTTATTTCTTTTTATTCTTTTTATTTTTTCCTTTATTTCATTTATATCAATCTGCCAATCTATACTCAATATATATTTTTTCACTATCCAATCCCCCCTGGTGGAATATCTCCTCTACCCCTAAAAGTTTTTAAAGTATAAACACCATTCCTCAGCATTGATATTATACTCATTTACTCTCTTTTTATATAATATCTTATCATCCACATTGTTTTATTGTCATTTGTCCTCATTGCCTCCTGTATTTTCTTACTAATATTCGGACCCCATTCCTTCATTTTTGCCTCCATGAGATAATAAAGTTCTCCCCTTCTGCCTGTTCTCCTGTTTGTCTCCATTTTCTCAACTCTCTTTCAACTCTCCTTTTACCAATTCTACATTCATTATCAAACCATGTATCTTGTTACCCACTTCTCTTGCTCTCATCTTAAACTGTTTGTTTAACCAACCTCTTTAAATCTCCATTATTTCCCCTATTTTCCTTACTTTCATTAGAGCTTCTACATTGAGCTTAAATGATCTAAAATTAACTTCTAACTCTCTTATGAAGCCTAGTGCCCTCTCATCATTCCATTTATATCTTCCTATTTTATGTCCATATTTTTTAACTTGCACCAGTTCCCTAAACTGGTTTTAAAATTTCCCTTTATTCAGAAATGGCTGCTAGTACATACTAAATCCATAACCTCAAAATCTATCACATATTTGTCTAATTCTAGTGTAAGTAGCATATAATCAACAATCTTTGACAATTATTATTTGCAAAAGTAAACTCGTCCCTAGAATCTTTCCCTCTAGTACCATTACAAATCACCAGATTATGCTCATCACGAAATCCTAATATCTTATTTCCTTCCTTATTATTTATTTTGCCTTTATTAGCCCTTTCCAACCTATCTTCTTTCCCAATATCATTTTCTAGGTCAACAAAATGTAAACCTTTCCCTATTCTTGCACTAAAATCACCTGTTATAATAACATTTTTGTATCCATATTTGTTATGCAGTATCTCTATGTTCTTTGCTAAGTTATGGAACAAATTTGGATTATAGAACTCAGAAGTATTTGGTGTGTTATTTACTGTTGCTAAACACACTTTTTCACTTCCACTTTTTTTGACTTATTTCAAACCATAGTACTGAATTATCCCCCAAATTATTAAACACTTTCACCGGCAACTTTGTGTTAAAAACACACCAATTCCCCCTGACTACCGCTCGTTAACAAATGGAGGTAAGCATTCCTTGCAAACTCTTGTTCAGTTGGTTGAGATGGCAAAATACATCTGCCAAGTAAGTCAACTGGGCAAGCCGATCTCATCAAGTAAAATAAATGAAGTCTGAGGATGAGTCTGAAAGAAAAATCTGAACTTCTGAATGAAGTTCAAGCAGACGGCCCAATATATTTCCCCTCCACAGTCACCTAACTTCAATGTGAAGTAAAAAGAAAATCATGTTCAGCACCCATTTCATTACACAAAGTGGAAAATAATTGTGAATTCATAGCCCTGGATTTAATGATATTGACAACTTTCACACTTTCATTTAAAACTGAAAGAGCAACAGGCATCATTTTTGAGTTAATGCCTTGTGATCAATGCTAAATGTACAACTTTTGCTTCTGAGGCTGCTTCTTAATCTTTGCAACAACACCATTGTTTTTCCCAGTCATTGCACATCCATCGAAAAACAAACACCAACACATATTATTCCATTCTATATCATTAATTTTCATAAATTGGTCTAATTTTGAAAATATTTCATTTGAGGTTGTTTGAGCAGGCAGTGTCTATAAATTTTATGTAAGTAAGAAGATGAGTCATGTTAATGTCAGTAGTTTCTTCCAAATGCATGGAAATATATTGACTAGCTCTGATTTTTTCTATTAACTGCTGCTAACATTTGCAAACAAATCTTAAACTCCTCAAGATATATATGGTAAGCCTGCTTTTAAAAAATTGCAAACATTGCCCTTTCATTGTATCCACATTGTTTTCTAGTGTAAACTTAAGATTTTTCTTGCTTATTATAATTATTATTGTTCCTATTATATTTATAGTTTATTATTTATTTCCTTATGGCTATCCCATATCTTTGTTGCAACCATGGGAGATTATTGTGGCATGAAGGAGACTTGCTTCAGCTGTATACAGTCACTGAAATGCGTCTGGTGCGCTAGTCCCATGTGGGTAAGTAATTACTTTTTATATAATCACCCTACTCTAAGACAGGAACATAAGCTGCTAGAGTCAGCTTTTCATTTCATTTGTCAACAAGGAAAATCCTTTAAAAATAAAAGTAACAAATGCCCTCCTCTACTTGACTGCAAAATGGATAATCTAGAAAATGTCAAGTACAAGCATTGTAGTTCCACCAGTCTGCAAGAAAAATTCATCTGCTTGATATGCAGAGGACAAACACATTATGTCACATATTACACTGGTCAAATCCTAAATAAAAGTCATAAATTATTATTGTTTTAACCTTCTGAATTCAAATATAGAAAGCTAAAAATTTCATTGGTAACAGTTTTGAAAATGCACTGCATTTAGTGAATCTTTAAAACTAAAATGTTTAAAAAATTAATAGCTCAAACCAATAGAGATTGGTAATGAATTTGTGAATGAAAAGTTTATATTCTTAGACCCAGTTTCAGAATTTGAAGTATTGGACAGTCAAAGCATTAAAGAATAAAAAATCCAATGCTTTAGATATATATTATGTGTGAATGAATTTTATTTCAGCAAATAACATTACAATTACATTTACATAAACAAAATATGTAAGAATTTAGCAATACAAAAACTAAGGTTTTCCCAGCTATATGTATGGTAAGGGACTCCTACAATAAATAATCATTTTCACAACTGTGTGTGCCCTCAAGCTCCTTCCTTATATTTCTCCTCCACTTATCCCTTACTTTTTCTAAGAATACCCTAATCTGGTTTATTTTCCTCTTTTAAATTTTTGTTCTTAATCCTTTTATAAATAATACCCCTGTGCACATCCATGCAACACCTATTCTTCCAAATATATATATATATTTCTCTCATTCCCAATTTCTTTGAACTATTTTATATAAATCTAAAGAACTTTTATTTTCAAAGCTAGTCAAAGTCTCTTGCTTCTCTATATCTTGTACCCTCTCCCTGACTTCTTTCCAAAATCTACAGATGTTACTTTACCCAGTCACCACACATTCCCCATTCCACTTTTTTCTAATAGTTTCCCCACCTGCCCAAACCAACTCTCTCTTTCCAGTACATCTCTTTGGTATATAAGACATTTTTTAGTACATTGCTATGATCTAATTTTAGACATTTGTACCAATATTTCAAGATTCTCTCCTCTATTATACCTTTCTTTCCTACTCTTCCTAGTTCTGCCAAACTCACCCCCATTGGCAAACTTTTTGGTAATCCCAGAACTTCTTTACAAAACATTCTATGTACCACATCAACCTTTGTCCACCCCTTTGACACTTCCAAAATTTCTACTCCACACATCATCTTTGACTCAACGATAGCTTCATATAGTCTTTCTAGTCATTTCATTGGTGGTAATATTATGTGGACTTAATTCTGATAGCTTTCATAGCTAATTTACTTTGAATTGTGAACATTTAGACTGCACTTCCCATCTTCCATTACTTGTAAATCTAACCCCCAAATAATAAAATTCTTTTTGTCTCTCCAAGGAATAGCTTTTGCCTATTTTGATTACCCTAGTTTATCTTTAGACAGCTTAAAGAAGTGTTTATTTTCATACATTTTATAACTTTACTTGCAAATGAGAACAAAGCAAGTAGCCATTTTTTCCTATTTCTGCTTCTCACATTGCAATAAAATATTTATTACTCAATAAATTAACTTCATTTTAATTTAACATTCTACATTTACAGAAGGTATGCCACTATATTTGCTACTTCCGAGATTTATTTGTACTAACATCATATTATATTTCACACAAACTTCAACTAACAACATGCAGTTGCTAGTTTGCAGTTTCACCACGATCCCTTACCTTCAGTATGAAAATGATTGTACTTTCTCTTCTTTTTATTATGGTCATAGTTTTCCTGGCAATAGCATGCATCTCTGAGTTGCGAGGATATTGTTTACTGTTTGTCATCTGTGCCTTTTTGTTATTTTGTGCTTATGAATATACTTTGAGTTTTGCAGATTTGAAGACATTTGCACTATTTGTGAGCTAAGATGGTGTGTCAAATGGAAATAAAATACACTCTGACATATTCTTCTTTTTTTGTTCATAGAGGAGCAAAGGTAGTGTAGGCAACCCAAAAAGTTTGCACCATCTATGAAGAGAATGCCATTGGAGAAAGTATGGCAAGAAAATGGATATGTTATTTTAAAGAGTGCCACTTTGTCATGACCAATTTGTCATGTTCGGGAAGACCATTGGGCAATGATAAAATTCTTCTGAACTCTTTAATCCACAATTATCCATGTCAGCCAATCCAAGAATTAGCAGATGTGATGAACCAGTCAACCATCATGCAACATTTGCATTCTATGGACAAGGTTAAAAAATTCCAGTATATGCATACTGCACTCTAAATGAAAAGAGCAAAATTCAGCGAGTGGCCATTTGTGCATCTCTGCTTGCTTGTTATCAGTTAGCTCATGAATAACATCAACTATTCTTATCAAATATATAAAACATTATTAAATATTATTACTAATGATAAAAAAGGTGCCTGTGTGTTAACATAAAAAAAGAAAGGAATGGCTGAGCCCTAACAAAAAAGTTACACCAGTAGTAAATCAGTAGGTTTCTTCATATGTGGAATCAAGAAAGCATTGGCAGAGAGTCATACCTAATGGAGGATAATATATTGCTGATTAATTTTTGTATGCTATTTATCTTAAATGAAAACTTTTATCATAGTGAAAAAATGCTACAAACTTATACATCAACCTGATATAATAAATATTTTGACTATTCATTGAAAACTTTGTTAACAGTGTTTATAATATATCTATATATTTGAATAGTTTTTTTTTTATTTTGCTGTAATACATTAACCTAAGTTTATAGTAACAAAAATATTACAGTGGGCAGTATTATAGCTTCCTAATGTAGTACCAAGTTCTTTTTTCAAAGGTTCATTCCATTCTCTCTTAACATAATGTAGATATTTTAGATGGATTAATAACAGAGTCACTTGCACTCATATATACATTAACCAGCTGCAACAGAATCATCTCAGTAATATTATTTTCTTACAACCATCTATAAAGCTATAATATTTGTGATTAGCCCAGGAAATGGTTATGCATGCATAAAAATCAATCACTGATCTCATATCTCATTAAACTGATGACTGTAATCAAATGATCTCTAGGAAACCACCAGGAAGCGCTGTATCAATTATTCATCTAGTGACCAGCTAACTGACTGTGGAGAACTGTATATTATGAATCCAAAGACATCACACGAATATATGAAAAATATGAGCCTTGTATCCCATGGCAGTAATCCATCTCAGGTTGTGCAAATTGCTCCACAGCACCTCAAACTCAAACTGCGACCAAGTAAGTTTAACTCTTTAATGAACATGTATCTAGCCAGAAATCTATAATTAAGAAAAAATGAAGAATGTTGGGAGAACACAAGGAATAGTCAAATTACTCATGAGCAGGGGTAAAATATTTATTTTATGTATTAATTAATAGTACCAAGTGTACAATATATTATTACAATATGGCCTGGTTTTAACACAAGGTCTTTGGGCTATAATTCTACACCAAATCTACCAAAGGAAACAAATAAATTATAAATTATTGCACTCAACAAACAAGGGCTCCCATAAATACATATATTTTTATTATGTAGGAAAATTCCTAACAGTGAAATTATTTTGAATTCTATATTTCGTTGGATATTTATAACACTAGAGCTTCACTAACTTTTTAATGTTTGGATATGTTTCAAATGTCATTTGCAGTCATCCTCAGCTACTTTGTCTA
The DNA here is from genome assembly GCA_030762175.1 of Metallyticus violacea. Classification (NCBI taxonomy): domain Eukaryota; kingdom Metazoa; phylum Arthropoda; class Insecta; order Mantodea; family Metallyticidae; genus Metallyticus; species Metallyticus violacea. Next base: position 24,182,028 of record CM060836.1, read on the forward strand.
TTTATCATCTTTACTCCCTCTTATGGTTTGCATGACAAACTTTTTGATGAGGTCATATTCTGGTGGTATTTAAAAATTCATTGCCTGTAGTTTATTTTTATATATGAATATTTTTCCCAGACAGATAATTCTATATTATTAGTTGTTTTTAATAGTTTGGTTTCTCTCACTATTTCATGGTTTTTCAACCAAAAATGTGCAACCACTGCAAATTTTTCTGTTTCTTTGTATTTTATGTTTCTGAAATGCTCTTTGATCCTTATGTTTAATTTCATTTTGTATCAGGGTGTTAGTTGTATAGGATCCTGAATTAATAATCACTCAAGAATCAAGGAAATATTATAAAACTGTAATTGAATGTGTAGAAATAATAATAAGTATTCATTCATTCATTTCCCTGTCATTTATAGATATAGTTACATTATTTACAATTAATTTTATATAAACCTGATCTGTACTTTGTTTCAGTTTAATATTTTTGGGTGTTTTTAATAATTTACATAGGCTGAATTTTTCTATGGGGCCAAATAATGTTAAGTTCATTGAATATCTTTCTAAATTTATCATGTGCCAAAGGACAGTAGTGAATTTTTTGAAAATTTATATTAACTTCAGGAGACTGCAGCCAAATGAAGTTTGCATTAAAAACTAAGCTTTCAGCCATTTTTATGCCATGGCTTCTTCAGAGAACTATTATAAACAAGCAATTGGATGATTATTTATAGTGTTTATACTTATGATTAGTTCAATACAATGAGTGATCAGTTGCCCATTAATACCATTAGCATTATGCCTGAATTGTCCCAAAATATGATGATCATCTTCTTTCCTACAGATAGAACAGCATGAAATTTCTTGGGTATTTGGATGTTTCCATTGCATGGATTGGACCTTCTTCTGTGGTGTGTGGTAATGACACCAATCAACCATGCAGTTCCATTTTGTCCATGTCATTTACTACTTTGAAACAAACAAACACTGTTCTTTCGCTATACACTCTGCTTACAACCTTCATCTAACATAGCATGAAATACTAGCAATCCATTGCCCTGCAAATGGGCATATCCTATGAAGTATCTGTAAAACACTGCTATTGCTAACCATTTCTGAATGCCCCTTACATTAAACAATTATTAAACACTCATCAAATCTTCTCTCATCTCACCTTGAGTTATGCTGACTGATCCCTGTCTTTGGTTCATCCGTAGTTTTGTACTGAAGTCAGAGAGATTCAACTCCTACCTTTGACTATAATTTCTATATCAATGGTTATAGCTATTAATCAACACAAAACAAATCATATAAAATAAGATTATGCACTTTCTATTATTATTCTTACCCAGAGCTTTCTCTGATTTCTTCTCTCTGTTACTTTTATTCATGTACATAATTGTACTTAATATGGCTCAATTCAATTTCTTAATAACATCCACATCCTAACCAGAAGTATATAGCAATATTATTTTGTATATAATACATACTTAACTATTTCTCTATTTCAGATGAGGCTTACAATTTGACATTACAGTACGCTAGAGCAGATTATGCTGTTGATTTGTACTTCCTTATGGATTTATCCAACTCAATGAAAGATGATAAAGACAAATTGTCTTCTCTGGGTTCAAAACTTGTTGAAACTATGCAAAGTTTCACATCTGATTTCCAAGTTGGTTTTGGGAGCTTTGTAGACAAGGTTGCTACACCTTATGTTGATATGATACCTGAAAGGTGAGTGATATCTGTTTAAAATACTACCAATAATTGTAATATTCAGATCTTGATTATACTATTGGGGCCAATTAAATTGCATCTACAGCCCAATTAGTTTATGTTTTATATTTGTATCTGATCTTAAATTTAAAATTCTCACACCATCAGTAAGTTAGCTTACTTTAGTAAAACAAATTCTTCTCTTCATAATTTGATATGTTTACATCTCAAAATACAATGTCACTACATGAACACTTTTCATTTATAGGACTGCTTTTTTAGTTCATTCAAGTGTATCACTTCAGGTCTGAACCATGCTAACCCTTCTCTCCCTACTTTATTTTTCTCTTCTCCCAGTAATTTTGTAATGTTTTATGTAGTTTCAATATTTTTTATCATTAAGAATGGCCCATAATTCCTATGCTGCTCAAAATAATTATGGGATCAGTCAAAAATAATTAGAGGATCAGACGAGATATCAAAACTCATGTAGGCATACTAATATCAGATCCTTTATTTCATTCAGAGATAGTTACAGTATGATTTGCTGTCAAATACAGAAGAATATGCTTCTTATTGACATGAGATGGGATATGGCAATGAGTGCACTAGTAGGACAGCACAAAAAACAGACATGAACTCTATAGCAAGTTCCATTTCTTTGGACATAACTTAACCTTTGCACTTACCTAATTGAATGTGCAACAACATAATTTACTGGAATTGATGTCACATATGGTCCCCCTAAATGTCATATTCCATTCCAGGCATTGGAAGCTGATGAAAATGAAAGAACTGCACGGTGCTGGCTTGGGAAGAGTCATAGGAAGGATGGAAGCTGAGCAGACACAATTGTTTTTGTCTGATCCCCTTAATATTTTCAGCAGTTAATTTTTTAATATCTTGCACTTAAAAATTGCATGAACTTGTAACTGTGATATGTGGTCAAAATTTTCTGCACAGAAGACCATTTATGATTGGATCAGTGAGTTCACCAGCAGCACAGAATATGCATAAGAATGTGAGTACTAGTAACTATGTAACATCATTGTCTCCTAGGAATAATGAGGTTGTGTCTGAACTGATAATGGCTGATAGGCACGTAACTTTTGATGAACTGAAATGTTAGACAGGCCCAGCCATTCAACCCTGCACCCCATTATTCATGACAATGTGTGTGCACATTGGTTCTGCTGGACTTGACATTCACAGAAGTCTGTCATCAGCTATTGGAAATGCATATTGAAGATCTGGAATTTTTGGAGAAGCTGGAAAATGGTGAATAGTCATGGTGTCACTACTACTCAGCAGAGAAGAAACATCCAGGGTATCCCTAGTCCAAAAAATTTCATGCTGCTCCATTTGCAAGCAAGCAGATGATCAAATCTTTCAGAATATTTCAGATATTCTATTAACAGACTGACTTTCAACAGAGAAGTGGACAGCAACATTCTTATATGATAGATGCAGGATTCAGTACCAGTGAAAGGGGACAATATGCGGCCTCACACTAAACACTATGTCTGTAAAATTTACATTGCTGGGGTTCATTGTTATGCCTCACCCACCATATTCACCAGATCTCGCTCTGTTTGATAATGCCTTATTTGACAATGGTGCATTGACATTGGTGGGGAGTATATAAAGAGATTCCATGTGCATTAAACTACGTTGCATAATAAATAAAGTACAAAAAGTTATTATTGTAAATCATATGTAAACACTATACTTGTAGATAGTATAGCATTATCACTAGTAATGTTAATGACTCAAAAATACCATTTTTGGACTTTGAGTTCTGCCATAGTGTAAATGATATAAAGTAAAGAACATGATTAGAATCATGTATGTCATGTATGTCATATATCAATTATGCTTTATCAATCAAGCATAATTGTAATTCACTTTTAACAGTTTCATTATTTATTAAATATTTATTTAATTGTTTATTTATTATTATTTATTAAATAACTAAATAATGAATTTATTAATGTAAATCTATATACAGCTTTTAGCATAGCCTATATCTGTACTTTTCTTACTATAAGATCTTTTGTTTTGAATCTGGCTAAGTTTACAAACTGCAAACAATACATATATATAATATATATATGTGTGTATGTATATATATATATATATACATACAAATTTTAGTTGCTGTAGACACCATGATAAAGGCCAAAAGCCCAGAAAAATCCTAGTTTTCTAGTTGTTTGACCACCCTATAAAAAATAAAGTTAAAATGCATTTAAATTAAAAATTAAAGTAGAAGAATTGTTCTTGAACTGTTGCAGATTTTTTTCATTAGTTGGAAGGGATTTTCAGAATTTTAAGTGCAATATCTGATATTCATTCTCTTGCAGACTGGATAAACCTTGTAAAGGCTGCATCTCACCTTATGGATTTCGGAACCATATGAAGCTCAGCAAAAATGTGTATAACTTTTCAGTAAGTTTGTGGCATTTTATATTTTCACTATGTTAACAACTACTGATGAGAATAAGAAGTAACGAAGGGCTACTCTGACACCTTTAAACAGTAAAGTAAACTATGCTGATGTGTATCACAAATTTAATTTTGTGATAACACAGTCATGTTGAACAGAATGAATCAAAGCTTGTTTAACATTAAAATGCACTGTCATTGACAGCAATACATTTATTATTATTATTATTAGTAGTAGTAGTATTAGTATTAGTATTGTTGTTGTTGTGAAACATGTTTAAAAATGTTAAGCAACAAATAGGAATTGCTTTTTAACACTAGCCATGCATGGAACATAAGTTGGAAATGTAGAATCATACTTGAAAAATTTGGTCATGGTCAGGATTCGAACAATGGGTTTTCAGCCCTCTGGGTTGATGCTCTAATACCTAAACTATCATGTCCTTCTTCAAGCACGATACCACAAACTGCTTTCTTCTGATTCTATGTACCCTGGAGACATCTCCCCTCAGGAGCCCACTTTTGGGTATGGGGCTTAGCGACCCCGAGGCATCTGAGCTGCTCGCACATGTCCATGCTCAGCGTGTTTGACTCCTTTTTATTTTGCCTCTATTTTAATTTTTATTCCTACTTCTGGTTTTCTATGGTATACGAAGTCCTTAAGAGTTCACCATAGGTGGAAGTCCAGTGGAGTTAGATCTGGAGAATGCAGTAGAAACTCAACCGGACCTCTTTGTCCTATCCAGTGTCTTGGAAGATTGTCATCAAGGTACTCGCGTACATCTCGGTGGTAATGTGGTCGTGCACCAACCTGTTGCAGGTAAAATTCATTTCCATAGAGTATATGAATGGAGGGAAAAACAGATGTGCATATCATGTTCCTTACACTGGGCCAGTTACTGTTCCTTCAAAAAATGAATGGTCCAATTAGACCCCTAATTGATGACAACTCACACCAAACATTAATTCCAGGTAAATTAACAGCCTATTCCAAAATAACATGTGGATTGTTTGCACACTAATAGACAGAGTTAACCCGGCTAACATTTCTGATCAACTTAAATTGTGCCTCGTTGGACCAAACTTTCCCTACGAAAACCTCATCCTCTCGCACCATGCTCCGAAACCATTCACAGTACTGCATTCTCCGATCAGGGTCATCTTCATTTAATGCATGCAAGTCTTGGGATGAAAACTTTCAACTTTGCTGTTTTAATAATATGATGTACCCTGGTTCTGCTAATCCCAGTCTCGCGTGCACATTGCTTTGTAGATTTCTGCGGTGAATGCTCAAAACGTTCCAAGGACGCGGGGCTTGTTGCTGTGCGAAGTCTCCCATATCTGCCCTTGTGAACCTCGCATATGATACCATGAGTCTCAAATTTGTCTCGAATGTGAGCAATTGTTCCTCGCGTTGGCGGTTCTGTTTTGTACACATGTCTCCATTACCTTTGAACTTCAACAACATTCTCGGTTTTCCAATACCTCTTCAAAATTGCTTTCCGCTGTTCAAACGATAATCTTGGCTCCATTTTGTTGTAGCAATGCTTGTATAACATAATATGCGTCACATCTGTTTACAGAATAGCATACAATAATCTTGGCTTCATTTGTTCATTGTTTATTTATGATAATCTTGACTGCATTTGTCAATTTCTGATTTATCTGTCATGTAGCAATGCTATGATAATGTATGTGAGTCACATCTGTTTACAGAACATCTTACCACACTTTACTGTTGGTTTTCAGTCCAACTTTGAAATATATTAAATAGATATCCTTGTGAAAGTGTGTATACTTATTTTGGCACCCTCGATATATATATATGAAATTATTTCTATCTAGTATGAGGTAGCACGTGCAGTTGTGTCAGGAAATATGGATACACCTGAAGGAGGATTTGATGCTCTTATGCAAGCAGTTGTTTGCCATGATCATATTGAATGGAGAGAAAAATCTAGAAAATTACTGGTCTTCTCTACTGACAGCAGCTTTCACATGGCAGCAGATGGTAAGGTATGTAAATCATTATGGATATACAAGATATTTATATGTGTTTAGAAGCTATTGACAGTGAATCAATGAAATATTCCAAAGTGAACATTGACATAAACCTCACTTTTAAGATTTTTAATTAGGATATGTTTTGGGAACTATCATTTCCATCTTCAGTTTTTGGCTAATTGCTTAATAAGTTTTGGGCTATGTAATGTGCTAATGGCTAAATCTGAGTTGTTTCTGTTGACACAATAGGAATTTATTGAATTCGTCCAGAGCTAGAATGACAAAATTCATTCATTTATTTAAATTTTTAAAATAATTTTTCCTCATGTGGATAGTTCTATTGGAGTATGTATATTTCTTTTAACAAAATGGCTTCTTGTTAAATTCATGGTTGTGTTTCCAAAAATGAGTTGCCACCATTGCTTTTTCCAGTTGTTTTAGCCAGACATTTCTAAAATGTTCTTTCTTCCTGATTTCCAAAATTCTCATAGTTTTTCCTATGTATTTTAAATTGCAGTCTAAGCATTCTATTGCATATATGCCTAATTTTTTTTCACTGTCTTTTAGTGGAAAACCTAATAAGTTTTCATTGTATTTATTTAGTGGTATTAATTTTATTCTTTGTTCTTTGAAACTCTTCCCGAACTTGTGATTATATTCTGGATATAAGTGCTTTGCATCACTGCAGCAAATTCACAAATTATCCAGAACATTATCATAAGTTTTGGAAAAAATATGCACGTGAGATAAAGTATTCATTGTAAAAAATGGAAATAATGAATTTTGACATTCCAGCTCTGAAAAATTCAGTATGCACTATTCAGTTTGGAATAGTTATTTGCCCACTGCCCATTGCACCTAAACACATATAAATATTAATAAAAAATTGTTTAAAGAAAACATCAGAAATTAAATTAAACTAGTTGGAAAGAATATATGATGCTGTGGTGGGAGAAAGATGTTATTTGGGATAGATGAGGAATGGAAATATGTTTAGTAAATACATTAGTTTTTTTAAATAAATTTTAGTATTACCTAGAGCAGCAGCTGATGAACCACTGGAATTAGGAAGATTTACAACTAAAATCAGGATAGTTGAAATAATTATGAAACACTTATAAGAGTAATAACTTTAGAGGAAGTAAATTTAGTAAAAGAATGTTTTAACATACAGGAGAAATGTGCCTAGAAAGGATCTTGGGTTGTCCAAGTAATGGAAATTTTACAAAGAATTGGAATGGGTGAGGTATGGAAGGAAAAGTACTATAATATTAGATAAGCAACCTTTAAGATCATATCAAGATATTAAACAAAATGTGGAGAAAAATGTAGATTTATGTAGGGAAAGAATTGCAAGAGTAGAACAGAAGTAGTTAATTTAAAGGGTTTTAGAGATAGTGGACAACTAGATATGTGTCTTATGTGTGGAGAAATAGATAAGACCTTTCATTATTTATTACACTGTGAGGAGACTAAAATGGAAATAAAATATATGAACAAAGGAAATGAATAATATCTTTATTCATTTTTCAAAAATTTTCAATTCTATCAATAGAAATATTTTTATAAAAAAGTTATAGCTGACCTCAAGTTATATAGAGAGATTAATGATGGAATTTCAACGTCACATCCAATAGAGCAAACCACAGGTGTCTTTCAAGGGGATCCCTAAGTCTAATGCTATTTATTATAGTGATGGTAGATGTTGCAGTAGGGGTTATTACATATAATATATGTATGTTGATGAAATGTTCCAGCTTCTATATCCCAAGGACAATTACAAGCTGCTTTTGTTATACTGGTGATGTGGACAGAAGATAATGAGGGCAAAATTATATTACTGACTGGAAAGCCTGCACTTTTTCACATACAAAAGAAATCCCTCAAAAATTAACATATTTAAAGGATTTGGACATCATTCTACTTCAGGCAATGTTTTCATGCTTCATATCAATAATAGACTTAACACAGCAGCTAAGCCATGAATGACATTAAACATTTAAGTTATCTATCACTGTAGCCTTGAAATTGTATCAAATAAAAGTTCCACCCATTTAATATATGGACTAGAAAATATATGGCAACATCTAAAATGGAAGTATCTTGAACAGTTGGAAAAATTGAGTGACTTTCCTAAAGAAGGTTTTATAGGTTTCAAAATATACCCCTGTCAAGACTGAAATTTTTCTACATAGAAAAACTTTGTTTATGTCTGCAGCTGCTATGTAGAAGTAAAGCATTCAATCATATGGAGTGATTTTCACATCACTAATGCAACAACTCATGAAGACTGGAAGCATAGCAACTATGAGCTGAGAACTGTTACACAAACTGAGTAAAATAAAAAGGTTCCAGTAGCCAGACTTGAAGTGTGTGTGTGTGTGTGTGAATGATATAAAAAGCATTGTGATCAATACTAAGCAGTGCATTGTGTACTCAGACAAGAATCTCTGATGGCTTTTTGCAAATTAATATTGATTATATGCATTTTAAGTACTATTTCTCTCATTAATTAAATTGGATAATATTTGGAGTGAGATATTATGGAAAAGCATGTTAAATATAGAAGGAAAAAATAAAGTAAAAATGATAGGAGAATATTTTTGAAGATAAGAGACAAATGAATGAGCAAGGTGAGTAAATTTGAGGAATTTACTAATTATCAATAAGCATACCTTAAACAGATCTTACTGGAGTATGATTTCTCAAGAGCAGAATTAAAGACTCCATCAATAAAGACAATAACCTGGAGGTAGGCTGTATTAATGGACATAGAGACATGCAGTCAACTTAAAAATAAGTTTCTATTTGTTTGTGGATTGCAGTTGATATTTATTATTATTATTATTGTTGTTGTTGTTGTTGTTGTTGTTGTTGTTAATGAAAATATCTGATACTTTTTTGTATTGGGTTTTTGTGAAATAATATATAGCTATAGCTCAGACAAAGTCTTTTGGATATTCCATTGGGAATCTGCTGATGAGTCATAGAAAAGGATTTGGCTGTTTAGCTAAATAAAGTTAAAGAAATTGTAAAGAGTGTTTCTTTTAGATAACTTTCAGGGATGCCTTTGGTCCCCAGAATCTTTCAGTCATCTCTCTGGAAGATATATAACAAATAATAAAATAGGCCTTTGATGACACAAATAGTAAGAGTAGTTTGTAATGATATAACTTAATTAGTAAAACATTGCTGCTACTCATCCAGAGCACTGTATGCTAATTAATATTTTTTCTCACAGTTTTTCAATATTTGTACTACATATATTATATGAGGCTGTCCAATAAAGAATGATCATCATTCTTTTACAGCCATATTTTTTGTGCCATAATTTATTTTTACAATGTTTCATTCCTTAAGGCATAATGTATACATGGTGTTAGTTTCATTGTTATCACTTCTGGTTCCCTGCTTTGAGAGGTGTGCAATTTGAGACATGTTCAGTTCCACCTACAGTAAAATGTAGGTTACATGATGCTGTTTTGAAATTCTCTTTTTTTCTCAACAAATATTCAGCTGAGACCTACAATGTTAACAGGGCTTATGGAGTGTTTGTTCTTCCCTGTAGCAAAGCTGATTTAAAATGTTTAAAGAGGGGATACAATACATTTTAAAAGAAGATAGATCCAGTACTCCATTTTGTACCCTTATGAAAGAAAACATGAACACTGCTGCTGTTACTGTGAGAGAGGATTGTAGAATAACCTTAAGAAAACTTTCAGAAATTCTGAAAATTTAACTGAGTGCCACATATACATTGCTAACTGAAAAGTTGCACATGAAACGTGTTTGTGCATGGGGGTTCCAAGAATGCTGATTCCCAAACAAAAGGGTGTTCACATGCAGGCAGTTGAAGTTTATGTTTCTTTCAAAAGTAATTACTGATGATGAAACTTGACTACATTATTTTGATCTTGAGGACAAACAGCAAAGATTTGTGTGAAAATCTCCTTTATCTCAAACACCAAAAAACAAAAGTTGTTGCTTCTGCCAAGAAAATTATGATGATCACATTTTTCAATATTCACAAAGTGATTTACCAGCATGTCATACCTGCACACACAGTCATTACTGGAAAATACTACAGTGGTATCCTGAAAACTCTGGAAGGCCTTATCGCATGTAAAGGCCACATTTCTTTGCATAAAACTGGATGCTGCACCCAATAATGCACAGTGCATATTGCAAATGTTGTAGCTGAATATTTCACAAAAATCAATGAAAAGTGTGTCCCTCCCCCACCTTAGGTCCATAATTAGCCATTTGACTTTTTCTTTTATCATATTTTCAAGTAGTACCTTTGGGAGGCATTTTCTACCATTCAGAAGCAGTGTGAAGGCTACAGAGGCATTTCTGAAGGACCTGGCAAAAAATAGTTTCCAGTATGCCTTTGAAGATTGGCAGAAACACTGGATGCATTGCATCCAATGGAAACTACTTTGAATAAGATCATCAAAATTATGAGCATGAGTAAAGATATTTGTCAAAAAAATATGACCATTCTTTATGGAACAACCCTGATATTTTAATTGATCATATTTAATATTGTAGTGGATATGGTTAATGTTTAACATGATCATTAATATTCTTATTTTCAATTTCCAGGTTTTCTAATAGGCCTATATTAAATAATGTTTTACAGTATAGGTATATTAATATGAAAAATAAATTTCAATTTTTTTACTTTATAACATCAATGCAAAGATAGGTGGTTAAAGCCCCAAATCCAAAATGTTACTGTAAACTAAACTACTTACCCTTATAAAAATCATTCTGTACAACCAGAAAATCATAACACTATGTTTTCAAATATAATAGTAGGAGTATATTTGGGAACATTAAAGGAGGCAAATGGATGAGAAAGCAAGATGTTATAAAATAGAGAAATTTGCTAATTATGGATATTAATAACTAAGGTGGGGGTGGGGGCTTATTGGATTGATGGTTTAGGCAATGTAGATTTAAAGATAAGGATATAATGACTTCATCAACAGATACAATGATCTGGAGTTAGGCTGTATTAAGAAGCATAGGGACATGCAGACAGACAATTAGAAACACATTTTTTAATAGTGTTTAATTTGTAGCGTTCCAATTGTATTTTCTATTGTTGATGGAAATATCCTTTATTTGGTAAAGGTGAAATTTTTAGGTGTAAAGGAGCCTAAATCTTCTGATTATTCCAGTGGGAAACTGCTGATAGCCGAAACAAGGGTTCAACAGCTAGTTAACTAAAATTAAAGAAATTGTAAACATAATTATGTAAAGATATTAAGGATTTATAAATTTATTCATGTCCAAATAATAAGCATACTACTCTTTTGGATGTTATTATTATTGCTTTATAAATTATATAGAAAAAACAGGAGTATTCTGCCTTAGTTACCAACTTGCTCATTTGTTGAAAAATCTGAGAGTTGCAAAGGAAGGAAATCATAAAAAAAAAGTATTAAATTTTTTGTTATATTGCAGTATCCAAGAGAAAAACTAAAACCAATTATGATAGAAAATGCAACTATTCAAGAATGTTAAAACATAATGGGACATATTTCTATTCTTATTTTTCTCAAAAGCTAGTTATTTAGAATATTTTTAAATACCAAGTAATTTATGTTCTTCTAAAAACCAGAAATATACCAAAATTGAATAGAGTAATCAGTTATTAATTTGAATAGATTATTTTATTTCAAGATTGTCAAATATATCAATATTGTACTCAGATTAATATTTATCTCATTTGTACAACATTTTTATGATTATAGCTTGCTGGCATTACTGAACCTAATGACGGGGAGTGTCACCTTGATAAAGATGGTTTCTACACTCATTCGAATCTTCAAGATTATCCATCTATTTCATTTCTTAATTATAAGGTGCAGGAAAATGCTGTGAATATAATTTTTGCAGTGACAGAGCCCCAGTTAGAAATTTACACTCATCTTAAAGATAATATTGGAGGCTCTAAAACTAGTACACTCTCGGCAGATTCTTCAAACATTGTAGAGCTCCTGGAGCATCAATATAAGGTGTGTTGCTACTACTTAGTCATATTTGTTTTCTTTTGTTAAGATACATACATAAAACTCAAGTAAATATCTGTGGCATTAAGGTTTTAGTTATAAAACTTGTGTGCTCAAGAGGTGTTTTACATACTGTAGCAGCTCCCATACTTCAACTGCCCTTTTGCTCTGTACTTGAACCCATATAGTACAGGATTTTCCATATTTGAAGGTTTCAAAAATTACACCACATTAACCTTTAATTTAATACGAAAAATTCCATATTTCATTCTTTTCTGTATTACATTTGTGTTCATTTACCATTCATCTTCAAAATTCCATTTAGTTTAGTTTAGTTCTTGGAGCATTCAGTGAGAAGCAGTGACAGAGACTTAAGAACATAGAATTTGTCATTTAAAATTACCACTGTAGCACACAATCAACATTTTCAAAAAATATTGTGTACATCTACATAAATAGTTATGATAAAAATGAAAAAGCAACACTAAGAACAACTCAGCCAAAGCAACAAAAACCAGAGAAGCAGAAACAGACAAATCACTTACTCACACAAATTTTAATATATACATGTTCACATATGCATTGATATAAAATTATTATTATAAAATTTTTAACTGAACTTAACATATTGTCACTCATACATTCCTTTACACAATAATAGACCTTTTTATAAAGATACTTTCTAAGAGCAGATTTTAGGCTAGAGGGGAGAGCATTGTGTACTAAAATGCATTCATAATAAATGCCTTTTTGATGGCATGAAAGTGCTGAAGTTGGGCGAAGTAGATTTACTTTTCATCTACTATTCTTGTAATTTAATTTTGATTTTGAACAAATTTATCTTTATTTCTTATATAAAACATCACGATGGATAATATATATTCACATGGAACAGCTAAAATTTCAATTTGCCTAAAGAAGTTTCTGCATGAATGTCTGCTACCAGCAATTATTCATATTGCTTTTTTCTGTAATTGGAAGACATCCTCACTTTTAACTAAGTTTCCCCAAACTATAATACCATATTTCATTATTGAGTTAAAATAAGCATAATAAACTAGATTTAAAATCTTAATTGACTCCGTTACAATACACATATAAAAAAAAAATATGGTATTTTATTAGTAACATTACTAGTAAAAACTATAATAATAAATAGTATAATTATGTAAATTTGATAGGAATTCACTCAAAATTCACTATTTTTTAAAAACTTAGATACTCAGGCATGCTTTGTGGGCTGTTGCCTTCATAATCAACATATATTCACTGTCAGTTTTCCAACTAGGTATGCAGATGTTTCTCTGTACATTTTATGAATTTAGCACTGTTTGAAAGATCAAAAGTAACTCAATTTTGTTTTAATTAAATTATTACATGATTGAATCAAACTACAAACTCTTGTGGCTTCATTTACTTGTTTGTATCTAGAACATGTTTCACAGACTGTCATCTGCATCCTCAAATAATTGTTGACTGCTGGATGATTCACAGTATTTCTTTAGGGATATGTACTCTGCTCTATTGGAGAGGTGATGAACTTAAAGTTGATGTTTCCATCCCCAGAAATGTCTAAGCTCATTAATCAGTCTCTATTCTCTAACATTGCTAGCCCTGTGGGTCCCTGTATTGACTTTAAAAACTTTATTTTTTTCACTCTGTCTTGGTTCTCTCTCCAGAAATAGGATGCCACCATTGATTTTACAAATTATAAACAAATGGAGAAATATAATTCAAACGCCTATTATAAGGATTTTTTTCCACTACTGTTCACACTGCAGATGAGACAGAGCTGGAGTAGGCATTCCATTTTTCACAATAATAAATGTTTCTTTGTATTTCACCTATAAGAATGGGTTGTTCACCAATTGTTTTATGATGCACGATTCAGCCATTGAAAAGAAGTCAACACTTCCTAATCTACACATTATTCTAGGGTCAGTAATGCTCATACTTTACAAATAACCAAAACATTTATTTAAACAATTCACTATGGTGAACAGACCTCATATATAATGTATGTTTCAAGAAACAAATTATAAAGTATGTCTGGGATCAACACATTAAAGAATTTAATCAAGTGAAATATATAAATAATGCTATGGATATAATAAACAACCATTAAGAATTAAAAAGCATTTATAACAAACTTTATTTCTAATTTTATACACACAATTATTTAGTACTATATAAATTATTTATATATATTAGCATAAAATCAGACAAGCAACTGGTTTTGTGGCATGCTGCCGGCCAGCAAGGCTGACTGCTGTGTGGGTGACAGGAAGTCCTCAGTAAATATAGTACAGTTTATCATTTAAGTTATTTCTAACATACATAACATAAACGCTTAAAAAGAAAATAAAACTACTCACTTATATAAGCAGGCAAATGCTGGTACTGCCTCCCTTCATTTTTCAAGTATCTCTGACACCTGCTTAGGAAATTACTCATTATACTCTGCAGTTCTCTCTGAGAAATGACAGCAATTTATTGATGAATGTTAGTTTTAAGTTCATCTAAAGTGTGTGGGTCCTCTTGAAATAATCTTCTTACAGCACAGGCTGATTCTGTACGCACATATAAATCATAAATCTTGACATAATCTCCTTACAGTACGAGCTGTTTAGATGAACTTAAAACTAATATAAAAATAACATGTGCTACTTGCGCAAGATTTCAATTCACACTGAAGCACTACTGAATTTTCATCAGCACTGAAATTTGTCATTTAAAGTAGGACTGAAAGCACTAGCAATCTTATGGAATCTCCTACTGCATTGGAATCATGGAATCTCCAAGCGGCTGGCCAGTTCCATATGACAGTGGAGAGAGCTGAAGATAGAACAGTTAAAGCTAGATAATAAAACTTTACAAACAGTGGCACGATAGCTCGGGCAGTTAGAGCATCATGTTTTGTTGTGGAGATAGTGGTTTCGAATCCTACCATCCTGATGCTTTTTTTTTCCTGCTGAATAAAAGAGATTTGGCACAATTACAATAATTTACTTGGTAACATAGTATCACAGACAGAATGGCCTATAAATTGATGTTGACCTTTTTTTTTACTGCTGCAATCAAAGGAGATTTGCCAGCATTAAAATGATTTATCTGTCCCTATTGATTTATATTTATGAAAAGGAGGCGAGCTTAGGCTCGCCAAGTCCATTGAAGCCTTGTGCAGCAGAGGGGGAATATATTTCCTGCCTCCGCCGAAATAGCAACATAGCGCTGCTGGCCGATCCTGCGGTTGCGTCAAGCATTGTTCACCCAGTATAATGTACATGTATAAGGACATTTTAAAAGCATATAATATTGTACTTATAATAATTTAATGCCAAGTACATTTTTATATCTATGCTCTAATAAGGGACAACTTTTCCTTCGCGGGACCTGTCCAGATGTAACAGCTGGTCAGTTGATTCAAGTTGGTATTGCAGTGAATGGGAGTCAGAAAGTCTGCAGCTATGATTGTTGCTTAAGTTAATACTAACAGTTAAAAATTTAAAAGGTATATTAAGTCACCATTATCAAACAAGAGGATGCTGGAACAGCCTCCCTTCATTTTCCATACATTCTTTATATTGGCATATGAAATTAACCTTTACCCTTTGCAGTTTCCTTTAAGAAATGGAAGAGGCTTCTTCAGGAATGCTATTTTTCAGTTCATGTAATATGTGTGGATTTGTCTTTTACATTTTTTCTTTTAATATTCCCCAGAGATAAAAATTGC
Source organism: Metallyticus violacea (assembly GCA_030762175.1). Lineage (NCBI taxonomy): Eukaryota > Metazoa > Arthropoda > Insecta > Mantodea > Metallyticidae > Metallyticus > Metallyticus violacea. The sequence goes on from CM060836.1 coordinate 24,197,940, forward strand.
AGTGTGTTAAATCAGGGGACAAGGGGGACATATATTGTTAATGATTCTATCATGAAATATTTTATCAATTGCATGCAAGTAGGCATGGGTTTTATGTGCCATTGCAGAATCCTGTTGGAAAGTCATGAACCTATGTTCTCTCACAGTTAATTCATGAAAAAAGGACTGAAAATATTCTGCACATACCTATCACTATTGTTTCTTAAAAAAAAATAGGACATATTATTCTCTTGTTGCTAATTGCTTATCACACTAGTATCTTTTGATCACGTAGGAATTCCTCATAAAATAGGTTGTTTTGTGAATTAACATATGCACTTAGGTGGAACCAAGATTTGGCTATAAATAAAATTAGATTAGGGAAAATTTCTTAATCAGTTACATTATTCAAAATCCATTCACATAATCTACTCCTGTAAGCATGGTCACATGGTTTATGTTATTGACTACAGTAATTTTGTAGGGTTTTAACTTCAATAGCTTTGTAGTCGTTCCAACAGAGGAATAGAAAATTCTCTTTTGCTGAAAAAGATGAAGCAATTTTTTAAGGGAACATTTCAGAGCGTATCCAATGTTATCTAATATTTCTTCTGTCAGTATTGCATGTAGTTTTTATGCTTTTTATCTAGAATACTTCCCATTTCACGAAATTTATTTACTAAACTGTGAATTGAACTTCGACTTGGAAGTGAATATCAAGGAATCTCTCTTGAAACAATCTCTATACATCACGAGCTGATTCTATATGCACTACAAATTGTAAATAAATGCTCTTTGAGAAATAGAATACTGAATTCAACCATATGAGCATTATTAATACACTGTATCATTGTGCTAAAGGCAGGTTAACTCTAGACACATATGGATGTGTTCTTGTATGATAACATATCCGTATGTTCCTAGAGTTTCACTTGTACTGACCTCCCCTTCAGCTCCCCAGCTGGCTTCCAAGTGTGGGAATGAGACAAGAACTGCAGAACTCAGTCAAATGTGACCAACTGCATGTGTTGTGGTCCTTCGAGGGAAAAATTATCCGGTAATATTATATAATATTAGAATGTTCATATTTACTAAGTATAATGTTGTAATTTTACAATGCAAAGGTCTCCTGAACTATATGTACTGACCTTATTAAAAGGATCTATAAATTAAATACTGTTATTTAAGTAATATATTGATTTTATTTTTACATATTAACTTATTATATACTTTATTTTAATTTGATACTTATTAATGCACACCATTAATAGAGATTTAATTTTTAGTTACATTAGGGTGAACATTTACAAACTTTGTGTTTTGGTTGATGTCATTAACATGTATATTTACAAATGTCGTAGAAGAAGGTTGGGCATCTCCAATATATTATAGAATTCAGCACCTGGGACAATGATCTCGTGTTATTTGTTATCTTTGACTTATTCTGTCTTACTGCTTCCTTGCTTCTGTTAATGTAAAGCTGATTTATATTTTTTCCATTATTTGTTTGTTTTTACTATCTTTGCAGGAAATATTATCATCTGTTGAGATGAAGGATGATGCCCCAAGCTACATCCAAGTGTCTTACTTCACATCTTGTTCAAATTCCTCTGGTACAATAAAGAAAAGCAACAAATGTGATGGCTTATTACTTGGACAACAGGTGTCATTTCAAGTGCAAATTATAATTCCACAGCTCCCACTTAATCGCAGCTTATGGAATGCATCATTCCATATTTTTCCTGTTGGTATTAAAGAATCTCTCAGAATAGACATAGAAGTAATTGGGGAATGTCCATGTGAAATTAAGGGACATTCTGTGAGTAAAAATTACTAACATTTAACTATAAATGTATTGAACAATATTTTGTAATGTTTGTTTATCTAATTTTGGTAACATTCTTCTTTATCTATCCTTTACATCAAATATAAAACTCTGAAGTTATCAGCATCACATTTATTTTTTGTTTATTTCAGTTGTATGTAGAAAAAGCCAAACAGTGCTCATTTAATGGTACATATACTTGTGGAATATGCAAATGTGATGCTGCACATTTTGGACAGAGCTGTGAATGCAGTTCCAGACAACTTACAGATTCAAGAGATGCACTGGGTTGTAGTGCTGACAACAATACAGATTGCTCTGGGAGAGGAACATGCCTTTGTGGTGTTTGTAGGTGTGACATCAGAGAAAATGAGGATGAGGTTAGAATATAAAAAGCAAAGATTTTATTTCCAAAAAAATATTATATGAACCATTTGTCTATTAAATTTCATTTTGTATGAAAATATCATTAAATAACAGAAATTTTATTATAAAGTTCATGGAAATGTATGCACAATGAAAAACTTTGAATATTCTAACTGGTGGATAATTGTATTAAAACTATAACAGAGAAGTAAATTCTATCTAATCTGTCATCTAACATACTCTTATGTTTCACTTACTTTTAAATATGGTGGGACCAGTGTTGAAGAGACATCCTCTCCATCTTCAACCAACTTGACAACTGATAGGAGAAACTAACATCTATGAGGACCCATGGCTCAGCCCTGGTGGTGTTTTTTTTTTAAACTGGAAATTTGTATTACATTCTCCTATAATGTTGAAATTCATAAGATGATCCCTATGTTTATGAATCTAAATCTTCTCCCATGTGTCCAATTCTGTACATCTGTGTGCTTTTTTAAGTCACTTTATTTATTTTTTTATGTCGTGATTATCTATCCAAAAATGGTGTGCTGCGCTGACCTATCTATCTATTTGTACTTAACGTTTCTGAGATGTTCCTTTAACCGTGTTCCTATGTTCCTTTTAGTTCTTCCATCATATATCTTATCACATTCTTTACATGTTATTTTGTAGATGCCTGACTTTTTCTCCTGTGGAATGTTATTAAAACTGTTGTCCACTAAAGCATTTTTCAGGGTATATCTGTTAACAGGTGCCAGTTTAATGTTAATATCTTTATAAATGTTTGGAAATTTATTCATAGCTACTGAATGGTAGGTGAATTTTTTAAAACCGGTCTCTCTTTTTTAGTCAATAGTGGTGGTATTCTTGATCAATTTCTTCTTTAGGAATTTATTAAGTTTTTTGTTTACTAAAATTTTTGTTAAAACCATTTATGATAGCAGTCTCCTGAATCTTCTCAAATTCATTTTTGTACGCCTCTTTACTGATTGGTAAATCCACCAGTCGTATGTTGAGCTGTTAAAAAATTGTGTGCTTGTGAGCTATGGGGTTAAAGCCATTTGATTTTATATAGTTATCTGTGTGAGTATCCTTTCTATAAATTCCAAATTCTAAGTTTCCATAATTCTTATTAATTTTTATAAAATGGCAACATTCCTTTTGTTTCTGTTTCAAGTGTGAAGGATATATTCCTTTCTTGAATATTTAAAAGTTTCGAAGCACCTTCAATTAATTCTTTTTTCACTGTACTAAAAATGTCATCAATGTATCTGTACCAGCATTTAAAATAATGTGGGAAGGCAGAAATTATGTGAGTTTCAAATGTACTCTTGAATAAATCTGCCAGAAAGGGGGACAAAGGATTTCCCATTGTCAGTCCTGTTTTCTGTTTATAGAATTCTCCTGCAAAATTAAAATAAGGACTGGTTAATAGAAATGTTATTAAGGTGGACATATTCTTTCCTGTGAGTTTCATTAATTCCTATCTCCTTTAACCAGTTGTTCAAAAATGATAAAAGATTGTCAGTTAGAATACTCGGGAACAAAGATACTACATCAAAAGACACTGAAATATCAGAGAATAGAACTTTAAAATCTTTTATTTTTTCTATTAACTGGAATGAGATTTTTATGCTTCTACTTTGAAACCTTGATAGAGCTGTAAATCTGTCTGTAAGCCATTTTGCTATAAAATATGCAGGGGTATTAATTATTAATGATGTCTCATGCTCATTCCAGGTTTATGAATTTTAGGCAACCCATATATTCTGGCTATATTAGGATTGTTTTGTTTTAAACTATGTTTTTCTATGTCTGGTATTATAGTGCAAGTCTGTATAGCTTCTTTTACTGTTTTTGTGCATTCTTTCAATGGGTCAAATTTGACACAGGCAAATTCTTTTTTGTTTAACAACTCTAACATTCTGTCAGTATAATCATCTTTGTCCATTATTACTATTTTATTTCCTTTATAAGCTTTTTTGTGAGTAGTTCCTTTTTCTTTTAATAATATAATAATGTTTCTGTAACTTTAAATTCTATTTGGTTTCATTTTGTTGATCCCTTTAAGAGCATCCTCTGATTTTATTCTAATCTTTTCTTTCTCTTTATTAGTTAAACCTCCCTTGGCAATTTCCAGATCAATTATGTAATCTTCAACATTATTGGAGAAGTTTACACAAGTTTTAAAAACCATATTGAGTATAGATATTCCTCTTTATTAAAACTTGCTTGTAATAAATTCACCATGTTATTCTGTTTCTGTATTGGTTTTCTGCAAATTTTTTAAATTCCCAAATTTCTTTTTCTGGATATTTACTTTTTCCTTTACTCTGATATTTATATGTTTTAGTGCATTCCTTAAGTTGTCCCAAATGACATAACTTAACATTTGGTGACTCTCAAGTATATGCCATATAATTTCAAATCTATGTCGGCTAATTTAGCATAATGCTTTGCTTTTTCCATATAGATTACCTTCTTCTCAACTGTTAATTGTTCTTTACTATTATGGTTATATTTAACTATTTTCTTAAAAAGTTTGGGCATATGTGATGTTTAAGACACAAATTTAAAAAATTATGCCTGCAACTACCAGTCTATTTTTTCCTTTAAGTTTTATGTAGTATTTAATATCCTACTACATAAAACTTTATACATACCTTTGCCTACATTAGTAAACAACATTTTTTCTAGACATCTTACTAATTGTATGTATTTTCTAATCATAGTAAAAGGATATTATGTTCAAACTACAAATGCAAAAACTCAATTGAATAATAGCTGTTACTCAGTAAATATTTCCATAAATGCTTCTTGAAGATTTGAGAGGACTTTACATTTTTAATATCAGAATGTATTTCATTGTAAAAATGAATGCCATTGTAGTAAAAACTGTTTTCAAACAATTTTCTATTATGAGGTGTTATATGTAATTTGGATTTATCTCTTGTATTATGATTATGAATATATGAATTAATAGTAAATGCTTGGATGTGTGTTTGCATTTTTACAATAATTTCATGTAAATAAATACAAAGTAGTGGTAAAATATTTAGTTCTCTAAAGTATGCTTTACAACTAGTGGTTTTCAGTAAGTTAAAAGTGATTCTAATGCCTCTTTTTTTATAGCTCAAATATTTTGTTTCTCCTCTCCATACGACAAATGTGAGTGAAATGTTTAAAAATATACTACCCTAAGTGTGTTTGTATTTACTGAGTGTTTAAGTGTATTAATTTGGAAACAGATGTGATTATATGTTTAATACTGTGGACATTTAGTAAAATCATCCTATACTAAGTGTTTGCATTAATTTGTCATAGGATGGTATCTCTGCAGATGAGCTTTCACTCCGCATTTCAGGTGAAAATTGATTTGGTAGATGCTTGATCTTGAACATTCATCAATATGAGCTTCCAGCTTAGATTATCATCTACCCATATTCCAAGAAATGTCATTTTGTTTGAATATTTTACTGTATCTCCCTCTAGAGTTATGTTTGGGGAGTCTCACTTCAAAAGATTTTCAGAAGGGTACTCCATCAATAATCTGAGTCAAAATCTTGAACAAATGCAGGAAGTGACTTCCGAGAGCCAAAGAGTGACATTTTGAGGAGTCATAATTATTGTGTTTTAAAAATTTCCGTACTTGAAATAAATTAAAAAGCAATGTTTTTTTTTTTTTACTACCAAAATTAGGTTACTACTGCATATTTCTCTCTGACAGATTTTTGAATGTACTTTTGTACACGTTTCCAAATTTTTTTCATTTTTTCAATGTATACCTACCTGATCACAGTCTTTGAAATTGTTAAGTGTGTGCATGCAGAATATCCATTTTCCAATATCGATCCTATGAGTTGGTCTCCTGCTGATTAAGGGAGCATTTAATTAAAAACCAAGAAAGTGAAATACAAGTGCTACATTTTGGGGCTAATTTTATGCCATGTTCTTTGAATATCCTATTGAATTTGTTGTAGTAAATTGAACAATATATAAAGCTTAAGCTTTTGAATTTTCTACTTTCTTTGATATTCTCCATTGTGAAAACTTTTTTATGGATTTTTGCCTTTTAAATTTATTGCGACATCTTTGTTGAAACCATAAATTATTGCTGTATTAATTATCTGTTGATATTCTTTTTTATGCTATGTTTCTGATAGATATTTACTTCCCATGAATTTTCCGTACTCCCAATCCATATTTCATTCCATAGTTTTGGTTGCAGGATCGAAAATCTCAGGCAAGGTGGGCAGGTGCTAAGTGCCATGTTGATGGATTTGTGCCTTCAAGAAAGTTCCTGTTCAGGTGTCTGGCAGGTTCTAACTGAAGGTTCCTGAATCATCAACAAGTGTCCCCCTTGTCTCATCCTTTCCTTCCCCCTCAAGAGGGGGCATAAGCTCAGAAAGCTCATCAGTATGTCTTAGATGCTGCAGCTACTCCTTCATCTCTTGCCTATTCTATGTCAAAACAGACTGAGTTATAACTTTAAAATAAAAAACAAATTCATTTAACAAAAGCAGATTAAATGAATGCTCATTGGTGCTTGAATTTTTTTATATACAGTTTAACAATTAAACTTAAAAAATATTCCATTTTTCAGGTGATATCTGGAAAATTCTGTGAGTGTGACAACTTCTCATGTAAAAGGACAGATGGCAAATTGTGCACTAATCATGGGGTTTGTGAATGTGGGCAGTGTAAATGTGAAGCAGGATGGTCTGGTACTGACTGTGCTTGCCCCACTACCACGTTGAATTGCATGAATACAGAAGAAGACATTGTTTGCTCTGGACATGGTAAATGTCAGTGTGGGCAGTGCATTTGCGATGGAGGCTACCTAGGAAGATACTGTGAGCGAAATGAGATGGATTTATTGGTAGGCAGTTATGTGGATTTTCAGAGATATTCAGTATAATTAATGAAGTTATGTGGATTTTCAGAGATAATCAATACAATCAATCTATAAACTATCAGTAAAGAGGCATTCGGAAATGAGTTACAATAGTAGTGTTTGTACCTTAGTTATTACGCACCTTTGTTCAATGCACATGGGGTCTCTCAATATACTTCCTACTAACATCAATGCACCATTGTCATCTTCCTTGTAACTGCATTATGACATCACGAAACCATTATTTAGAAGTACTACACTACCACTCTTGGACAGCTGCCTGAATTTCCTCGTTGTTGCCAAATTTTTTTCACTTCGCATTGTTGAATAAGGCATAATCAAATATAGCAGGATCTGGTGAATATGATGGGCGAGGCACAAGAATAAACCCCAGTTTGCTGTTGTTGTGCTGCCAGTGTGGGGCCTTGCGAAGGAACACTCTTTTGCTGTTGCTGAATCCTGCATCTAAACTATGAGTCCCGTAGTATACCTCTTTGTTGACAGTCATTCTTTGATAAAGCCAGTTCATTATCATAGCCTGAAGTATCCCAAAAGAAGGTGATCCTGCTTGCCCATTGATGCAGCAACAAGAAATTTCTTAGGCGTGAGACTCCCTGAACATTACCATTACATGGATTGGACTCTTCCCTGGTGTGAGGTAGTGACACCATGACTCTTCACAGTCACCATCTTCTCCAAAAATATCCTAATCTTCATAATGCATTTCCAGTAACCGACGTCAGTCTTCAACCCTTTTGTCCTTCTGTGCCTGTATCAAGTCCCATGGAATCCAATGCCTGCACTCTGTTTTTGTATTCATATCGTTATGACTAATGGTGAGCTGTTTTTTCTTTGTACTTACATAAAGGACCGAGTATTTCTCCCTCCTCTACCTGTGACTATTCTGGATATAGTGGATCTGAACCGCCTTTCAAAACATTACTGGTGTGTGTCTGGAAAAAAATGAATTATAAGTTAGTATTTTCAGAGTAACAATGGGCGCACACATAGAGCATTTGTAATGCATGTAAAAAAACTAGTTGATATGTATTATGCAATAAAGCAATATTCCTATTCCTGTCTCAATTGTACTCTGGGCAATGATTTTATGAAACCTCGACAATCATTTATGAAATTGTATTGAAAGTGTTACAATTGTTATTATAACAATCAGTAATACTCTTTAATTTATTTATTCTAAATTAATATTATATAAGGAAACTAAACATAAATTATCTATTTGGAGTTTCATTAGAAATTTAAATACTAAGAATGATCTCTCAACATAGCAAGACCTGATTGGTACATACCTATAGACATTATCATTTGTTAACATCAACTAATTCTTTCAGTTTTACATATAATATGTCAGTAACATATATTATAGTATTGTAATCAGTTCACAAGAGAGCATTCCAATTTAAAGGTCGTGTTAGTAAGAAATATATCTAAGATGCCAGCAAGCGTTCTATTTGATGCCTAGATTATATCGCTGTGTAAATATAAATACCATGATATCTGCAACATTTTCGATTCCCTGTTTTTTTACACAAGTTCTTGTATTTTTAAGGCAATTTTAACGTAAAATATAATAATATAATCGTTATTAACTTAAGCATTCGAGGAAAAATATATTGGTCATATCCATTTGATTTTGTCAAGATGTTAAGCGTAAAACAGATTCTTCTAAAGGTGTGATAGGTTATTAGAGCCGCCAGCGTGACTGCTTATTCGGAAATTATATATATATATATATGTATCACTTAAATAGTCCCACAATTTTCCCTATATTTCGAACAACTCGTATTCTTCTTCAAAGGCAGAAGACAAATGAAGGTGCAAAAATAAATATTGAATCTTGAACGTAAGGTAATGCGTGGAAACAGATAGATTAAACAAGCAACAAGAAGAACAGAGAGAGAAAAATAAGTCACAAATTTTGGCAACTATATTTCCGCGAACAAGGAACAAACGAAAAATCTAAGATATACCATTGAAAGTGTATGGAATGTACTTTCGAATAAAGCCATTAGATGGTGTATGTAGAAGAGCTGCGTGTCTCTCAGCATACCCCGAATTTCGGTTATGAAGTGCGTATGTGAAAAAAAGCATTTCTCCGCAGCAGGAATGTAAGAATGTCACACGAAAAGCACTGAAAACGCATGCCTTGCCCAATCGAACAGTAGCTAGGTGGACAGAGGCGTCGAACGGGGCAGAATGTCGACTGCCGATCTGCCACGCAGTGGGCTTCCAGTGTACGTGGATAAGGTTGGAGGATGATAGTGTTGGAACAGTGTTTATGCGATGATAAGCGCAGGTCACTTGTAGAATTAGATGAGCAAACAGGAATTCCAGTAAAAACAGTGATCCGCATTGGCCAGGTCCAGGGAGGACCTGAACGCGCGAAAAATGTCTGCAAAGTAGGTGCCACAGTGAGGTGCAGAAATGAACTCGTTACGAGACATGTCGCATCAATCTGGTGAGATTTCAGAAAGAAGGGGGTGCTTTACTGAATCGCATCCTTGCAATTGATGAGATGTTGGCAAGGGTATATGAACCAGAATCATGCGACAGTCCAGTGAATGACGTCACCCTGGATCACCAAGCAAACACAAGTTTCGCCAAACCTCATCATCACCGTGTGATAGTCAAAATGTGCTTGCGTGTATGCGATCCTGCCCCGGAGAAATGTTATTTTCACATACGCACATGTTCATTGTTCGTGACCTTCATTCCTGACCATTGAACGTCGTGGTGTGCTGAAATACGTGGCTCTGCTCACGTACATCATCTGATGTCTTCATTCGAAAGTGCTTTCCATATTCCTTTCAATAGTATATCTTAGCTTTTTCGTTGTTTGCTGTTCGCGAGAGAAATATGATTGCCATGACTAATGACATCCCTCTTACCTTATATATAAGCTATAACCATTATGTTATATAGATATTGGTTTAACTTCTACTGTTGATTCGCTCCGCATGAACAATCTTAAACGTTCTGTTAAAACCAAGTCTCCCTTACCGATTGCCAAACATGCCCTGTCTCACTGTAAGGATTTTGATGGTGCATTTAATTTAACACTTATTAGAGCGATCCCGCGAAGGAAAAATCACCCAGATTATACCATTAGCTCATTATTTATTTTTGTTCTAATGGTACAGAAATTGTTTTGGCGGATGAATATAATACATTAGGACTCATTCTGAACGGAGTATAGTTTCTTTTGTTTGTTCCATTTTCCACTCCATTCCTTTTATTTCTAAATAAATATAATATAATACAAATTATAAATTTTATTTTTTTTTCTTCCATTTCGCATATTGTCCTCTTACTTCCATACAACAATTTGTGTCTTTTGTTGGTTTACATTTAGACTAAAGATGAACACTTACCGTATTCTAGAACGCAAAACACACCGTCTGGCGTGACATAATGTAAGAACATATTCGCGCCCATTTCAAAAATGGAGAATTATATTTAGTTTCGTGTCAGTCCCTCTCGATAATTGTTGTACAAATTGAAAACCTTTTGTAATAATAAACCTATATATAAAGTTGAAAGCAAATGTTCTTGTACATGTGCTATAAATATATTTTACCTTTTTTTTCTTCCAGCGTTCTGAATGTGAGACACAGCAGTACTGCATCCTTACGCAAGTATTTAACCAGACAGAATCAACAGACAAAATGAATGTCAGCTGTTTGCACACTATCCAGAAAGTAAAAAAACTTGAAGGTATTGTCTCTAGTACTCTGGGCATTTATGCTAAAAATACACGAAAATACTGCAAATGCAGATTTAATTCGGTCCTTTGTTGTATGATCATTCTTGAGTTGAGGGTTAATATTACATACATTGTTTAGGTATTAATTTCTGGACACTTAAACCAAGACCGACATATTTACCAGACCCCAATACGGAAAAAATGTCGGCTCTAGTCGCCCTACACTGCCAATAGCAAATACGAAACTGTAACACAGTATTACGTTTACTAGATGATTTAATTTTATCACTAGAAAACATTTCATTGGTTTTTAAATAGGTAGGTAGACAGCCAGGGACAAGGAGATAGGTGGGTAGGTCTTTTACAGTGAACTGACATAATATGATAGCTTAAGTAGTGAAACATGGTCATTTATTGTATTTGATAAATAATACTAGGATATAAGGTAAAGGGTTTGTCAAAAGTTCTCCGAAGTTTTACAATATAACTATATACAAACTAATGAAGCTGTCATGACAAAGCAAGCAACAACAAACACAGCAATCATGACAGTTATTTACCTTTAAAATGTTGAACTTTGATTTAGGGCTATGCTAGGTGTATTGTCGCACATACTTCATTTAGACTTTAGATGTAGACGGATGCCCGTTAATATTTTCTTGCAAAGGCAAGCAAAATATTTAAATTGCACTTGTATATTTATCTGTCCTATATCCTTCCCAAAGCGAACCTGGACTTAGTAGCATGGAATTCCAGCACACAAAATTGCTTTCTCCACTGCTGCGACTGCTGTTTTCCTAAAACACCATCTTGTGGTCAACGTAATAAATCGTGTTCATTGAGAGCAGTATAAATACAAAATTTAAAAGTTTCTTGATGTCGCTGTTTAAGGCGCACCAAATTGAAGTCAATATTGAAAAAGTTGTGACTTTTTAAAACTTCGGAAGCTTTTTTGACTAAACGGCATTTCTCACAAAAGACCCATTTGAACAATTAAAAATAGTTATATAATACATGGTAAGCAAATTTATAGAAAGCAATCTTGGGCCAATAGGGATATTTAAATATTCTTTCATATTCCAGAAGGTATCGTTGTTGTTGGACAAGACTCAAACGGCTGCCTGTATGAATATGCTTGCACGTTTAATGAATCAAAGAATGTCACTATACAAGTATTGGGTACACTGAATTGTCCATTAAGGATTAGTTCTACACGTAAGTATTCTTTAACATAATTATTATTTCCTTTCTACATACAGTAACTCTACATCTGTCCTATTTTATTTATAGAAGGCTTGGTAAAAAAAAATAGCTGAAACGCAGATATAAGAAATCTTTTATTCTACAATTACCATACGATTATGTTCCTTAAAACAAATCCTGCAATAAAATATTTTTCTTATTTTTAAGGGGATGGGAAGGCCACAAAAGAACATATAAAGGACCGCATGTGACCCGCGCGCCGGCACCTGGTATCAAAAGGTTCCCGTACTGATTCTGTAGCGTGCCAACGGTTGTTCGCACAGCTCTAGGAAGCTGTAACCTTGAACTAACTCAGTCAGGGAGGACGGTTCTGGTGGGAATCGAACCCAAGACTTCCCTCTCACGAGTCCGCGTCTTAATGACCTCGGCTACCCTGGGGGTGAAATTTGCGTTAAACTTGGGAAATCGTCCAATGAGACATTAAATATGCTTCGGCATGCTTAAAATGATGATCGATGTTTGGAATGGTTTGGGCGTGTAAGAACCGAAAACATGTCCCTTGAAGTTGAAAAAGACAAATTGCTCGTGAGAACGGTAGGAAAACAATCAACTCTTGCAGACCTCTTCCTTTTACATAAAATAAAGACCGATCTTAAAGGTCGCCGTTTCAACACCATTGACGAAATACACCATGAATCGCAGATGGTTCTACACTCACAAACAATGACTCTGAGATCGCATTCCAAAAAGTGGTACAAAAGTTGGGACCGGTGTATGGCTCTCAAGGAAACTATTTCGAAGGAGATGGTGTTCAAAATTAGGTAAATAAAAAGGTTTGCTTGTAACAGAATCATCCAAGAAAATTTTGATACACCTCGTATCTACACTAATTGATGTTTTATTTATTTATTTTCATTTATAAAACGAACTCCGGCCTGCTTTTCTTTCAAATTGCTTAAAAAAATCGATAGTATAAATTTTGCTTAGAGGCTTCTTCTTTCAGGTTTGAGGTTCTTTTACGTGCCATAAATATGTGATATTGGGCCCACGGCTTTATTTTCCGTCCGAAGGAAGCCATTCTTAGAATTTTTACCCCGAAAAAATCCATCAACCCTGACCGGGATTGAACCCGCGATCTTGGGTTTAGGAGGCAAGTATGGTTACCGGTATCCACAGGCACATAAGGGTTGACTACTGGAAATGTATAATGAAGATATGGTAACGAATCATGGTGTCACTACTACACACCAGAGAAGAAAGTTAAATCCTTGCAAAGGAAACATTCATGAAATCTCGTGCTGCTTCATTCGCGGGCAAGCAGATGATCACAGTCTTTTGGAACACTTCAGGCATACTACTATGGATTGACTTCCTCAACAACGAGGTGTATTCAAGATCTTTATAAAGTTTAGATAGAGGATTCAGTAACAGAGAAAGGAAAAGTGGTTCACAAGACTGTTCTTCCAATTTGACAATGCGACACTCGACAGCAAACTGGGGTTCTATCCATCACGTTCATCACATCTCGCTCTATGTCTTATTCGACAATATGAAAGACTCGCAGCGAGTTAAAAAATTATTCAACAACAATGAAGAAATTCAGACAGCTGTCTATGAATGGTGACGGAGTACTCTCAAACGAGGCCATAATGAAGTTATAAGGAAAATGACGATGGTGCATGGTCTTTGGTGGTGAGTATACTGAGGGATGCCATGTGTATTAAACCATGTTGAATTTTAAATAAGTTATTAAAAATTACAATTGCGAAGAACCCGGAAACCAGGGAATATTTTAGACTATAAAGAATATCCGATTAGATTAGATAGCGGAGGGTTTGTTCGAGTTTTGTCAACCACCAACACGTCAACCTATAAGGCTTACTGTGCAACCCCATAGGAAGAGACTTTCACTGTTTCCCAAAATCTGTTTCTTGTACAAGTTGCGGAATTTTGGTTCCAATGTCCAAATCCATTCCCAAGTCTTCCCTGGTCATAGAAAGAGCAAGTCACTTTCTTACCAGGGACGGACAATTAAACAGGATTTACGTAACAATCTCCTCGTCTGTTTGCACAATCTGCAAATGGGTTTATGTTTATAGAGTCCCACTTTACATAGATGTTTCCTGAAGGGACCATGTTTCTGTAATCAAAGCAACTCTTTCCTTATTCCTCTTCTATCCAATTTTAGGAGAGATGTTGAAAGAGCGTGGCTTAGACTTAGGACAGTTTCTTAACTCGTTTTCGTCCAGGATAGGTTTGCCATCTAATTTTGGTGTTTTTGCCCAATCCATGTTTTAGCACAGTCTTAGCAGTACGTATATTGATTCCAACCATGATTTCAGGACCAACAAAGGTTGTATCAATACTATTATTTGCCAACTGATCTACTTTTTCATTTCCATAAATGATGGTGCTCCGATAACCACCGTAGTCCAAACTTGTTGTGAGATACTAAGGCAGTTAGGGCATTTAGACACTCCCATAGACATTCCCATTCCCATAACATTTAACTTGATCGGATGGAAGTGCTTATGACACTTCGGCTATCTGTAAGGATCAGAATTCTTTTACCATGGCAATCCTTCTCAAATCCTCTAAAAGTACATTTCAGGATAGCAAATACCTCTGCCTGAAAAACCGTACAGGGTTTCCCAAGGCTTATATTGATTTGTCCTGGGAGATAGGACATGTATTGTCTGCACATGATTGTGTCCCTATACGGGATCTATGGGTAAACCATACAAGGTGGTCGCATTCTTTTGTGTGCATGGTTCCCTCCACCCAGTCTTCTCAAGACCCGAAAGTTACTTTAAATGGAGGAGGAGAACAAAATTGAGTATTCATTAGATCAGCTCTTATGCTCAGTATTTAAATATCTATGAAATTTAGAATGGAGATATGTCCAACTGTTGTACACAATTGCTTCTCCAATTCCCTTTCTGCACCGAGCGGTGTGCAGTAAATCAAGCCTCTGCTTGTAAGTAAATGTCCATGGGAGGGAAACCCAACAGTCTCCAATGCAATGGTTGGAGTTCTTCTGAAGACCCCTGTAACACATAGACATGCTAATCTCTGTAGGTTGGTAAACTTGCCTGCTATAGTACTTTGTAAAGTTTTTCGCCAGTAGACAGTGGCGCCTGACCTTTGCACTATACAGTAAATGGTTTTAGGTCCCAGATTGTTCTGAAAGTGTGTTTGTTGGTTACAAGAGACCACTTGATTCACTCCTTTCGGGCCGACTCGCTTCCTTAAGAGCCGGGTTTTTGACAACACCTGGCCACATCATGGCTATATTTGCCGCTTCTCCTGTTACCCAAGGTTAAGTTTTTATTAGAGTCGAAATGCGATATGGCAAGGAAGGGATATAAGTGCTTCCCTTAGCACTTACTACTATTGCTAACTCACGTAGTTTGGCTTGTTCGCATCCGTGTGATGGGAGGGCATCTGGTCTTCCAACCAAGTGTCGACCATGCCCAAATCGATTTAACTTAACCTGCGGTACTATATAGGTACTATCTGTGATTGGATGTACGACCTTCCAACGTGACTTTAAATTTTCTGACGTTAGAAAGCTATGGACATTATTTTTATTACCTGGTGCGGGAGGTTAGCGCTAATTAGCTAATATAACAATCCCGAGTGCCATGTGCTAGGAAAAGTATTTTTAAATGTCAGGCAATGCTGCAGCAGAAAATCTCTTTCTCCAAAGACCAAGTGCAGCCTTCTCCTCCACTCTTAACAATTGCTGGGAAGTGAAATGTTGACGCTTAAAACAAATTTGGCGTTCCGAGATCAGTCGTTGAAACATTAGCTCAAAACGAGTCAAAAATATTCTTTCGGAGACCTTTGATACTGTTGGGAGCAAACTGATAGGCCGGTAATTAAAGGGGTGGGCAGGGTCCTTCGCCCTTTTCAATTTACAGTAACATCCGCCTCTTTCCACTGTCGTGGGAAGTAGCAAAGATTAACGCATGTTTAAAAATTTTTGTTAGGTGGAATATAGGTCGTCTTGGCAGTCGTTTCAGCATGGCTGGTGTAACTCTATTATGTCGTGAAGTCTTATTGAAATGTAGGATACAGTAATGCTCCTTCACTTTCGTGGTAGTTATAACCTTCAATTTGCTTTGTTCCTCCTGATCCCCCAGATCCTCGTTCAAATAGTTGCGCACTATTCTAATTTTAGAAAGGGCCATGGGATCGTCCCAATGACATCAGCTGAAACATAAGTATTTTCCAATTCATCAGCCAGAGCAGTGGCCTTTTCTTCTGATTCATATATCAGCCGGCCACGAACACCATGTATGGGGTGCGAATGTTGGTCATGGTCACCTTTGAGCTTGCGCATTAGCCGCCAAGCATTCTAGTCATTTAAATCGAGCCGATTTACTTTATTATCCCATGTTAGGTCCCTACATCACCTAATTAAGAGCCGGACTCTAGCCTGAAGCGCTCTATATATTCGGCGCAGAGCTGGATGGTAGTGATAACATTCATCAGCCTACGGATGGAATGAGCTCGCTTTCTCATATCATGTATGTGTTGCGGCGGAGTACATGGGTTTTCATTATTCGCAGGGAATCTATAAATATGTTGCTTGACAATATTCAAAACTGTTTCGGAAAAGTTTTTTACTGCTTCATCTAACTCTGCCGTAGATTGGATAATAGGATTTGGCTGTAATGCTTCGTCCAAAGTCTCAATTGCGGCATCCCAGTCTATTTCATATATCCAATTTCCTCTGGGCCTCGCTGTGTACAAGTTAACAAAATCGCCTATTACGGGGTCATGGTCTGAGTCAAAATCATGAGTAGTTTGCAAATTTAAATAATGGGGTTTATGTCTGGTAATAACCAAATCTATGACACTTGGCCTGGCAACCCTCGGTCTTAGGGTAGAAACGCGCGGCCCCTGAATTTCAAGGGAGGCATCCGCATTTATAAAATCTGCCATTTGTTTGCTGCAGTGCAATTCCATTGACTATGCTTAGCGTTAAAATCTCCAGTTAGCAATACCTTAGGAAAAGCATACATCACACTCCGAATGTCCGCTTCTAAAAACGCGCTCCCAGGCGGACAATAGCGGGCAATCAGAGAGGTTTCCCGTCCCTCAATACTCATTAGTATCGCAACTGCCCCTAAGTTCCTAGTAGGAGACGGTGGGGCAGGTTTGTGTGCTATATGTGACCGAATCAATATTACTACTCCTCCCTTAGGTCTTCCAATTCTGGCTTTTCTATGTATAATAAAACCTGGGAGTCTAAACGAACGTTCTGGTTTAAGATGAGTTTCACATATTAGCATCACATCAAGTTCATGCTGCCCCACGAACTCAAGCAGCTCTTCTTTTTGATCTTTAATTCCGTTCGCATTGTAGTACGCAAAACGAAATGGTTTGGTGTATGTTAGTGCCATTAAGGCTAACCGGAGAATCTGAGAAGGGTACGTACTCCTTCGGAGATCATTGCAAAGTTATGTGCAGGATCGCAGTCACTGTGGGTTGTTTCCCGCACAATGGGAAGCGAGTGCTCAATAGTTTGGGCAAGCCACCCCACTAAGTTGGCGTACTCAGTTAACGCATCCACAGTTATAAGATCTGTTAATGAATTTGGAGGTTCATAGAGGCTCCTCCGCGTTTATACTGGCCTCTTGTCGGTCTTTGTTGTATCAGCAAAAAGGTGCAAGTCTCGGGCTGATGCATCACTCTCTCAGTAGCAGTCTGCTCTCTTCTGGGGTAGGTGGAGTGGGTACAGCGGAGGAGTGACTTGCTAATTGGGTCTGGGGTCCAAAGGATGAGCTTTCGCCAAGGCTTGTGTCTCTGTATCCAGTTGTTGTGATACAGAGTTCCTCTTTTTCTTTGCTGGTGTTGTCGGTTTTCTGGTCTTACATTCCTTTGTGGTGTCCTTGGGTTATTAGGATGTTTGTTGTTCTAGTGTTCTTACAGTTTCCTCCACGACAGCCCTCTGTGCTGCAATAATGCGCATCCTAGCTGGACACTTCTTGTAAGTTGCTACGTGTTCCTCTTTGCAATGTATGCAAGAGGGCAGTTTTTATGCTTGCAGGCAGTTAGCTGCCAAATGGTTACCGTCGCATTGAAGGTATCTCAAAGCTCTAGTGCAATTTGTGCTAGTTTACTTGAACCCCAGGCAACGAAAATATTGCGTGGGGCCATTTCGTGCCTTCACTTGTTCCCAGCGCACGCGTGTCGAAAGCAGGGTCCGTCTCTCTTCTAGTTGACAGCACTAGCTCGGTACAGCAGCTTCAACCACCAAACACAATGGCATAGATACTTTTGATGCAGGTTTGCCATTCTAATTGGGCAAGATCTTTAGCATCTGATGCTTGTTTTACAGGTATGTCCAGTGATTTTAATGCCCGTACCACTTCTTCTGGCGTTGTTTCAGGGCCCAATCCTCGCATAATTCTTCTGTGTTCTTTGGACTTATCCAAATTAAAAATATAAAATCTAATTTCTTTCCTTTTAAGGCACGCTACTATAGCTTAGTGGTGTTCTTGGCCGTAAGTCTGGTGTCTTATTTCTCTGCGGTCCCTTATGGCATCAGCACTATTGTTGATAATCGCAGCAATTTCATTTCCTTAACAAGTAGAAAGGAAAGGAATCTGCGAAGATTGGCGGGATCTTCGATCTTCTTGGAAGGTGTCGTGACTCCGGAGGAGGGGTGGGTATAGAAGGGGAGTCTGACATTCTCCTATGTTTTTGATGGGCTATGACAGTGAAGCCGTCAGTGTCCTTTCTCCGCTCGGGAGTCCGCGTCTCGTGCTTACTTTGTCCTTAACTGAGAGCTGCTGTTGAATAGAAGTATCCATATTGTTGTTGGTTGGAGTAGATCCCACTTCTGAAAGGGGAGCTGGATCTATCGACGGGATAAAATTTCCCGCGATTACTGTAGTATTGATTATGGGGGTGGGAGAGGGGCGAGGAAAGGAGAGGATGAAGTCAGGTCAATCGAAACAGATTTGGACATGGGCAGTGGCACGCCGTGCCGCATTGAGGAGCTGCCAATAAAGCAGATCGATTGTGGGTAAGGGGGCCCATGGGCTTGGGTAAAGCTCTTAGCTCTTATGTTGCTCCTGTATGACCTGCACAGTCTAATGAAAGAGGTGAGTCTGTCTGAAACAAGTGCGTCGGGTAACCTAACAGAAGTTGTGCTGTTCTGTGCTCTCTCGGCACTTTCTGTTGTTACCGAGATGTCAGCAGACCTTTTGGAGGTGAAGTGGGGGAGAAGGCGGGCAGCACGCTGCCAAGCCCCAAAGTGTAGTCTGCTCCCTATCGCTATATAGCCAATAAGCGATGGGCATCCCTAAAGAGGTGGAAGAGCAGCTGAAACGTGTAGACCCCTGCAAAGCAGCAGGGCACGATCGGCTCACTCCTAATATATTAAGATGACTCCCAAAGCGGCCTATACTCCACGTTACAAAAAATTTCAATATGTGCATTAATCTCCGTTATTTCCCACTAACGTGAAAAGAAGCGGAAATTATTTTCATTCTGAAAAAGAAAAAAGTAAGAATCCTGTCTTACCTTCAAGTTATCCGCCAATCAGTTTTCTCCTATCGGTGTCGAAGGTGTTCGACCCGTATGGAGCCTCATTTTTCGCAACTGATTCCAGAGCATCAATTTGGCTATAAGTCGAATCATTCCGCAATTCAGCAGTTACTGAGGGTGGTGGAGAAGACTGTTTTAGGGTTTCGAGAAGGCATGTATTCTGCTGCAGTGCTACTTGATATTGCAAAAGCTTTCCCCAGTACTTGGCACTATGGATTATTATACAAGTTAATTAGTGCCAGGCCCAAGGGTAATTATAGAGGTGATCGTTAGCTTCTTATTTAACTGAACCTTCTGTGCCAAAGTTCAATGACGTCATTCAGACACCAGAAGGATGCAGATCGGATTACCAGAAGGTTGCATACTTTCCCCAATCTTATTTTCGACCTTCATGTCAGATTTCCCTACAAAGCCACAAATATTAATACATAATTATGCAGCTGATGTATTAATAATGGCGCAAAAGAAAAAAATTGAACTTTGCACTTACTCATATTTGCATATACCTAGGAATGGAGCGGGAAATGGCGCATACACGTCAGTGGTGAAAAGAGCGAAGCTATACTTATCACCAAGCGCCGCAGACGATCAGAGGTTTTGCGTCTGCAAGGACAGGCTATCCCTTGGAAGAAACGGGTCAACCTCGGGGTTACCCTGGACCAGGGGTTAACATTTCAAACCCATATAAGAATACAAGGTACCCGAGTGGGCATTACAAAATAGAAACCTATATTTTCGATTAATTCCGTTCCATTACACATAAAATTAAGAACATACAAATCCATAATTCCGACTATTATGTTGTATGCTTGCGAGGTTTGGGGCTACACAGCTCCAACACACATTGCATATTTGCAATGGTCCGGAATATCGCCTTAAGGAGACTTTTCGACACAGACATTGTGTTTCCGTCAGGTTTTCTACATGAAACTTCTGCTTGGATTATGTCATTGATATCATTAGGAGATTAGCGGGCAGAGCGTATGTGCGCTTTGCTAGTCATCCGAATCAGCTGATACGTCCTCTTGGAGAGTATAATCCAAGGCATGGACAAGGTAGAGGAGCACATCCCCTATCCAAGGAGGTGCTTGGTCCAGGATGATATTAAAGCTTAAGCGGGCTTGGTACAAAATTCCGTTCAAAATCTTTAAACCACCTGAAGTTACCCCAGCCGCCAAACTGCTGACCACTTCCTGTATTTCCAAGGAAATGCGGGTTAAGTGAAGCAGCTTTGGGCGTGGTCGACGCTTGCATGGGTGGCCAGATGCCCACCCATTGCACGACAAGCTACATTACGTGTGTTGCAAGCAAGTGTTTGAGGGACACTTATACTCAATCACACCCCACCCACCTAACATATTATTCCGACAAGCCAGCAGGCTAAAGTGTTTGGAAGATACAGCTACACTGAGGCCAGGTGCTTCCCCATCCCCGATTCCTTCAACACCTGGAATTAGCCCGAAAAGGATCGGAGCTGTAGAAATGAAGAATTGGCCACTCGCTGCTATTTACTGGCCCGGAGGCGAAGAATCGACTACTACCTGACTGATGTGTTCTGCTCGAACTCCCAAGCAGAAGTGCACTGAGAGACCACCTGGTTCTACGAAGAATTTTATCAATATGGTCGTTCCAGGTCAGTTTCTTGTCCAGTATAAGACCTAGATATTGAGGTTATCCGAAATACTGCACGCTTTCGCTCACAAGACTTTGCATAAACTGTCTCAAAAGCCAAGGTTTCAAATGTCAAGGAGCTGTACAAATCTGGATGCATATTGTGCTATCACAGTAGAAAATAATTGCAACGTCACGACGAACCAATGAGACGCAATTACAGTCAGGTGGTTCCATCTTCTTCCAATATTTCATTATAGCACCGTATTATATCTTTTCAGCAGAATAGTGCCAACTATCACACTCCTATATCATTGGACTTGGCGTTCTACTTGCCTCGTAGACCCAAGGTCGCAGTTCAAACTCGGCTAGTGTCGATGTGTTATCAGGGTGTAAAATTCATATGGCTTCCTACAGAAGAAAAGTAAAGCCAAGGGTCCCATATCTTAGATTTACGGCACGTAAAGTGACCTCCAGCCTGAAAGAAGAGACCTCTGAGCAAAATTTATGGGACTTTTCAAGCCGCCATGAATTGAATGAGACGCTATGACCAAAAGTGATAAACTGCATCCATAAATAAGCAAAATAAATAAACAACCTCCAAAATCAATGAGCTGGAATTGTTTCCCTAATTTTAAAATACAATGCAAGAAGCCAGAGACAAAAACTCAGGCTATTACTTGTGATTGTTGGTGAACACCTTCCTAACATGGAGAAATGCATGCGGCAGTGTTTTTCAACACTTGCTACGAAATCGTACATCAATGTCTATGTGCTACTGAATTACTTTCCTTAGTTTGTAAGTATAAGGAAAAATTATGGATGAAACATCAATGTAACCATGTTTTCTCTGTCTAGTTATAATATCCAGTGGAATTGGCGCAGTGCTTTTAATTGGTATCGTCACTCTTCTATTGTGGAAATGGATCACTGCAACAAGAGATTACTTTGAGTACATACGCTTCCAAGAAGATAAGAGCAAGCTAAAGTGGGATGCTGTAAGTGTTCTGTTATTTTTATTATTTTGTGTAATTTGAGTGTGCTTTACCTGGTAGGTAATAACCAATCATGTTTAAGAAAGGAGCAATAAAATATTTTTAAAAATTATAATTTACAATTTCTAGAACATTTGCAGTGTTTATATTTAATTCTGCAACAATAGATTGAAACTAAATGGACAAAGCGACATAATGGTCTACGAACCAATTTACGGTGCTTTGCCTATCGTCACCTGAGGGAATCAAAGAATGGCGCACACAGCCTTACAACAGTTTCGTCTTAACTATTTTAAAATGTATCAACTTACAAACTTTGCGAGGGGCATTCCAAAAGTTTTGCAACCGATCTATTCATTGTTGGACAAAAATGTATACAAAAATTTAACTAAGAAGCTGGCAACATGCATCTTAAGCTATAAAAACATGCACAAATACACGTTTAAACTTGTATAGTTACTGTCGTACAGTCTGTTGAGTTCAGCCCTGTGTCGATAGCTGGTGAAAATAATGTTTCTAAAGAAAACTTTAGATTCTACATTTTCAGACGTTAATCAGGTGAAAGAGGGAAAATACTCGAGGACTTGGTAGCTGTTCATGGTGATCGAGTGTGTTCATTTGATATTGCAAGATGGACTCGATCATGTGAAGAAGCGTGAGAGACTTTGAAAGACAACACTCGCTCTGGCCGTCGGGAGCTATGAACGAGAGAACAATTCAAAGAGTGAGAAACTTGGAGAAAAATCGATATACTATTGTTGAAATGCTAAGTATGGAAGTGTGTATCGGTGTTGGTAGCATGGACATTCCATGAACACTTTAAGCTGCGAAAAATCTGTGCAAAATGGCTCCACATTCCCCAATCAATGAAGAGGAAACAGAAAGAAACTGTTGAGCATGTTTCCACCAAATGGTCCTAAACATTTGATAGATATGTTGGTTTTATTACTGTACCAACCCAAATAAAGCTCAGAACGGTATTTTTATAGAACTCCCATTTTTATTCCTGAGGCATCACAGGCGGTGACACTGATAGTACATGAGATGAAATGATAAATTTGGAAAGAATTCTGCTTGAGGGTAAATGAGAATGACCCAAGTTCTTCGAAAAGAGAGAATACTGACAATTTTTGAATCCTTTATTTGAAGAGCTGAGGCGGCGGCGTCCAAAGTCAGGAACTTCAAGGCTGTTGCTTTTGCATGACAATGAGTCTCCTCACAGAACAGCTGCAAAATTAAGGAAACTTGAAATCGCCAAATCCAGTTACTTGGCCATCCGTTCTACAGCCCTGACCTTGCACCGTGCGACTTCTGGTCGTTTTCTCGAGTGAAATTTTACATTGCTGGAAAACCTTTCAAACGAGTACAGGACCTTCCTTGCTTAAGCTATAAATTCAATTATGTTGACAATATCTTAGTCCGAGTACCGAAGTGTTTTTGTCTATTGGTTGCACCGTCTACAGCTGTGTATGGAGCGAGATGGAGAGTACATTGAAGGATTGTGAGGATAAGTTTCTGAATTCAGTCCTTAGCTTGAACTTTAAGGTGACATTTGCAAAACTGTTTGAATGTACCTCGTATGAAAGTAGTAATGAAATTGGCAACCGCCTTTGTCCATGCATTTTGTCATCTTTTTTTAAAAAAAAAAGTCACTAGCAGACATTTTGTTTCAATTCTTCCAGGGTATGTGGGATTGTCTTGTATAGGTATATAAACTGTTTTAATTTACTCTAGAGATAAAAGTCTCAAGGGTCGGAGAACCAAGGGGACCACAAATCCTTGTTGTCTGTCATTCTGTAAAATATTCGCTGAATGAGATATTGCAGAGTCTGATTGAAAAATGAGAAATCCAGTTCCCTTTCGGTTAGAATAGTGCTGTATAAGAATGGGGCAAAATTGTATGGACTCAAGATCGCAGGTTCAATCCCGGCTGGGGTCGATTTTTTCCAGCATAAAAATCCTAAATATGACTTCCTTCAGAAGGGAAGTAAAGGCGTGGGTGCCGTGTCGTATATTTTCGGCACTTAAAAAGCACCCCAAGCCTGAAAGAAGAGGCCTATGAGCAAAATTTATCGGCCGTTTTACGCCCTGAATTGAATGGAACGCTGATGACCTGAGATGTTAAATAAAACAAATCAACAATGTGCTCATGATAAACCATCCCCCCCCCCCGTAATAGAGAGACATTTCAAGGACGATATCAAGTTTTCCAGCTATCCAATAATGATTAAAATGATTATTTTGTGTACACAAACATGAGCCCCGTTCAGGAAAAATATTAAATATGGATCTAAGAGTTGGAAAGAAAGGAATGACAATATATTCAACCATTTATTCTAGAACATGGAGGCGTTTGTATTCCTTCAATGTAATCCTCTGTCACACTTCTCGAAGACACTGGACTTCCGTGTTCTGTACCGTTAAGTAAATACATTCCAATGCAATTTGTTTTAAGTCTTACCTTATTTTTAATGCCCAACCACCATTCCTATATTTCTCATATAACCAGTACTTAATTTTAAATTTACACTTTCGTTAAAGAAACCAAAAATCTTGAAGAACCATGTGATTTGCTATAGTCCACCCTACTTCTAGGAACTGTTATTCATTATACCTAATGTATTGTTATATTTTTGTTTAAAGGCTGAAAACCCACTATATAAGGAAGCTACCACATATCACCAGAATCCAACTTACAGCCAATTTCAGTAGACATGCATCGGTTGTGAAGCTTTAGAAACCAGATGTAGAACCTGCACCATCCAAAAAAAACTTTGTTTCATTTTAAGATAATTGTGGTTAGATTAAAATATGCTGTAAACAGAGAAGATGTACTTTTAATGAAGTAACAAGAGAGATCTGAATAGTTCTGAATCTAACAATTAAACAACAAGTTTTTGTCCAGAATATTCATTTTATTTCTCAACATATCTCCTTTAAGTTCAATGCCATCATCCTGTCTCTGAAGTGCTTTTCCAGAAGTCTTGATTTGATGAAAAACGCTGATCAGCTTTGGAAACAGATGAAGTCAAAGGGAGCCAAATCTGGAGAACAGAGTGGGTATTGCAACAACTCTACTTTAAATCTCTCAGCGCAAAAGCACTTTTGTAAGCAGATATATTTTTGGATGAAAGAAATGTTTTTTCTCCTCCAAACTGGGATTTCCCTCTCCTTCACAAACTTTTTCATCCTGTTAGTTTAAAAGATTGTAATGGTAGTATTTGGTTGTGGTTTTATCCTATATTAGTAAAATTTCTTTATCGTTCCAAAGGACTAATGCCAACACTTTCCAGCAGACGTAACGACTTCTGTCCAAGTCGGTCCTGGTGGTGTAGTGGTAATCATACTTACCTCGTAAACCCAAGATCGCGGGTTCAATCTCAGCAAGGATTCATGGGAATCCTTTTTTTCGGGCGTAAAAATCAAAAGTATGACTTCTTTCGGAAGGGAAATAAAGCCGTGGGTCCCGTGTCGTAGATTTACGGCACGATAAAGAACCTCAAGCCTGAAAGTGGAGGCCTCTGAGCAAAATTTGTCGGCCGTTTCACGCCCTGAATTGAATGGAACGCTGATGACCTAAGATATTAAAGAACGTCCGTAAATAAATCAAATCAACAAAAATCCCCGGCCTGTTTTCAAGCATGGGAACGAGACGAGAACTGCAGAACTTGGTCAACTGTAGTACTTTGAGTGCTGCGGCGAAGGAAAAATCGTAGAGTATCACATAATACATTTGTTCAACGGATTATGCAGTAGCACTTTTTGGACGTTCTCTAGTACTTCAAGGCAGGTATGGCTATGTTTAAATTCAGCACATTTGTAAATAAAGGAGAGAATTCATAAAGTTTTATAAATTTTGTATGAACTTCCTTTGGCGTTATATCATCTTTTACAAAGAACTTGATCACTGCACGATATTCAATTTTATTCATTTTATGGAATACCCTTAATACGCCTGCTTTAGAACATTAAATTAAATAAACTATTTGAAACACTGACTTGATATTTCAAAAAGTCCGTCATGCAGGAGCTGCGGAAGTGGCAACAATGTACCACGTGTACATTATACATAGCTAACAAACTATTGTAATGCAAAAATTTAGCATGAGAAGTTATGTTTGTGAAACATTATGATAATTATTTATTGTACAGCCCTTGTATATTTGTAGCATGACGTTTATTTTTCTCAAATAACTACTAACAAAGTTATCATTATGATACTTCGTTGTTAATGTAATACGTTGTTAATAATGCTAACATAAGGGTTTATTAGCATTTAGTAGTCTCTATTACACCATTTTACCTGTAAGAGACTTAAAATAACATAACAAAAATACAAGTAACTTGTAACATTAAAACATCTTTGTAATACATACGTAATATTTTGATTATCCCTTAAATTCAATTGCGAATTGAAAGAAAACTTAGTTTATTGCGAATATATACTAACAAAGTCCTTCACTTTACAGATATAACAGTCAGTTGCAGAGATAAACACATTCCAAGGCCGCAAATGAATCACACTCACATGAGGCAGATCACGTTACACTGCAGGAACACTAAACGCAGCAGTTTTTAAATAACCACTAACGTTATTAAACTGTTTTTGTTTTCACTAACGAAACTTATGTATCAGTCTAACTTATTGTTCAGCTAACACTTTCACATGAACTCCTTAGGATAGCTGGAATAATAGAACACTTTTTTAATCTTCTCTTCATCGATACTTATTGAACTTTAATGCGCTTCGCTTTATTGCTCACAGCTTGAACAAATTCTTCATCATTTTACAAGTAATAGCGCCATTCTCTTTACTTTTCAGATCGAATGTATTGTCCTTTTTCCAAATGAATTCCATTAAATTTTAATTCCAAATATTACATTGCTCAATGTTTAATATTGCCTACATTGACTCGCAACTCCATCAGAAAACCACCTAGTAACTTAATACTGTGAGTAACTTGATACGCCCTTGGGGAGGGGAGTCTTCCCTAGATTCTACAATTCAATCGGAGAACTTCGGGGGCGCTCGTAAACGCAGTATTCACAAAGCATATGCAGCTAGTGCACACTGTAGTGGGAGGTTTGCCTGTAAACGCACTGGTCACATCTGGATAGAGAACATTTCAGTAGAGTAAAGGTGCCCGAGCGGTTTAATAGGTATTGTTCTTCTGCGTAAGCTCCTGGGTTCAAATCCCACACAATTTTTATAAGTGCATATGTAGAACATCATGTTGCCTTAATATAATATATTTTAACATAACATTTCAGTTTTATATCAGCTATGTACACGCACAAACTAACATATTCTTTACAAATAACGAAATAATAAAATTAACAGTAAACTTTATCTTCTAAAGTGAAGACATATAGAAATAAACAGAAATTAATATTGGATGCATGAACCCTCAACACGTATAACGCCCTCAGTCTTCGGGGCATAGATGATATCAGATTTCTACAGATACTCAGTAGTAAAAACGGGCGTTAAACACTACTCAAAAAAATTCTACAGTACTGTGGACGAGAGATTACAACATCCCAGGTTTCTTGAATTTGTGCCCTTAAGGCATATTTTCATACACGTGCAGGGAATGCGTGAGTAGCACGCTTAGATAGAACAAATGTTGAAGAAAACACTATAATATTTGTTACAAAGTAAATAATATGTTAACGTTAAAGCTTACTGTGTATGGGAAACAATGTCAAGAGACAAACCTGCGATCTTAACCACAGCATCACTGGGCACTCTGCCACAGAGCTAACAGAACACACACATACTATTTTATGACAACTGTTTATTTTCTCGTGAACAAGAGACGTGAAAAATCGAAGTGTGTAGAATGTACCTTCGAATGAAGCACCGGATGGTATATGTGAGCAGATCTGCGTAATTCAGCACGTTCCAAACTTCAGTTGGTGAGCGATAGTGGTCAGGAATGGAAGTCATGAAAAGTGAACAACGTGCATATGTGAACATAGCATTTCTCCGTGACAGGAATACTCGAGGATGCTACGGCAAGTATTGGGTGCACGTGCCCTTCCATATCGAACAGTGGCGAGGTGGACAGAGATCTTCAAACGAGGCAGAATGTCGACTGCCAATCTGCCGCGCAGTGGGCGTCCTGTGTCCGCGGAAGGAGAATGTGTGAGTAATGGTGGTGAAACCGTACTTACTTGATTACAGGCGATGGACACTAGTGGAATTAGAAGAACAAAAAGGAATTCTGGTAAACAATACACCGCATTTTATGGAGGGATCTGAACATCGGAAAATGAGTGCAAACTGGGTGTCACGTCAATTAAGTGAAGTACAGAAGTGGATTCGCTACGAAACATGTCGTACGGATCTGGCGAGATTTCTGGAAGAAGGCGATGCCATATTGAATCACTTCATTGCAATTGGTGAAATGTGTGCAAGGGCATGTGAACCAGAGCTCAAACGATAGACCAGTGAATGCGTCACCCTGGGTCACCAAGCAAACACAAGTTTCGCCAAACTTCTTCACCAAAATACGTCATGGTCATTTTAGCGTATGACAATAAAGGTTTGTGTGTCATCCAGTGAGAGGAGACCACTCTGAATGCCCAGTATTATAGGTCCTATTTGGTATTACAATTGCGCCGTGCCGTACGCAACAAACGGCCATTACTTTTGAACAACGCCATTATTCTCCACGATAACGCGACAGCTCACACAGCTACCATTGTCAAGTGTCTTTTACAGCGGTGGGGATAGGAAGTTCTTCCACACCCGCTACATTCGCCCGATGTCAGTCCCTGCGATAATGATAGGATGTATGGTGGGTATTTTAAATAGACGCGTTCAAACATTCGGTATCATTTGCCCTCAAATAGCTTTTGCCGTAAATGCACACGAAAATGTTTCTATATACGACCTTTCTCATGCATACTGCGTAAAGATGATGCTGCTATAGTCAAGATAACCATAAATGATTATGATAAAACCATTAAAACACTTACAATTTAATTTTAATCTATTTTGTTTAATGCGGTATTTGTGTTTATCAAGTTGGCTGCATCACTGCAAACAATGTCACGCGACATAGGTGTAAACATCGTCAGTCAGACTTTGTTTTTCTGCTGCGAAGTAAGTCAGAGCAATAAAAACTGTCCTAAGAAAAGACGCGCAATAACACGAGCGAACTGGGAAACACTTTCTTCAATGCGGAAGTTGTAAACGATCGCAGCTACCCAAGATATTCACATTTCAGGCTTCAGGTTTTTCTTTCTTTCTTTCTTTCTTTCTTTCTTTCTTTCTTTCTTTCTTTCTTTCTTTCTTTCTTTCTTTCTTTCTTTCTTTGTTTCTTTCTTTCTTTAAGCAAAAATAAGCAGTAATTTTCGCGCGTTTGGAGATACTCTTTAAAACAGCTTTTAGCGAATTCCAGAGGAATGTAAGATTTTGCGGTTTTCCATGAAACGATTTTTGAAAATTTTCTTAAAAAGTTCCATCAATTCTACCTACTAGATACCGAAAATGACAATGACAATAAAAAAAAACTTTATATTGTACCATTTTGAGATGGGAGTTAACCTAAAGATTTTGTTTAAAAAAATTGAAAATCGCTCAAGCTGCAGCAAGTTCTGCAATTTCTCTACGAAACTCGGTATATTTCATTAAAATAAATTTATAAAAGTAGTTTCCGAAAATCAGGGAAATCGGACCCTTAGGAGTGGGGGTGCACTTGAAAAACGAGTGAAGGTTAAAACGAAATTTAAAAGACGCACTAGCGTCTGTAATTTTAAACGCTTTAAAAGAAAATTTGGGATATGCCATTGAAATAAAATAAGAAAAATAGCTTCTGAAAAATCATGAAATTGAACTCTTAGAAGAAGGAGGGGTTTAACCTGAAGCGCAAATTTTAAAAATCGCTCTAGTGGCATTAATATTTTTTTTTTTCGCAACGAAACTCGTATATACATTTTAAATAAAATAAAAATTGTTTCCGAAAGTCAGGAAAATCGGGCCATTAGGTTTGGCAGTTTAAACCCAAAATTTAAAAATAGCTATTATTTGTTTCTTCGCAACTAAATTTGGTATAAACCATTTAAATAAAAAAAAAAATAGTTTCTGAAAATTAAGGAATTTGGACCATTAGGATTTGATATGGTTTATTTACGGACGCTCTTTAACATCTCAGGTCATCAGCGTCCCATTCAATTCAGAGCGTGAAACGGCCGAATATTTTTGCTCACAGGCCCTTTCTTTCAGGCTTGAGGTTTGTATCGTGCCGTAAATGTACGACACGGGACCCACGGCTTTACTTCCCTTCCGAAGGAGGCCATACTGTGGATTTTCACTTTACTCCCGAAAAAAATCCATCGATCATGGCAGGGTCTGAACCCGCGATCTTGGGTTTGAAAGCAAGTATGGTTACCACTACAGGAGCAACAGGACCATTAGGAGCAGGGTATAGCTGAAAACCGAAATTTAAAAAGAAATCTTGCGTTTAATTTTCTTTATATTTTTTTAAAATAAAAAGTTAAATCAATTCAGCATAAAAACTGTATTTATAACTTTGTATATGTTTAATATTTAACAAAAGTATCATCATAAAGTTAGAAAATGTAAATATTGATCTAATATGTATTTGGGGACTATATTTGTATGTAAGAGTGCTCTGTAATAACCTCCAAAAAACGTTTGCGTTATATGCTTTTACTACAATAACATTTAAATTAAATTTCAAAGTCAATGAAAACAGATTAAACTTTCGTTTGTTTATGGTGTATATTTGCATAATAAATTTTATATTTTTTAAATAGTAATATGTTTTTGTTCTATTGATACATATATAGATCTTAAATATACAATGTAATTCGAAACTTTCTGTTTCCCCCCTATTTTAGTGAATATAAAGACGATACCAATAGCTGAATTCATAAACATGTTTAAAAATGCCCTACACAGTATAGCTTGTCTGTCAGTGGGTTCATATTTAATTTAATTAATAGTATATAATTATTTTTTGTGGTTTGATATCAATAATAATAATAATAATAATAATAATAATAATAATTCTAAAACTGTGGTTTCTCATAGATTGCAAGAATTATAATTTTGTTCCTAGTATCACACAGTAATGCCACAACTTATTTCATTTAATTAATTAATAAAACTATAATTTAGATTTTATATTCTTTTTTAAAGTTACTCTACTAAGTGAGGAATTAGCTTAGTTTATGCATCTCCTGCATGATGAACTTTACTTAACCTACAGGTTTCAATACACTGGTGGATGAGTTTTAAGGGTACATTTATAACACCGCAAAGTCCCCAATGGGGTAATATTTTAGTATGCACTTATGTACAGCATTTTACAGTATGAACAACGTTTATTTTTTATTATAATGTACTAACTTAACTTAAGGTCCCCGTTCAGTTTAATAACCTGGTCTCGAACTTAAAAAATCCCTCATGCACGAACTGTGTAAACTAAGCGAAATCCTCAGCAAGTTAAATTTGTGAAGGTTATAGAGCGCTAGAGTAGAGAATGTAGTAAAAACACATAAAGCTAACGTTTATTGTGACGTAGGTATTGATATACCTCAGAATTATAGATTATGCACTATTAAATAATTAATCACCTGATAAATACGCATTTATATTTAAACCCAATTTTAGCATTAAACCAAAATATAGTGTTGTGAAAATATAAATGCTCGCAAACCACTTTCTCGTACTGTAAAAGGAATTATTTTCCATTTATTTTTCACTTTTATTAAATACATATGTACATCTTCAAAACTATTAACTTTTGATAATTGGTAAACTAACACATTTTAAAATTTATAAGAACGTTATAATACTCAAATTTGTTTCGATAAAAAAAATGAGGCCGGTAGAACGTTATTTAGTGACGACTTAAATTAAATTTTTCAATTTTAAAATCGTGAGCCACCTTTCTACGTGTAAAAATATTTCTATGTGCAATTTAATGTATCATTTTTATTCGATACAACCGCCGCTAGAGCACTTTGTATATTTCAGTTTTAAGGTAAGCCTCAAATTCTAATATTCTGATTTCACTCGTTTTCAGAAACTATGTTTCTTATTTTATTTTAATGATATACACCGAGTTTCATTGAGGGAAAAAAAATTATGGTTGCTATAGTGATTTTTAAATATTTGCTTTGGGCCCCACTCCTAATGGTCCAATTTTTCTGGTTAACGAACTCGTATAATAATTTGTTAATTGTATATATATCATCATTTTTGGTAAGTAGGATCGATGGAGATTTGAAGAAGTTTTTGAGAAATCTTTTTATGTGTACAACCCCATTCCTTCGGAATTCGCTAAAAATTAAGAACTAATGCTATAAAATGTTTAGGTATCGCAATAAATTCAATAGATAGATTATATCTAACTCTCTGTTTAATTAATTAATTATAATATGTAGATTACCTAAGGAATCTATTAGATGTATTGTTGCACCATGGAAGAAAATATCTACATTTTGTATAAATTTACTTACAATGCAAACATTATTTGAAAATAAGTTAAAACAATTATTTATCACCTACTGATGATAAATGAACCCATCTACTGCATATAATGTGCGAGAGGAAAGATATTATTAAAGTCTAACTTGAATTTGGCTTTATTAAATAAAATTGTTTTATACTTAATGGAAATTAATTAAACAATACAATTCAATACCCTTACGAAAAACTTGTAGATTGCTACTCGGTCTCTGTTAGTTATGCATGAAGTGTATTTTTCTGTCATGAATGTCTCAATTTATTTATGAATATTTCAGAAATTTCTGCTACAAATACCAGCACAGCTAAAATATACTTATGTTAGTGGTAGAATTTTCAATGTTTTGAAAACTGTTGTGAGTTTTGCTCCTGCCATTAATCTTACCACCTCTTTTTGTCATATAAAATATGCTTTTAGCATATATAGAATTTCCCAAGAATATTATTACGTACATCGTTAATGAATGAAGGTAGGCATAATATACTGTTTTCATGCTGTTCTATTTGTAAAATGAGTTAACTGAATTGCAAAACACGCAGAACTCAATTTTGGTAAAAATAAAATCAATGTGGTCCTTCCATTTCACACTATGATCAATAAAGACCAAAATATTTTATGTTGGGAGATTCATTTATTGTTTCCTTGCCTTCATACTGAATATTTAGATGTCCTATGTTTTTTTTTTTTTTTTTGAAAATTTATATATTCGTTTTTTCAAAATGTATACTGATCTTGATCTTGTTACACTCAAATAAATTTTTTCATGTACAAAATATTTTATGTAACTAAAATAACAAGAACAGAGAAAGAGAAATAGATTTAAAAAAAAAATTAAACAGTAACAGAAAATATCGCTATATTTCGAGCAATTTGTATTCTTCTTCAAAGATAGAAGACAAGTGAAGGTAGTAAAAGTAAATATTGAATCTCGAAGGTATCGTAGTGCTTGAAAACAGATAAAACAAGCAACAAGGGAAAAAGGGCAGGGAGTAAAAATAAGAAAGAGAAATGTATTATTAATTGAAAAAAATATAAAAAAGTAAATTTAAACGTAGTAGTAAATGCACTTTATGCAAACATAGCTGTTATCTGTCTATCACTGAGGTAAGAAACTGCCTCCCTTCATTTTCCATACATTTCTGGTATCGGCTTATGAAATTAACCATTACTCTCTACAATTCCTCTGAGAAATGAAAGACATTTCTTCACAAATTTATTTTCAGTTCATCCAATGTGTGCGGATTTGTGTTGTATACTTTTTCCTTTAAAGCCTCCTAAAAATCGCAGGCCGTTAAATAGGAGGATGAAGGGCCAAATGGTTTTATATTGACTCTATCATTGAATATTTCATTAATTTGCATATAAGGAAATATGGTCCTGTATGTGCCATTAGGGAGTCCTGCTGGAAAATCACGAACCTACGTTCCCTCACGGAAAAAGGGCTGCAAAATATTTTGCATATACATATCACTAATAATACCTGCATTGAGTCATATTCACGTAATTAATACAATATATTACGTCACCTAATGAACACTTAATACACGCTACACAACACACAAGAACACGTCCGTATTTTGTTAAACTTGTACTGACCTCTCCGGCTGCCCGGCCGACTTTCAACGTGGGAATGAGATGAAAATTGTGGCGCTCGGTAAACGGCAGCCAACTGCACGTGGAACAGTCCCACGAAAAAATACCACACAGTGTTATGATTATCTAATGAATTTATTACATAGCAACAATTTGAACAAAAATGTGTATCCAAAATTGTTTAGAAATGGGACTACTTTGGTCCCACGTTTCATTCCAGAAACAACTAATATGCCTCGATCCCCCCCCCCCAGTTTCCCTAAAAGGCCAAACATTTACCAAATTGTTTATTATGTTATGTTATACAACTTCTGAATTACGTTCAACAGCATTAAAAGCTTACAAAAAATAAAATGTGAGTATATACAGGACAGTTACTACTTCCTCAGTTTTATAGTTTAAGGTGTATATATAAAAAAAAATTATTAGAGGCGAATTTTACCCGGTTTCTCCCACCATTCAACCTCTCCATCCTAACCTCAACCTTTGCTTCCATCGCAAAATGAAACAATAAATAATCTGTTAGGTAGTCCCGTTGCTTAGTTACCCGGTACCAAGGTAACATTTCTTCCGCTGTTCCGAAAATATCATGCAACTCCTGATATAGGGTTCACACATACAAAACAAATAACAAGAAAAAACTCCACCAGTGCAATATAACGTACCGATCGAGTACTGTTGACTTCAGATACAGATAAATGGGAAATAACAACAGGCTGTTTTGAATTTATATCTTATAGGTAAATTTGGGATCAAGGTAAGCTTTTTGAAGAAGGAGACGGCAATGAATGTTATCTCAAGATAACCGAAATGTTTTGTTTTATTTTTCACAGCTGTTTGTTATGACCTAATTACAAACTATCAGTCTGAGCCTTCCTTAAATTTTATCAGTTGCATTTTACATACTAGTAGATCTCGCAAGTCATTATATTTGCTTATTATTTCAAAGCAGACCGCATGCTACTAAATTAAAAATGCTCTCCCAGCGTTATATTCTCGGAAATGAAGCACCGCCGAGGTCGCTAAATCTCGGACTCGTGAGCGGGGGGTCTGGGGTTCGAATCCCGCCAGGACCGTCCTCCCTGACTGAGGTTTTTTTTTCAGATTTTCCTCAGTCCTTATAAATGGAAAATGCCGGGGAGTACCCTAAACTTAGGTCTGGAACGTTTCCTTCCTTGAAAATAAATCCTTTCCCAATATATCATTTCATGTATCATCAGTGTTCATCCCCTGTGGTGACTCTGTAGCAAAAACGGGCGTTAAACACCATTCATTCGGAAATAAAAGGTAATCGAAAAGGTAATCACTCCGCAGTTATTGTATTCCGTATTTTACCAGGAAAGTGAATTCAGGTGGCAGGACTGACCGCGCATATAGTTATTATATTCACTTGATCACCAAGGAAAGCACACACTCCAAAGTCCAAACTTTAGCAACGTTGGGTGGATTACCTGCTAAAAAACGGTTTTGAAGGAAGGACGGAAGGAATATCAGAAATGTAGGACTATCAACTTTCTCCTGTGTGGTGCACATCACCCAAGTATGGAGCAACCTGTCGATGACTCATTACAATCTACAGGAGAAAAAAAAAAATTGTAAATCTATCTGCATGGATCTTTCATGTTCTTGGAGATCGAATTAACACAACAGTAATGAAACAAAATTTCGTTAAGCAGAGCTGCGTAAACTAAGCGAATTCCTCAGCAACTTGAATAACAATAAAAATGAACATAAAATCCAAATTATACCTTATTAATTAATGAAATGTTAGTTATGGCATTACTGTGTACTATTAGGGGTCAAAATTAGAATTAGAATTCTTGCACTCTATAAGTATTACAAAAGAGAAAGCACATTTTTAAAGTTGTTGTTGTTGTTGTTATTGTTATCATCATCATCATCATTATCATCATCATCATCATCATCATCATCATCATTATTATTATTATTATTATTATTATTATTATTATTATTATTAAGGTTAAACCACAAAAATATAGTATACTATTAATTAAATGACATATATGACCACTGATAGACAAAGCTATACTTTGTGGGATTTTTAAACATTTTTAAATGCATCCATGTTTATGGACTAAGCCCTTGATATCTTTATATTTACTTAAATAGGCAAAAATAACAGAAAGTTTCGAATTACATTGTGTATTTAAGAAGAACACGTTCATATGTTTCAATAAAACGAAAACATGTTACTATTTAAAAACAATTACAGCGTATAAGCAAATCTACACAAAAAACAATCGAAAGTTTCATCGATTTTCATTGACTTTGAACTTTAAAGTAAATGTCATTGTAGTAAAACCATGTAATGCAAACTTTTCTGAAGGTTATTACAGACCGTTCTTACATACACATATAATTCTTAAACAATATTAGATTAATGTTTCACAGCTGCTATCTTCACGGCAATACTTTTGTTAAATATAAAATATATACAATGTTTTAAATAAGTTTATATGCTGAGTTAATTGGTCCTTTCATTTTCAAATAATAAAGAGAAAATTAAACACAAGATCGCTTTTTAAAATTCGGTTTTCAGATATACCCCTTACTCCTTATGGTCCAATTTCCCTAATTTTCAGAAACTATTTTTCTTATTTTATTTAATTGCAATTTTATTTCAATGACCCATACCTAGTTTCTTTGAGAAAAACAAACACTGTAACCGCTAGAGCGTTAATAGACACACACATAATATATATACTTTTTCATTGTCATTTTCGGTGCATAGTAGGTAGGATCGATAGAAATATGAAGAATTTAAAAAAAAAATCTTTTCGCTAGTTAATTAAAGAATGAGGACATTGTTGTTCATTTTCGATATCAACGCTGCAAAGGTATGACACTTTACAATAGCCTAAATATACTCACTCTAAGTTAAGTGATGTTTTTACTGTTTGCATTGAAGTTGAACTACGAGAGTAAGTTATAAATGGATATAGAAAACTTAATCAAATAAGTGTACTGAATAGAAAAACACTTTTATTTTTACACATAATCTCCCACTTGTCCCATCATTCAACATGCTAGTGATGGTGTTATAATTGTCTTTCAAAATCCGTTTTATCTTCAGAGGCATTCAGGCGGAGTTTGACAAATATCAGTTTTGGGTTTCGTGATATAAAGGTTTTTATTTATGTGGATACTGTATGACTGACTAATGTTAAAAATACAAGGGTACGTCCATAAATTTCCAGCCTCGCCGATAAAGATTATCACCTTCACAAAACCCTTATCTGTTAAATAAATAATTGCAGCTGTAACTTCTGCTCCGCTATGTTCAGTTGTTCAGATCAGTTGCATAAAGAAGGCTATGTGTAGAAGATTGTGACATGTTCGAAATAGAGTTTCGAGCTGTTATTAAGTTCTTCACAAAAGAACTTCTCCGAATGAAATTAAATAGCAATTGGACAGTGTTTATAGGGAAGCATCCCCCTCATATTCTACCGTAAAAGAACAGGCCACACGTTTTCGAATGGGTCAAGAAAGCATTGGAGGCGAAGAGCGTGCAAGTCGGCCCTTGGAGGTGCTCACTCCTGAAAACATCGGTCGCTCCTGTGGCAGGAGAAATAATGGAAGACCGGCGGCTCGAAGTTACAGAAATATAAAAAATTTGGGCATTTCTAAAACAACAGACTTCGAATTATTCATGAACATTTGAACATGCATAAGGTTAATGCAACATGGGTGCCTAGACTTCTTTCCTCAGTCCAAAAGCAGCAACGAGTCATCTGTTGTCAGACATTTTTGGAGCTCTGATGTGAGAGAGAAGTTCCGCAAAGCATTGTTACAGGAGATGAAACTATGTTTCTGTACTATGATCACTTGTCCAAAAGAGAATCAATGGAGTGGCGTAAATCTGGCGAAGCACTGCCTCTAAAGGCCAAGTCACTCAGTCAACCAATAAGATCATGGTCACAATCTTTTGGGACTGTGAAGGAACACTCTTCATTGACTTCAAGGAGAGGAACACCACAGTAAATGGGGAGTACTATGCTGGCCTACTGCACAGACTACGAGCTTCCATCAAAGAGAAAAGGTGAGGAAAGCTGAGTGGTGGTGTGCGCCTTCTTCACGACAACACGCCTGTGTACACAGCTCCTGTTGCGAAGGAAGCTGTGAAGAAATGTGGCTTCAAGGAGAATCAGTTTCTTCCTACCACACACTAATTTTGTTCAATGTAGTTGTGTTATTGTTTTAAGTAAAGAAATACCATGAATTTCATTATGATCATTGTATCATGATGTATCAATGACACTAATCTAACATACAACGTACTTTTCTTATTTTCATTTCAATCTCTTGAAATTTAGTTCAGTTTGTAGTTGATTTCCAAATAATAAGAATCTATTGTGAGTGGCAGTTGTATTTCATAGATTTGTTTCTTTTAAAGTAATGTGTCTTCTACAAAGTGTGAAAATAACCCTAACACACTTTGCCATATCTGTGGTAATTTTGTTATTAGAAAGAGAAGACAGAACATTACATGTTTTGTTAAAACGACTTATAAAACCTATTTTCATATGAAGCTTGGAGACCTGGACAAAAAACAGACTTGGGTTAGTTTCAAAAGTATTATCAAAAACTTCTAAAAAATTACAAGGATTCAAATTACAAAAATATTGTAGAAGATATGCCTGTAAATATCGAAAGCGGGAGTGCAATATGAGTATCAAACTATATTTCATACACTCTCATTTGAACTTTATGGTTGTGTCAGCGAGGAGCAGGGTGAAAATGTCACCAGGACATAAAGGAGGTGAAAGACGTTAGCAGGGAAAGTGGAATATAAACATGATAGAATATAGCTGGTTAATAAAAAGAGATGTACCAAAAGCAACTCTAAAAAGCATTCATTCCAAGATAGCAGATAAAAAACTGGGATAGAACATAAATTTGATAGAACCGAGGGTATTTTATTACATTGTATAAAACTGGAACGTGATGGATGAAAACTGTGTTCATATTTAAATTCAGCATAGTCTAATTAGGCACATTCACGTATTAGAATAGAAATCCCAAAGAAAAAGTTAAACTTTGCATACCAGTGTATTTATTGGTGCGGTAACTATTTTATGGTTATGTGATAAGCAAATTAATTATACAGAATAGATTAAGCAAACCCGCCATATGAGGAAGTCATATTACTGTGTCATGATCCGATCGAGAATGTTGAATTGCACATTTATAAACATTTGTGCCAAATACCTGACCCAGGTCAAAGACCGAACTTTTCAGTTTGTAACCTACATCCGTCTGGCGTGCAGTTGCTGCAGTGTAGGGTGGTAACGGTCAAGTAGCCACGAACTCAGCGATGCCTGCAATTAAGACGCAAGTCTTTTTGTGTTTAACGCCCCTTTTTACTACTGAGGCACCACAGGCGATGGACACTGATGATACATGAGAAGAAATGATACATTCGGAAAGGATTTTCATTTTTTTAAAGAAGGAAACGTTCCAGGCCTAAGTTTCTAGGGTGCCTCCTCGGCATTTGCCATTTATGAGGACTGAGGAAAACCTCAGTCATGAAGGACGGTTCTGGCAGGATTTGACCCCAGACCTCCCGCTCACAAGTCATTGCGTTACTATTGCGTTAAAAAAGCCAATAAAGTTTCAAGCACATTCTCCCAAAATGCAATGTTATGGAGTTGTATTGAAGAATTTATTATGATGCTTCACGTGTTCTCAGCTCACCATTTATTAAAGAGGCTGCGCTATTCAATTGAGTATTGTCATCCGAGCTGATAAGTCCTGCGTTCCTTGAAAAGTTTCTTCTGCAATGACAAATGTCACTCAAGGGAACAACTAGCAAGCGCGCGGTGCAAGGTCAGGGCTATAGTGTTGAAGGGACTTTCCCGGCTCAAGTTTCTCAGCATTTACAGCTGTTGTGTGAGCTGACGCATTGTGTTACATTGTTCATTACATAAAGAAAACAACACATACCCGATGGTAAGTCGACAAATAAGTTACAAATGGATATAGAACTTAAACAAATAAAATGTACCGATTTGAAACATATTTTCATTTCTCAACATAATCTTCCTATTCATTGAGGCACTTGTCCCATATTTTCACTATCTCCCGAAACCCAGCAGCATAAAATTCTTTGGGCTGCTTTCCTTTCTACAGCTTCATTGTCGGTAAAACGTTCACCCGAAAGATGGTGTTTAAATTATATTTTGCTCTATATCCCGGTTACCTCATGAATTTATTGTTTTACAAGTCACAGTAACACTGAGTTTCGGGTATGTAAAAAATCGTTACACAATGTGTTTCTGCTTGTTGCTTGCTACTAAGTGGACACATTCATGAATATCGCCATGGGTGGCCGAGGCCGTTAAAGCGCGGACTCGTGAGAGGAATGTCTGGGGTTCGAATCCCATCAGGATCGTTCTCCTCGACTGGGGTTTTTTCCAGGTTTGTCTAGTGATGATTCAGAAGAGGATGAAGCTACAGATTTCAGTGCAGAAGAATCAACAGATGAATGGATTTCAAATAAGGAAGATACCGCTGCTTCAGATATTGATACATTGAAAGTGGGAGGAGTGATAATAGTAGCGATGAAAATGACAGAGCTGACGAAAACCATGAAGTGTTCGTGTCTTCTGTAGGCATTCTACGTGGTAAAGATGCAACCTCTTGAGGCAAGAAAGTTGCTGAAGCGGGAAGGGACTAGTTCAACACGCGCTACAAAAACACTTTCTATAAAAGACGCCTTCTAGAGTATATTTGAAGAGGAAATATATGAAACAAACAGGTAGGCAAGTCAGGTATTCACAGGCTATAACATCAACTCAGAAGGAACAGCGAAAGTGTGGAAGCTATTAACATTATGCATATCTTGGTAAGCTGATTACAGCAGAAGAAGATTCTCTAACAATGAGCACACAAAGAAAATATGGGAAAAAAAAAAAAAAAATAAAATAAAATAATAATAATAATAATAATAATAATAATAATAAT
The DNA here is from genome assembly GCA_030762175.1 of Metallyticus violacea. Lineage (NCBI taxonomy): Eukaryota > Metazoa > Arthropoda > Insecta > Mantodea > Metallyticidae > Metallyticus > Metallyticus violacea. Next base: position 24,239,185 of record CM060836.1, read on the forward strand.
AATAATAATAATAATAATTCCCTATTGTATCATGCAGACTTATCCCTCAAACAGCTTTATAAGATCTGATAATGTGAACACTAGAGTTGAGCATTTGAAAAGTGACATGTTTGCTGTAATATCTGACACATTTTAAATGATAAATTGAAAGCCTCGAAAAAACACATGCCCTCAGATTCCCTCACTGTTGATGAGCAGTTATTTCCTTACAAAGGAAGACAAGGTTTACTCAATACATGCCCTCAAAGCCAGCCAAATATGCCTTGAAGGTTTGTGGATTTGTGATTCGCCAAATTCTTAGCCACTTAGTTTCTGGAAGAGAAACCATTCAAGGAGAGAGGGTAGTGAAAGATTTGTTACCATTTCAAAGGTACCGGCAGAAATTTAGTTACTGACAATTTTTTCACAACTTTCCATTATCAAGACTACCGATGACTTGCAGTTTGTCTATAGTTGGTACTTTGAAAATAAATAAGCCCAATATACCCACAGAAATGCAACGTCAATAACTGTAATATATATTAGAATTCAGTTAATATATATTGAGACTTCCCTAATAAATAATAAAACAACTAATATATTATTTTTCTGTGAACTTTACACCTATTCTAATGGACGTAGGTTTTCTGGATGACCCAAATGGGGATTATATTAATCTCAGTTTTAAATATTTCTCTTTGTTTATATTTACAATTTGTTTCATTTATGAAATTTATAAATACAAATAAGGAATAATCTAAGGCTTGTTCATGCCAGATTCACTATCCTGATACATTGACAGTTAAAGCCATAAAGGTTATCCCAAAACCCAATGTGGACACAAGGGTTAAGATGGTCGAATAAATGGAAGTCGCTTGGAACAAGGTCGGGGCTATATGGAGGATGCTCGGGGACTTCGCAGCGTCTCATTTTTCTTGTTGGTAAAATGAGGACGTGCGGGGCGTAATTTGTCATACAACAGCAACACGCATGAGGAGCTCTGGTCGCTTCCGTTGAAACAGCCTCAACAATTCGGAATCGAGATTCAACTATCACTTTAATTTTATAAGAATAAGTTATTCATGTAAATTTTAGAAACTTACGTTTTTTCCCCTTTTTTGCTTATATGTGATACTATCACAAATCATGTTACATTCTTCTAAGCCTGTAGTGTACAGCTGTTTGGCAAACGTTTATTATAAAGTATTTGTTTTAAAAAGGTTCAGGGAATGTTTTCTCATATGGATTGTCTGATTATATAGAAGCTGAGTTATGATTTACAATGTTACTGCTGTATTCCTCAAAAGTAGTTTATAGCTTTCATGATTCCGAGGAAAACATAGAAATTATTCATCGGAGAAACGGAGGAGGCATTCAGCTGTTCCGTCATGAAAGAGCATAGAGCGTAGGGTTATTGGCGTTAGTGCAATGACGTAGTAACGTTGCTAACTAAATATAGATAGTGTTAATGTTCGGGTGACATCTTTTGGAGAAGTGCCCACAAAGACTTCCCAAGAACTCACGGCCTCCCGAAAACATGTTGCAATAAAACGTGCACAGAGACGTAAAATGCAATAGGAAAAAATCTGACTTATTATTAAATTAAAGGTTAAATGTATTTTTCTTGCTAGGACATACAAGAGAAATTTAACTTCCGCCTTAAAAAAGTCGACTTCGTTCCAACTTCCGGGTTAGAGAGTCCAATTCTCCTCTCTTGGCACAAAGAGAAATTACTGCAAAAATGGCAAATCATGAGGATTATCAAAGTAAGGAAAGAGTGCACTACCAAGACTGGAGTCCGGTAGAACCCGTTTAACATGCACAAAAGAGGAAGAGAAGGAAAAACTGTAAAACAATATGTTTATTTTAAACAGAGCATCGCTTTGTATCACGTTAGGTCATAAATTGGGGCCCTGTAAATAAATTAACGAGAGCATGATCAAATTAAAATCAAACTTAAGTTTCACAGTGTTTAACTTTATATTAATAATAAAATTAATAATGACAACAATGATGATAACAAAAAAAAATCATCTGTAGATTTTCACTTGAAACAAATGCAACTGATGTTATGGGCCCGCTTGTATTATATGACGGTTTTGGTTGCAATGGAAATAAGAGGGTAGGTCCATAAGTTTCCGGCCTTGCCGATAAATATTATCGTCTTCACAAAAACCTTATCTGCTGTCATACCTTATCTGTTAAGTAAATAATTTCAGTTATAACTTCCGCTCCGCTTTCAGTTGTTCAGATATAGTTGCATAAAGAAGGTTATGGTAGAAGATTGTGACATGTTCATAATGGAGTTTCGAGCTGTTATTAACTTCTTCACAAAAGAAGGGCCAACTCCAAATAAAATTAAACAGCAATTGAACTATTTATATGGGGAAGCATCCCCCTCATATTCTACCGCAAAAGAATGGGCATTGTGGAAGATCAGCAGCTCAAAGTTACAGAAATAGCAGCAAGGTTGGGTCTTTATAAAATTACAGTCCTTCGAATTATTCATGAACATTTAAACATGAATAAGGTTAGTGAAGATGGGTGCCTAGACTTCTTTCCTCAGTCCAAAGGCAGCAACAAGTCATCTGTTGTCAGGCATTTTTGGAGCTCTGCGTGGCAACGACAGAAGGAGAGGAACATCATAGTAAATGGGGAGTACTATGCTAACCTACTGCACAAACTACGTACTTCCATTAAAGAGAAAAAGCAAGGAAAGCTGAGTGGTGTACGCCCTCTTCACGACAACGCGCCTGTGTACACAGCTCTTGTTGCAAAGGAAGCTATGAAGAAATATAGCTTCAAGGAGATCGACCATCCAACTTGCAGCCCAGATCTAGTTCCCTGTGACTATTTCCTCTTCTCAGAAGTCAAGAAGGAAATTTAAGTGTGACCAAGAAGTGATGGATGCTGTTTGTGCCCATTTTGCAAACAAGACTTCTGACTATTTTGGGGGGGGGGGGGTTGAAATGCTAATTCAAAGGTGTGAGAAGTGTATTGCAATAAGGGGTAACTATATTGAAAAGTGAAATATAGTTTTTATCTTTATCTTACCTAGAAAATGATTAGCCTGGATACTTATGAACCTACCCTCGTACCTACGCCAACCTCTGTGTGTGTGCGCGCGCGCGCGTGTACTTCAAGCAAACAAAAATCTGTGTTAACATAACAAAACTGAATTCACACAAAAAGAACATTATGAGCACTAATCATCTTAGACTTTTACAATTACAACAGTTGCTGAAAATGCTGAGCAACTTTGCGAAAGTGTCCTCACCGACTGCAGCACGTGTCGTTTCAATTTCTTCCCGAAGTGCTGCTAGTGTATCTGGTTTTCTACGGTATACAACATCCGTAAGAGTTCCCCATAGGTGGGAGTCCAACGGAGTTAGATCCGGAGAATGCGGTAGAAACTCAATCGGACCTCTTCGTCCTTTCCAGTGCCTTGGAAGATTGTCATCAAGGTACTCGCGTACATCTCGGCGGTAATGTGGTCGTGCACCATCCTGTTGCAGGTAATATTCCTCATTTCCATAGAGTATATGAATGACGGGTAAAACAGATGTGCGTGTCATGTTCCTTACACTGGGCCAGTTACTGTTCCTTCAGAAAAAGAATGATCCAATTAGTCCCCCAATTGATGACAACTCACACCAAACATTTATTCCAGGTAAATTAACAGCCCATTCAAAAATAACACGAGAATTTTTTGCACACTGTAGACAGAGTTAATCCGGTTAACATTTTCGGTCAACTTAAATTGTGCCTCCTCGAACCAAACAACTTTCCCTACGAAAACCTCATCCTCTCGCACCATGTTCCGAAACCATTCGCAGTACTGCATTCTCCGATCAAGGTCGTCTTCATTTAATGCATGCAAGTCTTGGGATGAAAACTTTGAACTTTGCTGTTTTAATAATACGGCGTACGCTGGTTCTGCTAATCCCAGTCTTGCATGCACATTGGTTTGTAGATTTCTGCGGTGGGTGCTCAAAACGTTCCAAGGACGCGGGGCTTGTTGCTATGCGAGGTCTCCCAGATCTGCCCTTGTGAACCTCCCATACGATACCACGAGTCTCAAATTTGTCTCGAATGCATGCAATTGTCCCTCGCGTTGGCGGTTCCATTCTGTACACTCGTCTCCATTACCTTTGAACTTCAACAACATTCTCGGTTTTCCAATACCTCTTCAAAATTGCTTTCCGCTGTTCAAACGATAATCTTGGCTCCATTTTGTTGTAGCAATGCTTGTATAACGCAATGTGCGTCACATTTGTTTACAGAACTCATACGATAATCTTGTCTTCATTTGTTCAATGTTTATTTACGATAATCTTGACTCCATGTGTTCATTGTCGATTTATCTGCCATGTAGCAATGCTATGATAATGTATATGAGTCACATCTGTTTACAGAACATTTTACTACACATTACTGTTGTTTTTCGGTCCAACTTTGAAATATGTTAAATAGATATCTACTGTGAAAGTGTGTATACATTTTTAGCACTCTCGGTATAAGTAAATATGAAAAACATACAACAGAGAATAGTAATGCGACAAAAATAACAGCTAACAATTTTAATGACAATTAATAGAAGCAAAGTGATGAATATTAAGAAATAAATAATAATAATAATAATAATAATAATAATAATAATAATAACAACAACAGTGATAATATTTGCATGTTTCACGTAAAGCTTGAAAAACCAATTTTAGCAATTTTCTTCAATCGCTAAAACACAAATATTAACATGATAACAAGCTATCTAACCTAATGTAACTCTTTGTGTAGTTCTTCGTTAAACTTCATCGTGACGTTTTACCTGTCCTTTGCTTTATTCGACACAAGAAAATGACAAAAGTAATTAAGTAATTCTCATGCCTGCTCACTTCACTTTGTTTCTTAACAGTCATTAACTGTCGAATTTAAAAGCTCTTCTCTTCCGTTTGGCGGTTCAAGCTATGCATTGCACGTTCTAACCACACTTAATTTTTGGACATAAAAGAACGAATAATTACTCTTATTTTATGTTAAATGTCCTAACAATGAACTTCAACTATAATTCAATAAAGCTGTGGAACATACATTTCATACTTTTTCTTTCTTTTTTAATAAGCCGTTGAAACACATCCCTCACAAACTTACGTGAAAAGAGTATATCATTGAAAAAAGAAAAAATACGAAAGTATGTACCCTGAAAAGACAGGGAGAAAAAAATTAGCAACAGCCAGAAACCATGGCTTCATGTTCAAGGTATGCCATAAATAGCAATATTCGGACCGTGTGTGCTGTGATGGCGAGTGGACAAAAGCACGTGCGTAGTAATAAGAACCACCTGGGTTTGAATCCTCGTTATACTTCCATTTTTTATTTGTTAGATTTTACAAGTAAAATGGATGTTTAATATAGGGTAATAATATGCAGAATGTCCCTTATAAGCACCAATAAAATAAATGACTATAATTTTAAATGAAAAACTTATTTAATTGGAAGTTAACATTTTCTGCTGCATTAAAAATTGCAATTTTGATCGTCAATAGATTTCATCATGACCACCATTTGTAGCACGGCAGATGTCAAGCCTGTCGTCAAACTCTATTCAGATATTCTTCAGTATATAAATAGTAAGGCGGATTCTGTTAAAATCATTGTAAAATCACTTAAACATAAATTCTAATATAAAAAAAAGAAGAAGAAGCCATGTAACACTCAAATAAAACTGTTCTCATGATTGCATCACTGATCGATCATGTATGGGTTTTACTTCTCTTGATACATGTAAAAAACTTTGAAATTGTGTAACAAAATGTAAACTGTATCCTGTAAGGCTACACTTTGTAAAGCCAGAAGGAATTTTCTAAGCAATAAATAAACTTGAAACTTGAACTTGAGCTTCAAACCGTCGAGGGCAGTTACTGGCGTCTTAGAAAAACTGCGTACCTGGGGCATGAAGAGAGGAAGAGCGCTTCTTACTGATCAATGATTCGCGGCACAACATAAAACTCAATGCAGTCTTAATAGTTGCGGTAGCCATTGTAGGTTCGAAGAACAAGAAGAAGAAGAAGAAGAAGAAGAAGAAGAAGAAGAAGAAGAAGAAGAAGAAGAAGAAGAAGGAGGAGGAGGAGGAGGAGGAGGAGGAGGAGGAGCAGAAGAAGAAGAAGAAGAAGAAGAAGAAGAAGAAGAAGAAGGAGGAGGAGGAGGAGGAGGAGGAGGAGGAGAAGAAGAAGAAGAAGAAGAAGAAGAAGAAGAAGAAGAAGAAGAAGAAGAAGAAGAAGAAGAAGAAGAAGAAGAAGAAGAAGAAGAAGAAGATCTTCATTAAGCCGCAGCAGACGTTAATTTTGGGTTCGTGTTCAAACAAAACAAGCGGAATCTCGCTTCCCAGATTCTGTTGATTGATGACGTGATATAAATATGAATTGTCTTCGTCAATTTTGTCCAAGAAACTCGCAATATAAGCCAGAATTTGTCGTCGGCTTGTCGCTCTGATATGCTCTGAAATCGTCTTTGCATATACTTCACATACTTTGATTCTGCTAACCAAAGAACACACGAACTTTTCTGCTCAATCGCCCACATAGCTCTAGCTTAACAGAATTACAGTTTGTTGTTATTATTACATTTCTCAAATTCAATTTTCATGACTACCATTGATACATAAATTATGTAAATTTACGGAATGAAAGAATGAATGAATAATGTTTAACGCCCGTTTTTGCTACAGAGGCACCACAGGCGATGGACATTGATGATACATGAAATGAAATGATATATTGGGAAAGGATTTATTTTTAAGGAAGGAAACGTTCCAAGCCTAAGTTTAGGGTACCTTCCCGGCATTTGCCATTTATGAGGACTGAGGAAAACCTGGAAAAAACCTCAGTCAGGGAGAACGGTCCTGGCGGGATTCGAACCCCAGACCTCCCGCTCACAAGTCCGCGATTTAACGACCTCGGCCACCCGTGGCGGTAAAGTTACGGAAAATTTGATAGTGTCCTTAATTACAAAGAGTGGCTCTGCCATCGCCAACATTGTTTGGGGAAGAATTTACTTGCGACAGCCAAATTATTTCCTTAGTTCAGGGTCTAGACTTAAGAGGAAGGATTGACGCAGTATAATTGATTTTTCGAATTTTTTTATCAGTATGTAATTTGAATTAAAGCATTTTAGAAGAGTGGATACAGAGAGTTATATTAGGAAATGTCAATTATTGGGAAGGTGATATCAGTTAGTGTTCTTAGGCCACTATTGTTTATTATTTATATTAACGATCTTTGCTTAAATATAAAACACCGTCACGAGTGACCGAAGTCGTTAAGGCCCGGACTCGTGAGCGGGAGGTCTGGGGTTCGAATCCCGCCAGGACTCTCCTCCCTGACTGGGTTTTTTTTTTCCAGGTTTTCCTCAGTCCTCATAAATGGCAAATGCCGGGGAGGTACCCTAAATTTAGGCCTGGAACGTTTCCTTCCTTAAAAAATCCTTTCCCAGTAGATCATTTCACCTCATGTATTATCAGTGTCACCGCCTGTGGTGCCTCAGTAGTAAAAACGGCGTTAAACACTAATATATATAATTAAAAGCATGATTAATTGCTGACGATTGTATGTATAGAAAAATGAACCATAGTTCAGATATGAACATTTTAAAAAGCGATCTTAATAATATTTCCAATTGGGCTGTTAAAAATAGGATGAAAATAAATTGTTATAAGAGTAAGCAATAACATTTTGTAAAAGCTGAGAAGAAATTAATTTCGATTACAAAGTTGATGGAGTAGAAATTCCCAGGAAAACTGCAGCAAATACTTAAGTTCTAAACTTGCATCGAACGTATAAATTGATAATGCTACGAAGAAAGCATGAAGGGGATTGCACTTTGTTATGACAACACAAAAAAAAAGAAGACTTTAGACATGAATATTCCAGAAGCAATCCAGCGTAGAGCAGGAAATTTAGTAAAAAAAGAGCATGGAAACCAAAATGTTAAAGCATTAGTTGGGAACCATTAGCAGAGGAGATGTCAAACTAGGTTGGAAGAAGCAACTTACTGTGGTAGGAATGATCATAATTTTAAAATCAATAATAGGCAACAGAAGAGGGATGTAGGTAAATTGTTTTTCGTAAATAAAACCATAAATGACTGGAATGAACTACCTGCAGTTGTTTTTTAGGGTTGTCCTTCTCTGACAAAATTTAAAAATAACTTAAAATTGTATGTGTAGAAATATTTAATTGATAAAAGCAAATATGAATGTAATCAATGTTCAAATTTCAGACTATTTGAAATATGATTTAACTTTTTATTGTACTTAATTGACTAGCTTCGCTTAACTTG